>OZ026551.1:202500-227500 GCA_964020155.1 Chondrilla cf. caribensis | reverse complement strand
ACAAACTGTTGTCATGACAGCACAAGATATCCATACCAAGTTGCTAGGTGTCAGATATAGAACAAGTTTCCACCTTTGGGGGGTGGGGTGGGGAGAAATGGACATCACAGAATAATGAAAAGAACAGAGAATGTACCCAACCAGACCCAGACAACAAACGACTCAACATCAACACTCCACGGTATGGTACACTGTTTGTTGTGTTAGTGTTGGATTGGACACAGAAGTACATACCGACTTAGGTCTGAGACTGGATTCGTTACAACTTTCAATTGAGAATTTGGAATGAGTCTTGTCCACTTCCTGTACATGGGGTCGGCACCACGTGACCTCGTTCCCAGAACAAAGTCTTCAATGAAGTTAGGAGCCAGTCCAAGTCCCAAGACAACGTAGGGTAGGGGGAGGAATGAGGTTACCGATGACGACCAAAAATGTCCTGCATGGAGTGAAGTAAATGCACAGCTTCATGAATTCAATAAAAACTAATCAAAATAATTAATTTTAACAACAAACACAAACACACAATGGGTATACCACACTCCAGCAATACCCATAAGCTAAATCACTCACATAATTACATGTCGTATGCATTCATCTGTATCACACCCACACACACATCCACACCCACATTCACTCACACCCACACCCACACACAAACCAACACACACACACACACCTATGACCTCATCAATATATATATACAGCCACACCCACTGTCATGCCCACTGTCACGCCCACACCCACACCCACATCCGCACCCACAGCCACACCCACAGCCACACCTACAGATACTTGCTGATATCCATTCCTGTCATGTGTGATGTACATGACAGTAGACCCAGGGAGTGTGGAGGAAGAGCAGGTCGTGTCACAAGAGCCAGAAGGAGCTATGTAGAGGAGGGGTACAGAGATGAGGGGTAGACACACTATAGCTCACAGGTACACCCACACGCACACACACACACACACACACACACACACACACACACATACCATAAACCTTCAGAAACATATGGATATCTGGTGGTACATATTCCAAAGCAGTAAAATGGCCGCCCAGGTGTTCCACCAGGATGTCCAGTATTCCCTGTGAACACACCAAACAGAGCACACATCAACAACCACTGGTGGACAGACCACACATCAACAACCACTGGTGGACAGACCACACATCAACAACCACTGGTGGACAGAGCACACATCAACAACCACTGGTGGACAGAGCACACATCAACAACCACTGGTGGACAGAGCACACATCAACCACTGGTGGACAGAGCACACATCAACAACCACTGGTGGACAGACCACACATCAACAACCACTGGTGGACAGAGCACACATCAACCACTGGTGGACAGAGCACACATCAACAACCACTGGTGGACGGACTCAGCAGAGGGTGGTCACTCAGGTACTCACATCGTCCTTTAAATCAAAGAAGAAGGACCTTCCAACGTTGGAGAGAAGATCTAGCTCCTAGGAGGGGAGAACGGGATGTGTGTTTGAGTATAGGAGACAGAGATCTGGTCAAGTGTCTGACAATTCTCCAGTAGTGCAGATATTCACTTGTAGTTGAGTTCAATATCATTAATTTTATCACGGTATAAATTGTACATGTGTGTACCTGGACTGCTGTCGGCTGGAGGGAAATATCCTCTGGACATCCTTGACCACACCCACTGTTCATCAAGAGGAGAACCCTTCCATTACAGCTGAAAAGGACATCTGGGAAGCCATCCAAATTGACATCTCCTGTTTTTATAAAAACAAACTCATCAACAACTCACACACCAAAAAGAGGTTGTAACAGGAATTGAGAATATATGAGTTAATAATTCTGATACATGCATTCATTCATATTCTGATATATGCACACATACACACAATCACGCACACACATGCACACCCGCCACCAACCTGTACTGATAAAAGGGACAATCCCTGTGAGGTTACAGCTCGTAACATTCACAAAACCACCGAAGTTTGGTCTATCAACAACAGGTTTGCATTCAGGGGAATTCCCATCACGTGGCTGCAATGACATCATCAACTGGTACCCAGTTGAATACTTGACGACCAGTAACAGGTCTAGCAGACCATTCACATCTGAAATGAGAATAGGAATGAGAATAGGAATGGGAATAGAGATGCACTTGAAATTAACAGAAAGAGTGTACACTACAATATCTCACCTAAATCAATCAAGTACTCGTTGGTTATATCCCCACTTCCAATTTCAAGGGGCAGTTTGAGTTTGGAATTAAAACTGTTATTTCCACTGGTAGTAAACACCTCCATTTCATGGTTTAATGTATCCATGATAACAATATCGCCGAGACAATCTCCATTCATATCACCATAGAGATAATGGGCGGAGTCTGAAACATCAACATCAAGTTTAACACGAGATGAAGAGACATTGTTAGCAGTACCATTCCAAGACCAAACGTCCCAATTTTCATTTTCATGTCGAGTCAGAAAGTCAATAACATGGTCCCCATTCCAGCTACAACAATGGGAATGGAAATCATGACCCAAGAAACACAGTGACCATTCCACAACACAAGGCTTACTCCAGCAGTAGAGGTCTGACTGGTGACTGTATGGAGCCTTCAATGTTACCTGCAACATTGAAGAGACAGACATTGTGAAGTGTGTGTGTGTGTGTGTGTGTGTGTGTGTGTGTGTGTGTGTGTGTGTGTGTGTGTGTGTGTGTGTGTGTGTGTGTGTGTGTGTGTGTGTGTTGTGTGCGTGTGTGTGTGTGTGTGTGTGTTTGTGTGTGTGTGTGTGTTTGTGTGTGTGTGTGTGTGTGTGTGTGTGTTTGTGTGTGTGTGTGTGTGTGTGTGTGTGTGTGTGTGTGTGTGTGCGTGTATGTGAACCCCCCACGATGTGTACACTCACTGAAATCTAAATTGTAGTACAAGTGACTTTCAACAGAGGAACTTTCCGTCTTATTGGTTGCCATGGCATCCAATGTTCCATCATCATTAATATCCAATAGCTGCATACTGTCGTACAATAGTCTAGTCTTGTCGCTGTAGGGGACACAGCAGATGAACATGTGTACATATGTCCATCTGTGTGTATGTGTGTGTTCATCTGCATATGTGCTTATATGTGCATCCATGTGTGTGTATATGTGTGTGTTAATCTGTGTGTATGTCTTTGTGCTTGTGTGCATCCATGTGTGTGTGTACATGTGTACACATGTGTGTATATGTGTGTGTACATGTGTGTTCATGTGTGTATAAATATGTGTCAATGTGAATACATGTGTGTACGTGTTCACATAAATGTGTGTACACCATTCTGTCGTGTACTAGACACACCCTCACATGTGAGTGATGAAGGTCTGTCCACTTCTGTCCCACTGTAGACTGCCTAGTGGAGAGGAAGAAAGCATAATGGTCTATAGCAACTCTGAACTTAGTACAAATCTTGTTGGAGTGTGGTAGTGAGAGGAATCCTTGTCTAGAGTAAATTTCACAGGGATAGCTATCCTGGATCTCTGTGGTGATTGTATGCTTTGCTCGATACGGCTGGCACACACTCACCACTCACACAACCACAAGCTCACACCAACCATTGGTACATACTAACCACTAGCACACTGACACTCACTAATATAACACTCACCCCTGGTACACACTCAATACTAGCACACTCACAATACGTAGGTAGGTAATCTTTATTATATTTAATAGGCACTCACTCACCACTGGCACACACTAACCATTGGTACACACTCACTACTAGCACACTGACACTCAGTAATGTAACACTCATCACTGGTACACACTCAGCACTGGCATACACACCACTGGCATACACACTCATCACTGGTACACACTCAGCACTGGCACACACACCACTGGCAAACACACCACTGGCATACACACTCACCACTAGCACAAAGTATGTCCGTATTCCTGTCGTTGTTCAAGTCTCCAAAGCCTACTATTCTTCCCACATCGCCAGAATTAGTCGAGAATACGTCTTTAGTGATGTCACTAAAGGACAGAGGAGTCGCCCTCGAAAGGAACAGAGATAAAAACAATATCAATACTCGCCGGGCGGCCATTTTCATCTTTAGACCACGGATGTGGGGGATTCCCCATTTTAGCACCAGCTGGTGCGGTAGCTCCATTGATCGCTAGCGATTCTGATCGCAATGAAAGGAAAAGATAACAACACGCAAATATTGAATGTCCAAAAAAAATCAGCTACATTTACGGCTATTGATCTTATGACATTTCTATAATTCCACAATAGTTTCTTGCTTAATCCAGTCATCTTGATGCAGGCTGGACATATGAGACTCGTTCTCACCAGCAACCTGAATAATCCATGGAAACTGTTCTTCAAAAGTATATGAAACTGATTGTAGTAAGCAATTTCCATCTCCTAAAACAGTAAACGTTACAGAGTATCCCGTATCCTCCAATCCTGTGATCTGGACGGTCAATTTATGTAAGGATTTTAACAACCACCTGTGCAAAGGTGGGTTCCCTGAGGTCTTGACACTGAAGTAGGTACCATACTTGGATTTGGAAGCTAAAAACTTCAAATTCAAAAACCTCGTAACTTGAGAATTGTCCTTGGGAAGACAGATTGTAAAGATAACAGGTGAATTGCACATTAACCACAAATCAGAGGCCATTTTAAACTCCACCCCACTCACATCCTCAGGATCATTGTTCTTACTCACACTAACATCAGATACTGACTTATATACAGCAATAGGGAAAATGTTCTTCATCAAGGAGGGATCTGTCACCCTCTGGCGAGGACGAAATAGTTTTAAGTTTGTAAGGACACCATTCCGAGTAGGTTTGCGATGGAACATCATAATTTTAGTGAATTCTGCTCCACAAGGGAAACCCCCTTTAGATATCACCTCCAACATGTCCTCAATAGGGACCTGTCCATATCGAATGTGAGAAAACAGCTCCTGTTGGTCCTCAAGAGTGAGATCCTTGTGTGCACGGGACCACTCCAACACACCACACAGCACTTCCAGTTCACTCAAATCCGTTTCCTCTGCCTTCACAACTGCCAGCATTGTCTTATGTGGCACTCGGCCAACATCCACTACATCATTGAGGCACTTGATGAGGTACGATCCACACACATCGTGGACCTCGTCCTCACAATCCCCTCCTCGAGTAGACGCACAGCTTGCGAGCTCCACCACACACTCCTTGTTCCGAACCCCAGACACACACCTAGCTACTGACTTCATCACAACAGGTATGTCGTACATGTGACCCGCCTTGTACAATTCAGCTAGCTTGTCTTCTCTGATTTCCACTGGTCTCGAATAAATCAACGAAATGAGGGCAAAAACGACGCTCCAGTCGAAATCCTTCAGTTCAACGACTCCCTTCTCTCTCTCCTTCCAGTCTCCCTCAAACATCCTCTTGAACACAGGAGAAGCACTCGACAGGAGTAGGGCGTGAGCTCTAATCTGCTTACCCTCGTCCTTCCCGATAACCGTTACGTCTGCTGAGGACCCGTCGTCGAAGAGAGAGGTCGTGTGGTGAGTGGGGAGATGGTCACCAACGAGCAAAGTGTTACCATCCTCCATCTCGTGAGAAGCTTAAGGGCGTCTTCAAGATGTGTTGCAGTATTAGAAAATTATGGAAAATGGCACCAAGATGCCGGAGTCCGTATGGTCATTAATATGGTACGCGTACGCGTGCAAGTATGCCATGCCATCCTTATCCAAACACCATCGAATTCAATCCATAATAGCTAGCACAAGTGAACATCAGACGCGACCTTCGAATGTCCTCCTTTGGCCATGGAACGAGAGCATCTCTGTTGTTTGGCCACAATGACATTACACTATAACTTTAGACAGGATGGAGCGTACTCAAAACAAATCAAAAATTATACTCAAATCTTCAACAATCTGAGAACTACAAACCCAAACTCTTGAGACCACTTGAAAAGTTCAATAACAACAATACAACAAGGCACTTTCTTGCCCAAACTACAAACACACAGCTTGGTGTGACAAACAAACAGAAATACAACAGTCCTCAGAACAGGTACTAATGAAGAATGTAACACGCTACAGTACTTCACAGCACTACACAGTAAGCCACCAGGATAGGCACTACTACTAAAGAAGTATAAAAATAATTTAAAGAAACAATACAACAGTTTGTGCTGCTGCAGCACTACTAAATCAAATGTCACATTAAAGTACAGGTACATCTTAAGTTTTCCAACCATTTACAGAATTACCATGGTCATAAATATAATAGTTTGTACAGTTATCAGTTCCACTGTACCGCTGGTCTTTGGAGAGCACTTGCAACACCCAAGGGAATGGTTTATCAAAGTATTTGACATAGGGAGTACCTGCCCATTGACCACCATCAAACAACATAGAAAATGTGATACATCGTGCAATGTGTATTCTTGTGACTCGGTCACTCAACCGGATACTCGAATATAGCCTGTTATATGGTGGAGATGAGGGGGAACAGATCTCAATGTTGAGATATGGGTGGTCCTTTGGTACATCTTTGGTGATAATGGTAAATGTACATGGCTCATTACAAACCAGCCAAAGGTCTTGTTTGATGTGGAACTCACAAGTACGGTCAACACTACAGCTGATACTAAGGTCAGCTGATTTCTTGTGCACGGCAATAGGGAAGAAATCCTTGAAGGAAGGACACCCGGAGAGGCTCCTACGAGGCTTGAAGAGTGGCAGGTTTGCAAGGACATCAGCAGGATCAAGGTTAAAACGAAATGACACAATTTTAGTGAATTCTGCTCCACAAGGGAAACCTCCTTTGGATATCACCTCCAACATGTCCTCAATAGGGACCTGTCCGTATCGAATGTGAGAAAACAGCTCCTGTTGGTCCTCAAGAGCGAGATCCTTGTGTGCACGGGACCACTCCAACACACCACACAGCACTTCCAGTTCACTCAAATCCGTCTCCTCTGCCTTCACAACTGCCAACATTGTCTTATGTGGCACTCGGCCAACATCCACTACATCATTGAGGCACTTGATGAGGTACGATCCACACACATCGTGGACCTCGTCCTCACAATCCCCTCCCAGAGTAGACGCACAGCTCGTGAGCTCCACCACACACTCCTTGTTCCGAACCCCCGACACGCACCTAGCTACTGACTTCATCACAACCGGTATGTCGTACATGTGACCTGCCTTGTACAGTTCAGCTAGTTCGTCTTCTCTGATCTCCACTGGTCTCGAATAAATCAACGAAATGAGGGCACGAACCACGCTCCAGTCGAAATCCTTCAGTTTAACGACTCCCTTCTCGTTCTCCTTCCAGTCTCCCTCAAACATCCTCTTGAAGACGGGAGAAGCACTCGACAGGAGAAGGGCGTGAGCTCTAATCTGCTTTCCCTCGTCCTCCCCGATAACCGTTACGTCTGCTGAGGAATCGTCGTCGAAGAGAGAGTTCGTGTGGAGAATAGGAAGGTAGTCACCAACGAGCAGAGTGTTACCATCCATATTTGCGGGGGGTGAAAACTTGTGTTGCGCGATGTGCAAAAAATGTGCGATTCTTGTGTGGCCCAGACCCATTCTCGCTTCCAATTTGGAATTAGTAAGGTAAGCAAGAGCAACAGTTATTCTTCTTACAACGGTATATACTGTAATTATGCGTGCACGTGTACAGTGTTACTGTGATGTAGTCATATCTGTGCTAAATGACTCACTATTAATTATTAAGGCCTGCTATTCCATTGATGGTGACTTTCCACCGAGTATAATATCCATTCGAAATGTGCCCCCCATTTTTTGTTATCATGCTGCAGCTGGTTTCATGTTTCCAGTTCTATTTCTTGTCTCTACATGTACTTATATGAGGTAAGAACTCTAATAATAGTAGTCCTGAATGAAATTCATTATAAAATTATACGTAATATGTATCTTATTCATTGATTGTGTATTGGTGTACTTGGAATGCATGATGATTTTATTATGTGAACATCATTGGTTTAATTATTCACATTAGCTAAGAATCAGTGATGGAATGAAACATGGCAGCGACCTATTTGGTGATCCACAGTTGCAATCTGGAATGATATCTTTAAACTTGACCTTCCATTGTCAGGTCCCCGTTCCAACCAAATCTCACCTTCAGGTGAGCTGTTCTCCCATGTCAGACCTCTAGCTCTGGATGGCTATAGTCTATATATCAAAAAAAAAAATGACAATTTTATTATTCCTTTTTGTAACATTGTTGAAATTTTTGATAAATAATATTATTTTTGAAGAATATAGGCAATACATGAGTAATTATGATGTTTTGCATGTGCATCCATGTTAACATTCCACCTACGTGACTTGCATGTATAGTCTCATGTATGCGCAGTGTAGTCAATAATATGGTCCCCATTCCAGCTACAACAATGGGAATGGAAAGCATGACGCAAAGATCATTCCACAACACAAGGCTTACTCCAGCAGTAGAGGTCTGACTATTGACTGTATGGAGCCTCCAATGTTACCTGCAACATTGAAGAGACAGACATTGTGAAGTGTGTGTGTGTGTGTGTGTGTGTGTGTGTGTGTGTGTGTGTGTGCGTGCGTGTGTGTGTGTGTGTGTGTGTGTGTGTGTGTGTGTGTGTGCGTGTGCGTGTGTGTGTGTGTGTGTACGTGTGTGTGTGTGTGTGTGTGTGTGTGTGTGTGTGTGTGTGTGTGAAACTCACTGAAATCTAAATTGTAGTACAAGTGACTATCAACAGAGAAACTTTCCGTCTTATTGGTTGCCATGGCATCCAATGTTCCATCATCATTAATATCCAATAGCTGCATACTATCGTACAATAGTCTAGTCTTGTCTTCATAGTGATATTGTTACAGGGTAAAGGAGTTGTCATTGCGAGGAACAGGAATAAGCAAACTGTTACAAATAACCAGACGGCTATTTTCATGAGACAGGCGGATGCAGAGAATTTTTTACAACCTCAAGAAACTAAGTGCAGCTGACAACAGATCCCTGTGTCAGAAAGAACAGCCCTAAGAGATGAACTATAGCTTGTTCCATTATTTCGACCATTGATCTCAACCTCTCAGATCATCTTGCAAACCCACAAGAACCACATTATGCACTTTCCAATTAGACATACACTTCTGTTTTGTCAATATTTTTTCTTTTTTTCAATTCACTTTAGTATCAATTAGTACATAATGTGTATTTATCTCAACATTTGTCATAATATACGTATTTGATGTACACATATGCTTGCCAGATACTTCCCTGATGTGCTTTGCAGATATACCCTTAAGCTTGAGGCTTGTTTTGTATCCATTCCTGCACATTGAGTATTATTGAGTGTATGGGCCCATATTATAAAATACGTGAAATTAAGGTAATTGATACATGTACTAGCCATACACACTTACACATGCACACACATACACAAGCACAATTCTCTTCATCATTTTATCAATACTGATACAATAAAAAAGGAGATACAAAAGTGGTGAGTACCAAAACGAAATGAAAAACATTACTGTCAAAGCAATGATGTAGTTATGTGCATCACAGTGACATCAAAGAAAAACAAAACATTGCAATGTATACAAGATTGCTATTGGTTGTACAATGTACACGTGTGAGGAAACATGAAAGGCATATATATATATATTTATATATATCCACCAAAAGTATACAGTTAATAAAATTTCAAAGAAGTTGTTAAAATGCATCAAACTAAACAGGAGCCAAAAGAGTAACACAGTAATACAGTGATTGTAACCATGATTGATCATTCACGCACACACACACACACACACACACACACACACACACACACACACAGACAACACTCAGAGGATCATTAAGACACTCCAACAATGTTTTGATAATGCTTCACCCACTCATTTCCTATAGACATATCAGTGAAAGACGTATTCTTTACAGCAATTTGAATAATCCAAGGGAAAGTGGCTTCAAAGTGAAGTGGATGATTAACTGTACAATATGTATTATAATTACTATCAATTCTAACAATAAATCGAGTAGTTTGTCCATTATTCCCAATCCCAGAAATCCTGACTATCAATTTCTGAAATTTATGACATTGTCCACTTCTTCGTTCCAAGGTCTTCACACCGACATATAACTTGGAGTTTGAGGACCAAAACTTCATATTCAAATAGTTCACAACTTCAGGATTGTTCTCACAAAGACTAATTGCAAAGACTACAGGTGAATAACACATCAACCACAAAATAGAGGCCATTTTGAACTCAACCATGCCTGCACCCTCTGGATCATCGATTCGGTGGATACTGAGATCAGATGATGACTTGTGTAAGGCTAGAGGGAAGACATCTTTCAGGAAAGAGGGATCTGTAGCTCTTTCACGAGGACGAAAGAGTGCCAAGTTGGCAAGAACATCAGCAGGATCAATGTCACGATAGAACATCATAATTTTAGTGAATTCTGCTCCACAAGGGAAGCCCCCTTTAGATATCACCTCCAACATGTCCTTAATAGGGACCTGTCCGTATCGAATGTGAGAAAACAGCTCCTGTTGGTCCTCAAGAGCGAGATCCTTGTGTGCACGGGACCACTCCAACACACCACACAGCACTTCCAGTTCACTCAAATCCGTCTCCTCTGCCTTCACAACTACCAGCATTGTCTTGTGTGGCACTCGACCAACATCCGCTACATCATTGAGGCACTTGATGAGGTACGATCCAAACACATCGTGGACCTCGTCCTCACAATCCCCTCCCAGAGTAGATGCACAGCTCGCGAGCTCCACCACACACTCCTTGTTCCTAACCCCAGACACACACCTAGCTACTGACTTCATCACAACCGGTACGTCGTACATGTGACCCGCCTTGTACAATTCAGCTAGCTTGTCTTCTCTGATCTCCACTGGTCTCGAATAAACCAACGAAATGAGGGCACGAACGACGCTCCAGTCGAACTGATCCAGTTTAACGACTCCCTTCTCGTTCTCCTTCCAGTCTCCCTCAAACATCCTCTTGAAGACAGGAGAAGCACTCGACAGGAGAAGGGCGTGAGCTCTAATCTGCTTACCCTCGTCCTCCCCGATAACCGTTACGTCTGCTGAGGAATCGTCGTCGAAGAGAGAGGTCGTGTGGTGACTGGGGAGATGGTCACCAACGAGCAGAGTGTTACCATCATCCATTTCTTGTGAAGAGCGTCTCCAAATCGGTAGGATCAAGATGTGATGCAATACGTAGAAAATGGCGCCAGGTGCCGGGTCAATAACAAGCTACACAAGCTAATACATCCCACCCACATTCTTGGCCATGGGTGATAGGCTGCTTAATCACGATATACACAGGTGCGTAGCTGTGTATGTTATGCAGACAAATAACTCCTGATAATTCTATTACGATATTGATTGATCTAAAGTTGGTGTATTACTCGTGAATGGTCCCAATATCAAATACACAATTTATTAGTTAAATAATCATTAAATTATAATTAAATTCACACTATACAGTCTAATATTACACAAATAAACAATATTACAATTAGTCCATGTACAGAGAGAGAAGTCAAGTCATACATAACACACTCAATAATAATGAATTTATCGTGATTAATAATAAATTGTAATAATGAAATTAATTGAAGTTGAGAAATAATGGAAGAGAAAAATATTGAATAATAATGAAGTCCACACAGGTTAGCAATAATGAAAGTAATTAAATTATAAGTAATACATAATATGAATATTAATTCAATAATGAATAATAATAATAACAACAACAACAATAATAATAGTAACAACAACAACAATAGTACTCACACTAATAATAGAAATGGACACAATAATCAATAATATAAGAAATATAATATGAGAAAATAATAAAGTAAATATATGTTGACAAACACCAAAAAGGCTTAAATAAAGATACTAACACATGAACTCCACCAAACACAACTCACGAAAGATAAATAACACTAAAAACACAAGATGAAATTAAAGTTAAAACAAAACTAAACACAACACAAAGATAAACAGTAAAAACAGCACAAGGATAAACAACAGTAAATAAACAGCACAAGGATAAACAACAGTAAATAAACAGCACAAGGATAAACAACAGTAAATAAACAGCACAAGGATAAACAACAGTAAAAAAACAATACAAGGCCATATGCAACACACACTGAAGAGGAGGACATTTAGATCCGTTTTGTGATCTCACACCAACAACACTTGAGTACAGTCATCATGACAACAACACTAATCAAGTCCTTGAACACACCCGTGGGGTGTGTGTATGAAATGCAATACTAAAACATGTTATATGATAAGAACATGTAAACAATAACCGAGACAAAAACAACATGTAAACAACAAAGGACAACATAAAAACAATAGATGATAAATAGTACACAAATACCAAACAAAGCCAAACATGTTCACTTGAACAGTTCATGAACATCTCTTGCATCAGAGGGTGTGTTCGCAGTGGTGGGTGTGGCCGGGTCACACCCCTTAGAATCTTCCTCTTCTGATGGGTCAACTTCCATTGGAGATGAAAGCTGCGTCTGAAATGCTCTGTAATACTCGGAGAAGGAGTCCTGTATGATGGAAAGAAGAGTGATGGATGGGTGGAAGGATAAGTGATGGATGGATGGAAGGATAAGTGATGGATGGATAAGTGATGGATGGGTGGAAGGATAAGTGATGGATGGGTGGAAGGAGAGATAGATGGAGGCAAGATAGATGGATGGAAGGAAAAGATATGCATAAATGGGAAAGCGGTGATAGATGGTTGGTGAACCCCGCTACACAACACAGTATACACCACATTCACCAACTGGAGGTCTACAGATGCTACAAGGAGAAGGTTTGATAGGTGAGATTGGATCAGCTATCATCAGCTGTGTGCCTATCACAATCTGAGATCATACAATGCCCATGAACAGTTGACAGGTTTCATCAAAGCAAGCCACTCTCAAGACTTGAAATGCCTATCAATCCATCAGAGAAAGGGTAAACTGATTTCCTCCACATCACCCAAGTACAACTATCAGCAAAGGTTGTTGGGTGCTTCAGTGGAAAAGTCGTAGTCAACAATGTGATTGAATACACCACACTCATTGCTCACTTCCCCTCCCCTCACACACTCCCTCCTCTCCACCCCTCCCCCTCCCCTCAAACACTCCCTCCCCCTCCCCTCACACTCCCTCCTCCTCCCCTCTCCACCCCTCCCTCCCCCTCCCCTCACACACTCCAGTCTCACCAGTTCACTGTCCGTCATGTCCAGTATGAGAGAACATATCTGAGGGAACAAGGTCGGACAGACCTGCTCCACTGCCAGCATCAGCGACACACACGCAATGGTTGAGATCGGAATGCCAAGTTTAGAGGAGTCTGCAGAACAGCACGAGAACAGTCAACACCAGAGCAGACATGCACTGGTGGGCTGGAGCCACTGGTGGGCTGGAGCCACTGGTGGGCTGGAGCCACTGGTGGGCTGGAGCCACTGGTGGACTGGAGCCACTGGTGGACTGGAGCCACTGGTGGACTGGAGCCACAACTGTAAGTTCCACTAATCAATCAATTATAAGGTAGGTGTGCTGTAGAGACAGGGCAATTCTATTAGTCCACCGAGGTGTGGAGTAAAAGGTCTTCAAGGTGGATAATGTGAAGCTGTTACCTGGTAACCAGGAACCCATGAATACCCTTACAACCTCCAATCAATATGATACAGCCAGGGCGTAAACACCAACAATTTTTCTTTTTAAAGCTGAGAGCTATCAAAACTACAGCAAAAACAATGTACACACAAACCTGCAATATGACCTAGCATATGTACAGGTCTGTGTACTAGCACATGTGTGTACAGATGTATGTACACATTCATGAATCATGTCACCTAGTGTATGTACATACATCAATTTGTGAGTGTGTGAGTGTGTGTGATTGTGTGAGTGTGTGAGTGTGCGTGTGTATGTGTGTGTGTGTGTGTGAGTGTGTGTGTGCAAGTGTGTGAGTGTGTGTGTGTGTGTGTGTGTGTGTGTGTGTGTGTGTGTGTGTGTGTGTGTGTGCAAGTTTGTGCAAGTTTGTGCAAGTGTGTGTGGTGCACCATCTCACCTAGAACAAACAACATAGACATATAGACCGAAATCTCCAACACCCTTTGGAGCAGATCCTCCGAGAGGAGGCACCTCAAGTGGAGCTGACACAGCAGTTCTCGGATGAACTCGATGGGCGTGACCGCTGTCCCATCCCACCCCAGGCCCTGGGCTACAGTGAGCTCGCTATCCTGAAGAGGAGGTGAGGAGACCAGCTCAACAGTGGTGTGGTGCAATATCGCTTTGAGCGCATGTCACAGATCAAATGCATCCCAAGAGGTCAACATGCACATGCATGTGCACACACACGCACACACACACACACCACGCACACACACACGCACATGCACACACATGCACACACACACACACCACATACACACACACACACACACATACACACACACACACACACAAACACACACACACACTTGTTCTCCCCTATGTGTATGCGATGTGTGTACCCATAGTTGGCCATCCAGATCCCTCCCAAACTACCCACCCCACCAGTTGATGGAATACTGGAACCATAACGTCACTAAACTGCCCATATCTTGAGGTCTGCCCAGTCACAACAATCCGAATCTATTACCTTCAAGCTCTTGTTGGGTATATCTCCAGCTTCTGCCACCTCTTTGCAGGTCAGGTCGCCTCCCAGCACCTTGGACGACATCAGTAGACAACCGAGGCACACTCCCCAGAGGTCCTCACGCCGCGTAGGCCTCTTGGACAGGTAGCGATCGCAGAAGCAAACCGCTACTTGGAACTGCTCCTCGGAGAAGGGAGACGAAAGTCGTATCGAGACCTATACCGTGCAAAGAAAGGTGGTTGTATGCAACAACGAATAGGTGAATACATCTAGCGAGCTATAGACTCTCTATTGCTAAACGCACGAACGAAACGAGGTTCATGCGAGGTTGTTGCGAGGAGTACCTGGAAGAGTCGTATGAGGGCATGATCGCGGTCCTTGCCCGTCAGGTACCCGCTCTGCACGGCCTTGAGGTAGGAGGGGTACTGCACGTGGGCCTCCACGAGCAGGAGGTGGTTCAGCCGCTCCCTCCCCGGCTGCCTGCTGTACCTGTCCTCCTGAGCAATCTGCGCACCCCTCGGCTCCTCCTCCTGCGGAGGGATGTTCTCGCTGCAGTAGAGGTCCTCTTCCATGCTGTACGTGACGAGGTGATTTCGAGGAAGGATTGGAGAAGGTCTGGATACAGATTGGACAGGTAACGCTTAAGCAGGCTCTTATAATTGATCAGCTGATCGAGGCTCCCAGCTGATCGGCGGCTTGCTTTTAAAACATCCAGCTGGTGAGGGCGTGGTCAGAAAATGGCGCCAGTTATGCAGTTACGCGGAACATAATAAAATTCATTGCTTCACCGCCATACCAACTTGGTAACCGTGCTTTTCTTATCTTCGAAGCGTAAACAACTTTGGAAACACGCAAGGCTTCCGTCGTACGCTTCTCCTCTACAGACTTTGGGGGAATGTATCTGAAAGCCCTTCTCAACACATGGCAATGTCTTGGGAAGATTTGGTCACACTTTTGTCCACTCAAGGGCTTAGTTGTGTATGCACATGCACACACACACACACACACACACACAAACACACACACACGCACACACGCGCACACACACACACACACATACAGCAAGTGATGTGTACACACATACCTGTGCACACAGAAAGAGGAATCACTGAGCATCATTGAACGTCAATATTGAAAGTCCTTGTACGTGAGTCACTTTCAGTTGCATTCCTCAACGACACAAGGGAAGGTATACTACATAGATTGCTTAGTATACTAGCATGAATTCTTTGGTATGCTGACATACATTACCTAGTAAACTTGAACAATGTACACTAGTATACTAGCATACATTGCTCAGTATACTAGTGTATAGTACATTACAGAGTATACTAGCACACAGTACACTAAGAAGTATACTAGCATAAATTGCTTAGTATACCAACATGCATTACATAGTATCCTAGTTTGACTGCATTGGATTCCAGCACACCTCACACATGGCAAAAGTTTAATTCTACCAATACTCTGTGTCTATGCAGGTACAAATGTGTGTGTTGTGTGTAGTATGTACATGGTGTGTGTGTGTGTGTGTGTGTGTGTGTGTGTGTGTGTGTGTGTGTGTGTGTGTGTGTGTGTGTGTGTGTGTGTGTGTGTGTGTGTGTGTGTGTGTGTGTGTGTGTGTGTGTGTGTGTGTGTGTGTGTGTGTGTGTGTGTGTGTGTGTGTGTGTGTGTGTGTGTGTGTGTGCACTATGTGTGCATATGTGCTTGTGTGCGGTATGTATATGGTGTGTGTGTGTGTGTGTGTGTGTGTGTGTGTGTGTGTGTGTGTGTGTGTGTGTGTGTGTGTGTGTGTGTGTGTACTATGTGTGCGTATGTGTTTGTGTGTGTACTATGTGTGCATATGTATTTGTATGCGGTATGTATATGGTATGTGCGTGTGTGTGCGTGTGCGTGCGCGCACGTGTGTGTGTGTGTCTGTGTGTACTGTATGCGTGAGTACGTGTGCATGCATTTGAATGTGTATAGGTGTGTATCTCAAACGGAGGTGAGTGTACACATTTAGTGTGCCCACACAGATGTGTTTGTGTGTCCCAGGGGTGTAAACCACCCAGTACACAGCAAAGAATTAGCAACACAAAATACCAGCGTTTCTTGTCATTATGGTTGACTGTATGCAAATTGGTATACACGAAGATAAGATTGAGTAGGAATACTCTAGCCCTGTGTCCTTCAAACGAGGCTCAAACGCTGCTCCCCGGACCTCCAGTGAAGTCTATCTAATCAAATGGGTGATTACTGATACATAATTTTAAGGGACAACACCTGCGTTCAAGTTAGCACCGGACATGTGGTGAGGGATGAGGTTGATATGGACCAGCCCAGCAATCCCCAAGTAGCGACCTCTGCTACCCATTAATGCTATTCACGAGGTATACTATGAATATCTATCAACTATGAATACAATTAACAACTGTTGTTTCCTGTTGTTGATGTATGGATAAAAATAAACGGACCATCAAACAAAATATACAGTTTTACTGAGAATGTGTCTACTGCACACTAGACCAATTAGAAGCGGGTTGGGTTGATCCTCACCCTTAGTCCACCTCTTTCCGCCTGGGGATTTGGGTGCATAACCCCCCACATTACTTTCCTTGGTCCTCTTGTACCTTTTTTCCGACTGGAACTTGCCAAAGGGTGATTTTCCTACTAGAGAGTATCACCTTACTCAGGTCAGCATGGAGGAGGGGGTACTTCTAGTTGTTCCGAACTACAATATGTCATGCTGGTATACTAATCAGTATACTAAACTAGTATACTGAATATCCCATCAATACAGTTAGCCATGCTACTCGACTCCACTGGGTGGATCAACAAGGATGGTACTACATTCTACAAGGTTATAATTCATCATATCTAATAAATAATCGTTCACTCCTTCAACCGATCAATTAGTCTACCGATCAATCAGTCAACCGATCAATCAGTCAACTGATCGATCAGTCCAACGATCACTCGGTCAACCCATCACTCAGTCAACCCATCACTCGGTCAACCCATCACTCGGTCAACCCATCACTCGGTCAACCCATCACTTGGTCAACCCATCACTCGGTCAACCCATCACTCGGTCAACCCATCACTCGGTCAACCCATCACTCCGTCAACGGATCACTCGGTCAACCCATCACTCGATCAACCCATCACTCCGTCAACGGATCACTCGATCAACCCATCACTCAGTCAACCCATCACTCGATCAACCCATCACTCAGTCAACCCACCACACAGCACTTCAACAGAACAAAACATTAAATGATTTGACAGAATACAGGATACTGAGTGTTGAACAAATTTTAAATAATTGAAGTTGAAAAAAAATATGTTTTCTGTTTGTTGTTTACAACAGTGAGTAAAACCCTGTCAATAAAGAGAAAACGATGAAAAATTGGAGTCACATGAGAACTGCACTATGCTGACACACCCTATGGAGTCATATGGACACACCCACTTGGAGGTAAACATGTACACACTTGATACCACCAGTCAGACTTGAAGCTTGTGGTGGACGTAGTATGCTATGGAAACACACTCACTAGAGACACACCCACCCATACTGGCTGCAGACACACCCACTTATACTCGCTACAGACACACCCAACTATACTCGCTACAGACACACACACACACACACACACACACACACACACACACACACACACACACACACACACACACAGCATGTAAGCACTAACCTATTGCTACAAGCCCAGGAAATCAGACACTTCTTCCAATTCTCTCTTTTTGGCCTCCTGGTGTGCCCACCTCTCCTCCAAGACCTTCGTACTGGTCTTCCAGCGATCATGAAAGATCCTCTCCTTACACTTCGGACACTTCTTACCGTCTGTGAACAATAAAAGGGGAGGAGCCAGTAGTGATGTGATGAGATAGCATGTAAGCAACATTGCTCCAATGCAAATAACTTACCCTACATGCAAGCAAAGTCATCATACGTAAAACATCCCTCATAAACAAAAACACCCCCTACATGCAAACAACAGCCTTCAAACATAGAAATGGCAAAACAGTGACCATAATAATGTTATATGTAATATTGTAATATCATATGAAGCCGCTTCGATTTGAGAATATGAATACCATTATGTTGACAATGAATATCATTCCATCAAACCATCACAGACACCACAGGACGTTGGAGCAACCCTACCAGGTCCAGTAAGGGATGGGCTATGGAGAGTCCTTCCCCAGAGGTGAGTGATGATAGACAACTTCCTGGTCGATTGCAAGGGATCTGGAATGGTTGAGTTATTGTTAGTTTCTTATTGCTGCTTATTTCGGACTTATCTGTTACAATCGTATTTAACTGAATTTATTTGATGTTTCATGTATGCTCCTCCAAATACTGCATGTGCGTATGACCCAACATTAGAGTGTGACAATCCAAGTTCATCTCAAATTTTCAGTTTTGGACCATTTCATCTCGATTGGGTGTCTGGTAGAGTAGCTCATTGGAGTAAAGGCTCACCCGGTGTGAGGAAGATCCCACACCAAACCCAAGAGGAAGAAGAGCACGTATGAAACAGACACTCACACCTGCATACATAACTATATATGCATGAGCGCGCACGCACACACACACACACACACACACACACACACACACACACACACACACACACACACACACACACACACACACACAATACCCTGGAGGTCACCATTACATCAGTCAATGTTGGTATAGCCCCTGTGTTAGCATAGCTCAGTGGTGTAGCCCACACTACCACTGGGTATATTATAGGATTCATAGGGCACTGCAGACTGCTGGAGCCCTCTCTATCATAATAATAATAATATTAATATTAGCAATAGTGACATTAATGCACTCCAAAAGGAGGGTGGTCTATGCTTGTACTGAATATACAATACATGTGTACTGTGTGTACTGTGTGTACTGTGTGTACTGTATGTACTGTGTGTACTGTGTGTACTGTGTGTACTGTGTGTACTGTATGTACTGTATGTACTGTATGTACTGTATGTACTGTGTGTACTGTGTGTACTGTGTGTACTGTGTGTACTGTGTGTACTGTGTGTACTGTATGTACTGTGTGTACTGTGTGTACTGTGTGTACTGTGTGTACTGTATGTACTGTATGTACTGTATGTACTGTATGTACTGTGTGTACTGTGTGTACTGTATGTACTGTATGTACTGTATGTGCTGTGTGTACAGTGTGTTCATATGGTCCTATCTGGCAAACACTGTACACTTGATAAGAGATATACATACACATCAAATTGAGATAGTAAATATCAATTGATGTCGTTTCTAGTGTGAGTGTCCCACTGTCCCAAACTGGAGGAGATAATACTGGTGGTCTACCAAGAGATCACAGAGATATTAGTGGCCAATACTTTCTCACTGAATGTCTGACACTCCACCTTCAAAAGACTGGATTCAACAATGACCTGTGTGTGTGTGTGTGTGTGTGTGTATGTGTGTTTGTGTATGTGCGTGTGCGCGCGCGTGTGTGTGTGTGTGTGTGTGTGTGTGTGTGTGTGTGTGTCTGTGTGTGTGTGTGTGTGTGTGTGTGTGTGTGTGTGCGTGTGTGTGTGTGTGCATACGTGTGCTACACGGCTGTTACAAAGCATCCCCACCCCCCCATCCTCCACATGATACACCTCCACACCATCCCCACTCAAGGCAGTACACAAACAGTGCTGAGGGTCCTTCCAACATCAGCTCCCAACCATTGACCCCCAAATCAACCCACTGGGAGACAAGCTGCTCTTTGACACACACAACCCAGGGTTGGACAGGAACACAGCCTAAAGGCTGGGATTACAGGCCACTGGGAACCATAGAAATGTGGAAATCCAAATTTGGTAGTGCCAAGGGTTGGTTACTTACCCTTAGGTAAACAGACCTCCCAGAGCAGACAATCTGATTGGTCAGTGATACAATTGGAATTCCTCCTCTGAAGATCTCAAGGTGTGTAGTCACGTTAGCTAGAGATTATACATGTGTACAGCATGCCACTCTGAGTGAATGTCAGGAGGTGTGTCTGTGGATGTCAGGAGGTGTGTCTGTGGATGTCAGGAGGTGTGTCTGTGTAAATGTCAGGAGGTGTGTCTGTGGATGTCAGGTGTGTCTGGGTGAATGTCAGGAGGTGTGTCTGTGGATGTCAGGAGGTGTGTCTGTGGATGTCAGGAGGTGTGTCTGTGGATGTCAGGAGGTGTGTCTGGGTGAATGTCAGGAAGTGTGTCTGTGGATGTCAGGAGGTGTGTCTGTGGATGTCAGGAGGTGTGTCTGGGTGAATGTCAGGAGGTGTGTCTGTGGATGTCAGGAGGTGTGTCTGTGGATGTCAGG
The DNA here is from genome assembly GCA_964020155.1 of Chondrilla cf. caribensis. NCBI lineage: Eukaryota > Metazoa > Porifera > Demospongiae > Chondrillida > Chondrillidae > Chondrilla > Chondrilla cf. caribensis. The sequence goes on along the minus strand of OZ026551.1, from coordinate 206,484 downwards.
AGGTGTGTCTGGGTGAATGTCAGGGGGTGTGTCTGTGGATGTCAGGAGGTGTGTCTGTGGATGTCAGGAGGTGTGTCTGGGTGAATGTCAGGAGGCATGTCTGAGTGAATGTCAGGGGGTGTGTCTCTCATGTCAAGAGGCGTGTCTGTGGATGTCAGGTGTGTCTGTGAACGTCAGGAGGTGTGTCTGTGGATTTCAAGAGGCATGTCTCTCATGTCAAGATGTGGGGTGGGCACCTAAGGTGAGGACAAAGCTGCACACAAATGCATCTGAAGGTCTGTAGATGTCCAGCTGAACAAAGAGCTAGTTCACCTCCACACCCCTTGAACTCACTCCCTTGTAGAAGCAGTGTGCAGTGCAGCCTACTGAAGATGCTACCATCACTCCTAGCACTCCTCACCATCACTCCTAGCACTCCTCACCATCACTCCTGTCACTCCTCACCATCACTCATAGCACTCCTCACCATCACTCCTGTCACTCCTCACCACCACTCCTGTCACTCCTCACCATCACTCATAGCACTCCTCACCATCACTCCTGTCACTCCTCACCATCACTCATAGCACTCCTCACCATCACTCCTGTCACTCCTCACCATCACTCCTAGCACTCCACACCCCATCCCTCGGGCAAGCTCCATAATTAGTGTTAGAAACAACATTCCCAGATAATTACGTATGTCACCACCCTAACAATTTACCCTGGTAACAATATTCATTGAGCTATAATGTCATTCACACCAGCCCTCTTGAGTGCAGACCACCACCTGCTGATAAGCACTAACAGGGCTCCGTACACTGACCTTCACAATGGGTTTCATAGGTGTTGTATCCATACAATACTGTATAAATACAACACACACTGTACATTTTGTATGGGATTCCACAGCAGTACTGCAGGGGGATTGCATCAGTACATGGAATTCTAGTGAAAACCAGGCTTCACGAGTGAGAGCATGTATTGACTGCCAACCACTGCCAATCACTGCCAACCACTGCCAACCACTGGAGGACCAGCCACTGGAGGACCAACTACACACACACATACACACACACACACACCTACATACACAGTATATACTTAAATACACACACACACAGTACATACACACAGACTACACAAACTGAAGCCATTACAGACCATAGTTAACACAGCATCTTACAACATCCCCACAGCTATGCCAACTTAGGAAATGAGAGCAGCTGATGTAAGCTTTTTCCACTTCAGCTGTTCCAACCAGTGTCAAAACATCCGCCAGCAGTGTGTACACAGACTGGTGAAGAAGAGATTTCCTTATCAACTGTTTGTGTGGGGTATGACCACACGCCAAATGTTAGAACACTTAACGCACAAAACTGCTTACACAGCCCAGCAACACGAGTGCACATAAAACAATTATTTGTGTAGGGGAGATTGAAAAAGGCAACTCAAAACACACAACTGCTGAGTGAATAAATGATTTGTTTCACTTTAACGGTTGTGGTAGTAACCATGGCAACAGTAAAAATGTGGAATGTACAGAGCAAACAGTCGAATACGATCCATCTGAAGACATCCATGATGGGATTGGGGGAGGTTCTCTAATTGGACCACATGTCCCACTTCTCTCTGGGGGTACCTCTACCTGGGGTACCTCTACCTGGGGTACCTCTACCTGGGGTACCTCTACCTGGGGGTACCACTACCTGGGGATACCGCTACCTGGGGGTACCTCTACCTGGGGATACCGCTACCTGGGGTACCTCTACCTGGGGGTACCTCTACCTGGGGGTACCTCTACCTGGGGTACCTCTACCTGGGATACCTCTACCTGGGGTACCTCTACCTGGGGGTACCTCTACCTGGGGTACCTCTACCTGGGGTACCTCTACCTGGGGTACCTCTACCTGGGGGTACCTCTACCTCTTATTACCTCTTGATTACCTCTTGATTTTATTTGAGTAAATGTGAGTAAATGAACATTGAGACCTCCCATACACGCACGCACACACACACACACACACACACACACACACACACACACACACACACACACACACACACACACACACATACACACACACACACACACACACACACACACACACACACACACACACACACATACACACACACACACACACACACACACAAACACACACACACACATACAAACACACACACACAAACACACACACACACACACACACACACACAAACACACACACACACACAAACACACACACACACACACACACACACACACACACACACACACACACAGCCTCTGGCTGGCTACCCAGGAGAGTACTCCAGCCTGCTGGAATGTGGATGGTTTACTTGCATAACTACATTAACTACATTCGTACTACAATGAATACGATTAAAGCAATGAATACAATTATCTACATAACAACAACCCAGGGAGGTAGCCCATAATGAATGACAACATTGGAAATGATTTTACTGGAAGACTGTAGGCATGTTACCTGTGGGCGGGGCATGTTGGCTGTGGGCAGGGCATGTTACCTGTGGGTGGGGCATGTTACCTGTGGGCAGGGCATGTTACCTGTGGGTGGGGCATGTTACCTGTGGGCAGGGCATGTTGCCTGTGGGCAGGGCACATTGCCTGTGGGCAGGGCACATTGCCTGTGGATGGAGCATGTTATCTGTGGGCGGGGCAATCCTGTAGGTCCATATTTGGACTACTTCTGGTGTCTTTGCAAGTTCAACACACACAGTTACAGAGAACAAGGGCTTGAAGGGGGCTCTTGACAAGAATGGAAACTATTATCTGGATCTGGATGGGGTATTGGGAGGAAGGGCGCTATCTGGTGAGAGATATCGGGTTTGCCACAACAAACTGTCTCTCATCAAAACTGATCAGCCTACGCCTCCCATCCATTACTATGACCCATCCATCACCATTACCCATCCATCACTCAGGCCCATCCCTCACCCAGACCCATCCATCACTCAGACCCACCCATCACTCGGACCCATCCATCACTCAGGCCCATCCATCACCCAGACCCATCCATCACTCAGGCCCACCCATCACTCAGACCCATCCATCACCCAGACCCATCCATCACTCAGACCCATCCATCACTCAGACCCATCCATCATTCAGACCCTTCCATCACTCAGACCCATCCATAACTCAGATCCTTCCATCACTGGTCTCCAGACCCTCTTGAGCTGCGTCCAAAGGACATTCCGACCGCTAAACTCACAAAATATTCCACTTCCTCAGTACCAGACAACACACTCCAGACAACAGGTTGTTTACACCACAGAGGTGTACATAGGGCTGGTGTGGACTGGCCAGGAGAGTAGGAGTGGTGTTGTGTGTACCTACAGCATCCTCCATCCAACAATGTCCCAGTGTACATGCACCTACACACCCACACATCAGGTCTGACCTAGCAACACCCTCGACATCATGGGGAGTGATGTAAGCATAATTATAACACCAGGACCTCACACATACAGTCAGCTGGAGGCGCTACTGAGGGGATTCCCCAACAGTACAGGTCAGTGTACACAATGCAAAATCACAAACATTGAATATCTTCTGTATTCATTGCTAACAGCTATGAATGACGTTATAGCAGACTATTATTAGATTAATAGACTACAGCTGAGAATGTTTACATAGAATAACTTAATTACCCTCGGTTCCATTCTGAAATCATGGTATTGGAATGGAAGAAGCAACCACAATAGTGAGTCATATCTAATCAGCACACCCAATTAACATGCCAGTTTGACCATCTGATGGTGCAGGACCACCAACAACAACACAGCACCTTACCTCTGAGGAGGTAAACAACAAACAATCACAACAAACATAATACAGACAATATTTACAACACTACACATCACACACACATTGAAAGCCATTTATCCACTATCGAATACAATCTTGATGAAACAAAAGACAGAAGTTTGGATCGACACAGTACACCCAACCAACATGGTACACACGACCAACATGGT
>OZ026551.1:192500-197500 GCA_964020155.1 Chondrilla cf. caribensis | reverse complement strand
ATACAAAGTTGCTTGCTGTATCCTTAACCAGTTGCTTCTAGCTTTTCCAGTAACAATGTAACTGAAGAAGCAAGTTGGGATTTCAGTCCTCCAGAGACAGAGTATTCTCCTTCTTTCACAACATTTGAACAATTTGAACAAAAGTTTAGTCATTTCTGGAGTAATACATAGTGTACAGTACTGATTAGGTGTGCTATTAAACGCCGAGTGCGCTAGTCTGAGAAGGGGATTTTTCCCTTCCAAGTACAAAATGGCTGATGATGAACAGGTCGAAGAAGGACCTAGCGAGGAGGAAATGCTGCGATCATCTTTCGACGTGTTTAGCGCTCAAAATCCAAGATTAGGAGATTTGAGGGAAGCCGTGTTAACCTTCAGGCACGAGACTAGAAGATGGTCTAGTTTACCGTCCGAGACATTCGTCAGAGCGGCTCGGTCGTCCGTGGGGCCAGGAGCGTGCATCTCTGTCATGATAATGAAGCACCATCGTCTCGAATCCTTGCCGTTGGATTTCCACGAAATAGGATCACACATGCTCCATTTGAACCTGTCCTACAATCGCATCCAGTCCTTTCTTCTTCCAAACCCTTCAGAGTTCCTTCTACTCAATGAACTCTTGTTGGCGGGAAACGGCTTGGAGACGCTCGACTCTGACCTCAGCCATCTTCCGTGTTTGAAGGTATTAGATGTGTCCAATAACAGTTTGACTGAACTCCCTTTGTGCATCACCCAGCTACGCAGCCTTACCGTGTTGAATGCATCCTTCAATAAACTCGCTACAATTTGCAGTGAGATAGGACGGATGGAACATCTGAAGGAATTGGAGCTACAAAATAACCAATTGGAGGAACTCCCTGACGAATTTGGTCATTTAAACTTGAACTGTTTGCATCTGTCATGTAATCTTTTGACCAGTAATGCGATGAAGGTGATCACTCGAATAACATCACTTCAGGAACTTTATTTTGCTCAGAACAGAATAAAGCAAATTCCTTTGGAATTTTTGTATTTGTCCAATCTCAAGCGGGTGGTAACCAATGGCAACCCACTCAGCTTTCCACCAATGAGATGCTGTCGTCAGGGATTGACTGAAATCAAGGCATTCTTGGAGAAGAAATGGAACAAGTGCAGAAAGGAGAACATATGCCATGGTGATATCCATGTCATGCAGAATCCATATTATGCGGACACAGATTCAGAAGGCGATTATCAAACTGACAGCGATTGATATGTACACCAGTCAACCGTGGGCTGCTTGCAACTGGTCAGCTGACTTGGTTTTAGCTTTTTATATTGTGTACTTTGTATTGACAAATTTTATTGTATTCTGCTGAATCATTCTAATGTGTACTTTCTTTTTTGAATTGCTTTCTTGATGACTAATGTATTTTTCAGATCTTGCAACCTCTGTTCAGTGCATGTGTGTGTGTGTGTGTGTGTGTGTGTGTGTGTGTGCGTGTGTGTATGTGCGTGTGTGTATGTGTGTCAGTGTATTATAGGACATTTAAATTTAACCATTCCCCGACGTTAATCCACAGGCTTTTGAAATGCCCCATATCACAATCCCAGGGGGATCCTTCATCCTGGGGGAGGGCTCCATCCCAGGGGGACCCTTCATCCTGGGGGGGGGGCTTTATCCCAGGGGGCCTTCATCCCAGGGGGACCCTTCATCCCAGGGGGACCCTTTATCCCAGGGGGACCCTTCATCCCAGGGGGGCCTTCATCCCAGGGGGATCCTTCATCCCAGGGGGACCCTTCATCCTAGGGGGGCCTTCATCCCAGGGGGACCCTTCATCCCAGGGGGGCCTTCATCCCAGGGGGACCCTTCATCCCAGGGGGACCCTTCATCCTGGGGGGGGGCTCCATCCCAGGGGGACCCTTCATCTCAGTGTACATATAGCAGAAATTCCAACAAGGCAGCCTACATTTATGCTAATTTTAGCTAAAGTTTCCAATACAAGACGTATATATGCTCACGTGCAATCAGTATTGCATGTGAGCATGCGTCACAATAGTCATAATATGAATGTGATAAAGACCAATTATTTTGAATCACAACATGATGTCAACATCATACGTAGGTAGTCACTATGGGATGTACAGTAATACAAGAACATGAAAACAATACAAAAAATCAATATTTACTGTTAGATGTTAATTAGACTGTTATTGGCATAATACTATAGTTAGCACATAAATAGAATAATAAGTAGGTTTTGTATGTTATGTATACAATAATATAAATATGTCACAACACAAGCAGCGTGTGTCAATAAGTGCAATCAGCAGCATATCAATAATAGATTAACTTAATAACGCCGTTAATTGTTCCTGTAGGACATATACCCCGAGGACAACCTATTGGCGGAGTAAAGTGGGGGAATCGCGTCGTAGGATGACCCCTTGCTGAACGCATGGGAGGGGTTTTCTGGTCTGTGGTCGGCCGGTCCGGACCCATATCCCTGACTCCTCGGGGTGGGGGTGTAGGGTGTGGTTGATTCCACGTCAAGCGGACTAGAAGGTCTCCCCAAGGCCTGAGGAGAGGGGTGCTGGCCAATGAAAGAGCTCTTGAAATTCTACACCAGAAGAGGGGTGATTGTCAGACTAATGTGAAAACATACTTGGTGACATACTAACACACACACACACACACACACAGACACGCACACACACACACACACACACACACACACACACACACACACACACACACACACACACACAAGCACACACATAAGTGCACACACGCGTGCGCATGCACACACACACACACACACACACACACACACACACACACACACAATGTACCTTACTCTGGGACCACTTGACACTATCACTCGGATCCTCGTTGATGGGGAGGTAGCCGTCTCTCCCCGGGGTCTTATCGGGATTTATGAAGGCAATAGCACTCCAAGCCGGGACAAAGTACTTGATAACTCGGTGGAGGAGGAACATAGCTACATACACACCTCCGTCAGAAGACTAGCGGAAGAGACAGCCCAGTGTACAGTACAGACGACCGGCACTGACAGTGTGTACAGTACAGATGACCACCAGTGACAGTTTGTACAGTACAGGTGACCAGCATTGACAGTTTGTACAGTACAGATGACCAGCACTGACAGTTTGTACAGTACAGACGACCGGCACTGACAGTTTGTATAGTACAAATGACCACATGTGACAGTGTGTACAGTACAAATGACCACAAGCGACAGTTTGTACAGTACAGATGACCAGCACTGACAGTTTGTACAGTACAGATGACCACAAGTGACAGTGTGTACAGTACAAATGACCAGCACTAATAGCATAAGCAGACCCTCTTCCCACACAACATGCTACAGTGCTACACTCATCATCGTGTCCTTCACAAGGTAACTCACAAAGATCTGAGAGCAGTTGGAAGGAGAGGAAATCTTCAAGTAAAGGTCATATGCGAATGCAACCAGAGTGGAGAACTCGTATCCAATGATGATCCTACAGAAGGACAGTGGGTTGTACACAACAAATTGACTCACACGTGCACATACATGCATAGGCGCGCACGCACACACACACACACACACACACACACACACACACACACACACACACACACACACACACACACACACACACACACACACACACACAACACACTCACCCCCAGACTTGGAAAATTACAATATACTTTCTCTTGTTGTGGACAGTGACCAAATATCTTGAGATATAAATTCCAGCCACCAAAAAGAACTGAGCAAGTATAAAATTTGAGACACTAAACATTATCCATTGGTTGCCTAGGAGAGAAGAGAGGAGATGAGAAGTCAACAATTGGCAGAACTCATAGGAAGCCATTTTTCGTTACCATGACATTCAACTCGATTCTCCTCTTCTTTGATTCCAGCCCAAATCAGGACACCAGTGAAGTAGAGGCCGACCACAACGAGGAATGGAAGTATGACACTGGATTGAGGATAGAAACAGACAGACTGTCAATAAAACTATCAACTCCGTGTTCAACAAACTCCATGTTCAACAAACTCTATGTTCAACAAACTCCATGTTCAACAAACTCCGTGTTCAACAAACACTTACAATTTGAAACATTTATTGTGATGCAGGCTGATGGCCGCCCATCCACAGTAGTGATGGCAAAGACATAAAATCTGATGGAACAGATACGACGCCAGGTTACAATTGGGTGAGAAAATCAAAGTGGGGATCGGAACATTACCTGGAAAGCTAAGATATATGTGACAATGAAGTCGATAATGGCAGATCTCTCCATGTACACCATCCAGTGCACTCCCCTGGGGGGATGGGTGGATATGTTAGTTACTCATACACACACACCACACGGTAGGTACGCTGTATCACAACTCACAATAGAATGGCTTGCACCGCGATGCTGTAGAGAACAGCATAATGGTTGTAGATCTTGTGTTTGCGAATGTGGAGGTGAACAGCCTGTGGGGGAGTGGGGGTGGAGGTGAGGGTGAGGGTGAGTGTGCAGCTGGTGAGTGTGAGTGGACGTGAGGTGGAGATGAGTGTGCAGCTAGTGAGTGTGAGAGTGGAGGTGAATGTGAGGGTGGGAGTGTGCATCTGGGGAGTGTGAGGGTGGAGTTGAGTGTGCAGCTGGTGAGTGTGAGAGTGGAGGTAAATGTGAGGGTGGGAGTGTGCAGCTGGTGAGTGTGAGGGTGGAGGTGAATGCGAGGGTGGGAGTGTGCATCTGGGGAGTGTGAGGGTGGAGTTGAGTGTACAGCTAGTGAGTGTGAGGGTGGAGGTAAATGTGAGTGTGGGAGTGTGCAGCTGGGTAGTGTGAGGGTGGAGTTGAGTGTGCAGCTGGTGAGTGTGAGAGTGGAGGTGAATGTGAGGGTGGAGTTGAGTGTAATAGTGGAAGTGAGGTGGAGGTGGGTGTGCAGCTGGTAAGCGTGCAGCTGATGAGTGTGAAAGTGGAGGTGAACGTGAGTGGAGGTGAGTGTGCAGCCAGTGAGGGTGAGTCTGAGTGGGAATACACA
>OZ026551.1:147500-187500 GCA_964020155.1 Chondrilla cf. caribensis | reverse complement strand
TAGTGGGATATAATCCGGAGAGTTTACCGACCGAGTCAGTTCACGACAGGTGGGTGGGGTCATTCTAACTTGAGTGGGTGTGGTCCTACTGGTCTCGGTGGGTGTGACCTGTGTTTCCTTTGTGGTGCTGGTGCTCGCTGGTGACAAGTGAGGGGTATTTACACACACATAGGGGGAGGGGAGGGATGACTGTACAAATACAGGAGTATCCGCATTTGGAGGTATGGGTGTTCTGTTAGAATGAGACATTTGGGTCTTGTTCAAAGAAGTCGGTGGAGTCTTGTTCGATTGAGATGTCGATGTCTTGTTTGGATGAGATGTAGGTGTCTTGTTCGAAGAAGTCATTGGTGTCTTGGTCAGAGCTGATGATGATGACTTGTCCAAAGGTGCTGCTACACACTGCCCTGGTAGGGCAAGAGCCACTGTGCTTGTTGAGGGGAGGGACCAAGCCTGTTCGAGGTGCTGGGTGCTTGCACAAACTCTACTTTGTCCTTTCGTCTTCACCAGGGGGCGGTTAGAGGTAGCATTAGGGGGGAGGGTCGATGATTCTGTGGGTGGGGTTAATGATTCTGTGGGCGGGGTTAGAGGTTCTTTCATGGAAGGGGTGTTTATGGGCGTGGTCAGTGATTCCATTAACGGCAATGTGTGTGTGGGTGTGGTCTGTGACTCTGCAGTGACGGGAACACTGTGGGGTGAGGGCTTGGAGACGGTGGGCTTCCATTTCCTCCGATCCACTCTCCTTCGAGAGGGCAAAGGCGAGAATGAGGTGATCAGGTATCGGATGTGTGGATCCAGTTTGTTGACGGCCACATACTTGGTCAGCTGGAGCTGGTCCTTGGCCACCCACTCTTGGAGCACCCTACAAGGAGGCAGGCAGAGGAGGTGGAATGGATGAGGCTCTCATATGAGATGAAACATCTGAGAACTGTCAGAACTTTGCAGTGCAAGCTACGAAGCTATGTGACTATGAGAATAAACAAGAGGTCTGAGACTACAGGTTACACCAGTACTGAACCCACAGAGGTCTCAGACTACAGGTTACACCAGTACTGAACTCACAGAGGTCTCAGACTACAGGTTACACCAGTACTGAACTCACAGAGGTCTCAGACTACAGGTTACACCAGTACTGAACTCACAGAGGTCTAAGACTACAGGTTACACCAGTACTGAACCCACAGAGGTCTCAGACTACAGGTTACACCAGTACTGAACTCACAGAGGTCTCAGACTACAGGTTACACCAGTACTGAACTCACAGAGGTCTCAGACTACAGGTTACACCAGTACTGAACTCACAGAGGTCTCAGACTACAGGTTACACCAGTACTGAACTCACAGAGGTCTCAGACTACAGGTTACACCAGTACTGAACTCACAGGGGTCTCAGACTACAGGTTACACCAGTAGTGAACTCACAGAGGTCCGAGACTACAGGTTACACCAGTACTGAACTCACAGAGGTCTCAGACTACAGGTTACACCAGTACTGAACTCACAGAGGTCTAAGACTACAGGTTACACCAGTACTGAACTCACAGGGGTCTCAGACTACAGGTTACACCAGTAGTGAACTCACAGAGGTCCGAGACTACAGGTTACACCAGTACTGAACTCACAGAGGTCTAAGACTACAGGTTACACCAGTACTGAACTAACAGAGGTCTCAGACTACAGGTACACCAGTACTGAACTCACAGAGGTGGGCTCCACTCAACTAGTAGCTCTTCAAAATCTTTGGATCTCCTCCAGCCAACAACCTGCAGTGAGCACAGTCCTCTCACGCACACGTTTGTACTTATAGAACATACAGCATGTCTCCTCCTGCTGGGAAAATCCTTTGGATTGAGGAACATTTTGAAGGATTTTCCCAACAACAGTTGGAAACTTTGCATTCTGAAATCTTCATAAACTATCTCCTCTATGCAACAGCCTCACCTTTCCCATCAGTTTGACACACAGTGAGCTAGACCCACTCTCTACCATGTTCAGTGTCATCCTCTGAACAACACTCCCCAATACCTGTCGGCTGCGGTCATCAAAGGGGTTCGCGTAACTCAGAGGTCCAAATGGAGGAACTGCAGGAAACAAATGTATGTATGTTTGTACCTGTACCGTGTGTGTGTGTGTGTGTGTGTATGTGTGTGTGTGTGTGTGTGTGTGTGTGTGTGTGTGTGTGTGTGTGTGTGTGTGTGTGTGTGTGTGTGTGTGTGTGTGTTTACACATGCATGGACACACACACACACACACACACACACACACACACACACACACACACACACACACACACACACACACACACACACACACACACACATGTATGTACTCATGCATACACATACATATGCCAATATACGGTTATGTACGTATGTGTGTACATGTAGTTTACATGGGTAATACGTACATGGCACACAGGGGTGTACAGTATGTACCTACAGACAAGGGTATATTACCATGGTAGAATCTCAATACAACCCAACTCAATGAACACTGCAAACGGCTTCACCATATCCAGTGGAAATGCATAGCACATACTTCGTACCTGAACAAGCAGGTACTCATATTGATTGTAAGAGTGCTCTTGAAAATGAGATTTAACTTTATGTACACACATACATATGTACATATGTGTGTATGTGTGTGTGTGTGTGTGTTTGTATACAGGTGTGTCTGTGTGCATACGTATGTGTGTGTGTGTGTATGTGCGTACAGGTGGGTATGTGCGTGTTTATTAGTACATATGTAAATGTATGTGTACAAGATTATATGTACGTACGTATGTATGCGTGTTTACAAATATAAATGTACATAATATATGTACGTATGTACGTATGTACGCTGCTACAGATATGCATGTACATATGTTTATTAACAGATATAAAATGATGTGTGCATACATGTGTATATGTATCTGCATAAACTATGATGATGTTATCGCAATACAGAGCAATTCACTTAGTACGTACCCGAGTTAGTACACACTCCTGGTTAGTACACACTCCTGGTTAGTACACACTCCTGGTTAGTACACACTCCTGGTTAGTACACATTCCTGGTTAGTACACACTCCTGGTTAGTGCACACTCCTGGTTAGTGCACACTCCTGGTTAGTGCACACTCCTGGTTAGCACACACTCAAGGTTAGTACACACTCCTGGTTAGTACACACCCCTGGTTAGTACACACTCCTGGTTAGTACACATTCCTGGTTAGTACACACTCCTGGTTAGTACACACTCCTGGTTAGTGCACACTCCTGGTTAGTGCACACTCCTGGTTAGCACACACTCAAGGTTAGTACACACTCCTGGTTAGTACACACCCCTGGTTAGTACACACTCCTGGTCAGTACATACTCCTGGTTAGCACACACTCCTGGTTAGTATACACTCCTGATTAGTACATACTCCTGGTCAGTACACACATTCCTGGTTAGCACACACTCCTGGTTAGTACACACTCCTGGTCAGTACATACTCCTGGTTAGCATACACTCCTGATTAGTACATACTCCTGGTAAGTACATACACTTCACTCAGTCCCTAGCTCATGTACACCACGTATGTCAACCAGTACTGATAGTGAGTACCTCTTATATGAAGTACAGATGTGGTGTGCCCTTCAAGGTACGTACTTACTAAACGTGTTGGATTCTAATTTAGGCAAAACTGTTCCATCACCTTCCCTGTCTGGTACAGTGGAAGGCCGTGCATGAATAAAACCATCAGTACCAGATATGAAATGCAATCAATCACGCACGCACACACGCATGCACGCACGCATGCACGCACACACACACACACACACACACACTCACACACACACACACACACACACACACACACACACACACACACACACTCGCTCTCACACACACACACACACACACACACACACACACACACACACACACACACACACACACACACAGAACACACTCAAGGGCTGGGTCCACCTCTTCACTGGTGTAGTAGAGTCCTTATGTCCCTGGGACTTTCGTTTCATTTTCAACCTTGGCCCATGTTGCTTCGTGTCTTCTCTCTTTACGGACCCTTTGGACTGGTTGGGTGACTCAGAAAAATGAAGTTGGAGATGTTTATTCAAAGATGCGACCGTCCAAAAAGAGGAACTACAGCCGTTCATTAGACACTTCAGTGGTCTGTTCTTTGTGTGGACTCTAACGTGACGAGTTAACCAAGCCAAAGAAGAATTTGGAAGATTGTAAAACCGACATCCCTCCCAAAGACAAACATGCGACATTTGTGGCGGAATTGTTAATCCGTTTTTGTAGCAATGTTCTTCCTCAACATGTCGGGAGAGTTCCTCGACATCACAGAATCCCTTATCTGCCTTGCACCCTTGCCATTTACAGAATAAACGAATAAATTCGGGTGCAACGAGAGAAGAGGTCGGGGCCGTTCGACCGTTTTCCCTGCAGGGCGCAGCTGACATTTTACTGAGACTGCGTCTCTGAGAGGCGGAATCCCGCAATTAGAATGTGGGCGTGTCCGGGAAGAGTTTTGGCGGGATACACCTGAAGAAGAAATGTCGAGCAACTTGAAAGAAGAGCTAAAGGAGGTGTTGCAGTTTGCGGATAGTCTGATCGAATTGATCAGCGAACATCACGACATTGAGAGAGTTTGTTCTGCGCGATAGATCTTTTGCGTATTTGTTTGTTTGTTTTTTATTTCAACTGCGAATAAGTAAGAGGTGGTGTTTACCTCAGTAGGGAGAACAATTCAAATTCACAATTTATGTGTATCATACCGTAAACTCTATGTTCATGTTGATAACTCCACTTTTTTAAATCTCCAGCTAGCACATGCCAGGCAGCAGCTGGAGATTGATAGAAAACGAGTTGATAGGTGCATGAAGGAGGCAGAAGAGAGAAATAGAAGTGAGACGCAGATCATACGCTTCCTTTTCCTTCACATTTCAACCCTAGCAATTTTATTGAGTTAATTATAGTATAATTCTTCATGTGTAGGGTTGGCCACCAGAAAGAATGAATTACTTCAAGTGGAAAAGAAAGCAATGAGGTGCTGTCTACCTGTCGTCAATACGGATGAACTCACAAGTGAAGAGAGGACAGTGTAGGTTGATGTGGCACATTTTATCCAAAAGTGTGTGTATATGTACATGCGTACACTGCTGCATTCTTGAAGTTTGTGGTAATTCCACGTTTTTTCACATTCCTCAGTTACCTGAAGAGAGAAGAGGATAGGGCACTGGAGAAGAATCGTGAGTTGGAAGAGAGGATAGTGAAGATGAAGAAAGAGGAATTGGAAGAACAACACTTGAAGTGAGTGACCTGCCAATCCTAGCCCAAGATTGTACTACCAACACTCCCACACACTGCACCACCATCACCCCACACACTGCACCACCAGCACCCCACACACTGCACCACCAGCACCCCACACACTGCACCACCAGCACCCCACACACTGCACCACCAGCACCCCACACTGCACCACCAGCACCCCACACACTGCACCACCAGCACCCCACACACTGCACCACCAGCACCCCACACACTGCACCACCAGCACCCCACGCACTGCACCACCAACACTCCACACACTACATCACACCACCAACACCCCCACACACTACACCCCCACCCCCTCTCACAGGTTGTAACTGTGGTCCCACACATGTCCAGGTATGTCCATGATTTGCAACGATCGATTGTTCCTGTACAATTTGATGAAGATGTGCCTGAGAATCAAATCCGTGGATGTATCCTTGATAGAGTGGGAGAGTATATGGACCATTATCTTCAATGTGTTGTGGGGAACGTGTTCATATCTTCAATGTGTTGTGAAGAACGTGTTCATATCTTCAATGTATTGTCGGGAACGTGCTCATATCTTCAATGTGTTGTGGGGAACGTGCTCATATCTTCAATGTGTTGTGGGAGGGGTGTTGTCATGCCGACCTTGGTAGGTTAGGTTTTTGTTCCTGACTAAATGCTGAAGTCATCAAGAAAGAGGTTGGGAACATCCATGCCTTCAACTATGACACCAAGACCATGTCCAGAGACACCATATCCCAGCTACTGTGGAGTGCTGTCTAAATCCCGAGCAGAGTCAAGGTGACGAGCCGTCGACTTTTTAGTACAGGAACAGAGGCTGGTCGAGTCAACATGCCATCGCCATTATTATTATTTGTACTGTAGTGTCAACGTTAAGAGTGTGCGACATTGTATGTATGTATTTATATTTAATACGTATATCGTGAACAAAATTCAAGATGTGTTACATTTGTGTGTACTTGAGAGAATTGTAATTCAATCCATTTTCATTTGAGACACTCGGTTGAGAGACTCAATCCACCTACGTAGTCTGAGCTGAGAGACCATAATTCTCTCATCTCAATATCCATGTATGTACGTGGAGATAATACAGGTACCATCTTGCAGAAAGTGATCAAATGAGGTGAATTCTAATTAACCACTCCAACCAGCCTGCAGTCGTAAATACATGTATATGATAGTATGTATATTGTTCAAAGTAAAGTTCGTCATCACCTGGGGTCTACTTGTGTAATGGGGTCTTTGCTGTCACCTTCGATCTTGGGTCTTTGCTGGCAATAAAGACTTAGAACATGTCCAAAATGTTCTTGACTCATGCCTAGCCCTCTCCTGATCCCAAGTGTATGTATGTATCAACACCGGTACCTCTATAAACTCTAAAGTTAATCCAGCAGCTCAATTCCACCAACTGAATGACAAACTAGTTGCACACGCACCAATGTGTAGGATAGAAGAACAAACATTAAGACATAGTTACACAATGATTTCAGACTTTTTCAGACAGACAGAAACTCAGTCAATTAAATTACTATTATGACATTAAACACATATAATATTATACTGAAAATAATCAAACATGCATTAAGTTTGGCGTATGGACATTATTAGTGGTACCCTCCTCCTCTAGATGCCCTTTTAATCACCATAATATTATGCGATTTCCCACATCGTGATCGAGATGAATGATATGAAGGGATTGAGGGAGATGTGGATATTTAGTTCTTGACCCGAGCTACACATATACAGACTAATATAACCTCAACACGCCCCATCAACCATTGGCTGCGCCCGAAGGTGCTGAGTGTTCATCTCCCATCTCCATCCTTGTTTCGTAACCCTGGTTATTCCGGATGGTGCTACAGGGTTGCAATCTGGTCATAGCACCACACTCAATTACGTAATATGGGAGAGAATAAGAGAAAAACACTTACTAATAGCACCATCTTGCATAACTCATGGGAAGTAGGTTTGTCAACCTTGTCAATTTTACTAGACCTAGCTGATGGCATGAACTAAATTCTGACACAATTTCCATCTCAGTACATGGCCCATAGCCTTAGCTACAATCGGATGTGCACAACTGATTTCAATGTATGGAAGAGAATAGGAGAATTTAACACTAAACACCTTACATAACTCATGAGAGAAGAGGCGTGTCAACCTAATAATTTTACCAAACCTAACTTATACCATGAACTAAATTCTGCAACAATTTCATTCAATTCCATTACCAATCAAAAATTCTCCCAGGTGTCCATATGGCACATAGAATTATACATTTTGTATGTACATTTCAATATAAGTGTAATACGCCCTGTGGTGATCACTCAGGTGATTTGACATCCCAATGCTTGTCACCAAGGTCTGCCCAGTGTCCGTGCCAAACTCACCAGCACAATTTGGGATGCATACAAACCATCCTGAGTGAGCTATAGGCCTCATGGTGACAAGCCAAAACATGTTAATTTTTGTGCTTGTCACCACGGCCTCTCCTGTGTGCAAGTAATGCATCATAGCTCTAAAACGAATCCACAGACACATTCCTGGAACTAATATGGTCCTTTTGATAGCAAAAAAGATAGGTTTTCTTGCATTTAAAAAATTCTCCCAGGTGTCCATATGGCACATAGCATTATGCATTTGTATGTATATTTCAATATAAGTGTAATACGCCTTGTGGTGATCACTCAGGTGATTTGACATCCCAATACTTGTCACCAAGGGCTGTCCAGTGTCCGTGCCAAACTCACCAACACATTTTGGTATACATATAAACCGTCCTGAGTGAGCTATAGGCCTCGTGGTGACAAGCCAAAAAATGTCAATTTTTGTGCTTGTCACCACGGCCTCTCCTGTGTGCACGTAATGCATCATAGCTCTAAAATGAATCCACGTACACATTCCTGGAACTAATATGGTCCTTCTGATAACAATAAACATAGGTTTTCTTGCATTTAAAAAATTCTCCCAGGTGTCCATATGGTACACAGTATTATACATTTGTATGTACATTTCAATGTAAGTGTAATACGCCTTGTGGTGATCACTCAGGTGATTTGACATCCCAATGCTATGCATTCCAAATTGCATTGGTGAGTTTGGCATGGACACTGGGTAGCCCTTGGTGACTACCAACTGAATGTAAACTTACCTGAGTGATCACCACAAGGAGTATTACACTTATATTGAAATGTACATACAAATGTATAATACTATGTGCCATATGGACACCTGGCAGAATTTTTGATAAGCAGCAAAACCTATCATTTTTGTTTGTATTAGTTCTAGGAGTGTGTCCGTGCATTCATATTAGATCTATGATGCATTATGTGCACACAGGAGAGGTTGTAGTGACAAGCATAAAAATTGGCATCTTTTTCTTGTCACCACGAGGCCCATAGCACATTCAGGACGGTTTGTATGCATCCAAAACTGTGTTGGTGAATTTGGCATGGATGCTGGGCAGCCCTTGGTGTCTCCAGCTAGCTCTGTCTAAGATATTAAGCTGACACACCCCCTCTCCCATGAGCTATGCAAAAAGGTGCTTAGCGTTTTCTCTCCTATACTCTTCCATACATTGAATGAATATTATAAGCACCTCCGAATTTAACTGGGGTTCCGGTTTAGCTACGGAGATGGGAATTGTTTCAGAAGTTAGTTGACGTCTCCAGCTAGCTCTGTCTAAAATATCAAAATGACATGCCCCCTCTGCAATGAGCTATGCAAAAAGGTGCTTAGCGTTTTCTCTCCTATACTCTTCCATACATTGAAATATTATTAAGCACCTTCAAATGTAACTGGAGTTACAGGCCACCTATTGAGATGGGAATTGTTTTAGAAGTTAGTTCACGTCCCTAACTAGGTCTGCCTGAAATATCACGTTGACACGCCCCCTCTCCCATGAGCTATGCAAAAAGGTGCTTAGCGTTTTCTCTCCTATACTCTTCCATACATTGAAAAAATATTAAGCACCTCTGAATTTAACTGGGGTTACGGGTTAGCTACGGATATGGGAATTGTTTCAGAAGTTAGTTGACGTCTCCAGCTAGCTCTGTCTAAAATATCAAGATGACACGCCCCCTCTCCCATGAGCTATGCAAAAAGGTGCTTAGCGTTTTCTCTCCTATACTCTCCCATACATTGAATGAATATTATAAGCACCTCCGAATTTAACTGGGGTTACGGGTTAGCTACGGAGATGGGAATTGTTTCAGAAGTTAGTTGACGTCTCCAGCTAGCTCTGTCTAAAATATCAAGATGACATGCCCCCTCTGCAATGAGCTATGCAAAAAGGTGCTTAGCGTTTTCTCTCCTATACTCTTCCATACATTGAAAAAAATTAAATATTAAGCACCTTCCAATGTAGCTGGAGTTACAGGCCACCTATTGAGATGGGAATTGTTTTAGAAGTTAGTTCACGTCCCTAACTAGGTCTGCCTGAAATATCACGTTGACACGCCCCCTCCCCCATGAGCTATGTAAAAAGGTGCTTAGCGTTTTCTCTCCTATACTCTCCCATACATTGAAAAAATATTAAGCACCTTTCAATGTAGCTGGGGCTACGGGTCACCTATTGAGATGGGAATTGTTTTAGAAGTTAGTTCACGTCCCTAACTAGGTCTGTCTAAAATATCACGTTGACATGCCCCCTCCCCATGAGCTATGTTAAAAGGTGCTTAGCGTTTTCTCTCCTATACTCTCCCATACATTGAAAAAATATTAAGCACCTTTCAATGTAGCTGGGGTTACGGGTCACCTATTGAGATGGGAATTGTTTCAGACGTTAGCTGACATCCCCAACTAGGTCTGTCTAAAATATCAAGTTGACACGCCCCCTCCCCCATGAGCTATGTAAAAAGGTGCTTAGCGTTTTCTCTCCTATACTCTCCCATACGTATGGCCAAAACTTGGCCATAGCACCACCTTGAATAAAAAAGGTTACAGAGCACACAAAGTGATGGGAAGGGTTTCATAACTTAGTTCACATCTCCAACTAGATTTGTTGAAAATATCAGGGCGACACGCCCCCTCTCCCACGAGATATGCAGGATGGTGCTAAGTGCATTTTTCCCTATTCTCCCCCATACATTGACTGTGGTGCTATGGCCAAAATTTGGCCATAGCACCACCTTGAATAACAAGGGTTACAGAGCACACAAAGTGATGGGAAGTGTTTGATAACTTAGTTCACATCTCCAACTAGATTTGTTGAAAATATCAGGGCGACACGCCCCCTCTCCCACGAGATATGCAGGGTGGTGCTACGGCCAAAATTTGGCCATAGCACCACCTTGAATAACAAGGGTTACAGAGAACACAAAGTGATGGGAAGTGTTTTATAACTTAGTTCACATCTCCAACTAGATTTGTTGAAAATATCAGGGCGACACGCCCCCTCTCCCACGAGATACGCAGGATGGTGCTAAGTGCATTTTTCCCTATTCTCCCCATACATTGACTGTGGTGCTATGGCCAAAATTTGGCCATAGCACCACCTTGAATAACAAGGGTTACAGAGCACATAAAGTGATGGGAAGTGTTTCATAACTTAGTTCACATCTCCAACTAGATTTGTTGAAAATATCAGGGCGACATGCCTTCTCTCCCACGAGATATGCAGGATGGTGCTACGGCCAAAATTTGGCCATAGCACCACCTTGAATAACAAGAGTTACAGAGAACACAAAGTGATGGGAAGTGTTTCATAACTTAGTTCTCATCTCCAACTAGATTTGTTGAAAATATCAGGGCGACACGCCCCCTCTCCCACGAGATATGCAGGATGGTGCTAAGTGCATTTTTCCCTATTCTCCCCCATACATTGACTGTGGTGCTATGGCCAAAATTTGGCCATAGCACCACCTTGAATAACAAGGGTTACAGAGCACACAAAGTGATGGGAAGTGTTTGATAACTTAGTTCACATCTCCAACTAGATTTGTTGAAAATATCAGGGCGACACGCCCCCTCTCCCACGAGATATGCAGGATGGTGCTAAGTGCATTTTTCCCTATTCTCCCCCATACATTGACTGTGGTGCTATGGCCAAAATTTGGCCATAGCACCACTTTGAATAACAAGGGTTACAGAGCACACAAAGTGATGGGAAGTGTTTCATAACTTAGTTCACATCTCCAACTAGATTTGTTGAAAATATCAGGGCGACACGCCCCCTCTCCCACGAGATATGCAGGATGGTGCTATGGCCAAAATTTGGCCATAGCACCACCTTGAATAACAAGGGTTACAGAGAACACAAAGTGATGGGAAGTGTTTCATAACTTAGTTCACATCTCCAACTAGATTTGTTGAAAATAACAGGGCGACACGCCCCCTCTCCCACGAGATATGCAGGATGGTGCTAAGTGCATTTTTCCCTATTCTCCCCCATACATTGACTGTGGTGCTATGGCCAAAATTTGGCCATAGCACCACCTTGAATAAAAAAGGTTACAGAGCACATAAAGTGATGGGAAGTGTTTCATAACTTAGTTCACATCTCCAACTAGATTTGTTGAAAATATCAGGGCGACATGCCTTCTCTCCCACGAGATATGCAGGATGGTGCTACGGCCAAAATTTGGCCATAGCACCACCTTGAATAACAAGGGTTACAGAGAACACAAAGTGATGGGAAGTGTTTCATAACTTAGTTCTCATCTCCAACTAGATTTGTTGAAAATAACAGGGCGACACGCCCCCTCTCCCACGAGATATGCAGGATGGTGCTAAGTGCATTTTCCCCTATTCTCCCCCATACATTGACTGTGGTGCTATGGCCAAAATTTGGCCATAGCACCACTTTGAATAACAAGGGTTACAGAGCACACAAAGTGATGGGAAGTGTTTCATAACTTAGTTCACATCTCCAACTAGATTTGTTGAAAATATCAGGGCGACACGCCCCCTCTCCCACGAGATATGCAGGATGGTGCTAAGTGCATTTTTCCCTATTCTCCCCCATACATTGACTGTGGTGCTATGTACATTGAAAAAATATTGAGCACCTTTCAATTTAGCTGGGGTTACGGGTCACCTATTGAGATGGGAATTGTTTCAGAAGTTAGTTCACGTCCCCAACTAGGTCTGCCTGAAATATCACGTTGACACGCCCCCTCCTCCATGAGCTATGTAAAAAGGTGCTTAGTGTTTTCTCTCCTATACTCTCCCATACATAGAAAAAATATTAAGCACCTTCCAATGTAGCTGGAGTTACAGGCCACCTATTGAGATGGGAATTGTTTTAGAAGTTAGTTCACGTCCCCAACTAGGTCTGCCTGAAATATCACGTTGACACGCCCCCTCCCCCATGAGCTATGTAAAAAGGTGCTTAATGTTTTCTCTCCTATACTCTCCCATACATTGAAAGTATATTAAGCACCTTCACAAGTAGCTGGAGTTACAGGTCACCTATTGAGATGGGAATTGTTTTAGAAGTTAGTTCACGTCCCCAACTAGGTCTGCGTGAAATATGACGTTGACATGCCCCCTCCCCATGAGCTATGCAAAAAGGTGCTTAGTGTTTTCTCTCCTATACTCTCCCATACATTGAAAGTATATTAAGCACCTTCACAAGTAGCTGGAGTTACAGGCCACCTATTGAGATGGGAATTGATTTAGAAGTTAGTTCACATCCCCAACTAGGTCTGTCTAAAATATCAAGTTGACACGCCCCCTCCCCCATGAGCTATGTAAAAAGGTGCTTAGCGTCTTCTCTCCTATACTTTCCCATACATTGAGAAATATTAAGCACCTTCCAATGTAGCTGGGGTTACAGGTCACCTATTGAGATGGGAATTGTTTAAAACGTTAGCTGACATCCCCAGCTAGGTCTGTCAAAAAATCAAATTGACACGCCCCCTCCCCCATGAGCTATACAAAAAGGTGCTTAGCGTTTTCTCTCCTATACTCTCCCAATACATTGATATTATATTAAGCACCTTCGAATATAACTGGGTTTACGGGTCACCTATTGAGATAGAAATTGTTTCAGAAGTTAGTTCATGCCCACAGCTAGCTCTATTTGAAGTATCAAGCTGACACGCCTCCTCCTCCATGAGCTATACAAAAAGGTGCTTAGCGTTTTCTTTCCTATACTCTCCCATACATTGATAATATATTAAGCACCTTCGAATGTAACTGGGGTTACGGATTAGCTATGGAGATGGGAATTGTTTCAGAAGTTAGTTTATGTCCCCAGCTAGCTCTTCAAAATATCAAGCTGACACGCACCCTCCTCCATGAGCTATGCGAAAAGGTGCTTAGCATTTTCTTTCCTATACTCTCCCATACATTAAAAAAAAATTAAGCACCTTCGAATGTAACTGGGGTTACGGATTAGCTATGGAGATGGGAATTGTTTCACAAGTTAGTTCATGTCCCCAGCAGGCACTGTTTAAATTATCAAGCTTACACGCCCCCTCCTTCATGAGCTATATGCAAAAAGGTGCTTAGCATTTTCTCTTCTATACTCTCCCATACATTGATAATAATATTAAGCACCTTCGAATGTGACTGGAGTTACGGGTCACCTATTGAGATGGGAATTGTTTCACAAGTTAGTTTATGTCCCTAGCTAGCTCGGTTTAAATTATCAAACTGACACGACCCCTCTCCCATGAGCTATGCAAAAAGGTGCTTATAACGTTTTCTCTTCTATACTCTCCCATACATTAAAAAAAAAAATTAAGCACCTTCGAATGTAACTGGGGTTACGGGTCACCTATTGAGATGGGAATTGTTTCACAAGATAGCTTACATCTCCAGCTAGCTCTGGTTAAAATCTCAAGCTGACACGCACCCTCCTCCATGAGCTATGCAAAAGGTGCTTAGCGTTTTCTCTCCTATACTCTCCCATACTTTGAAAACGTATTATAAGCACCTTCGAATGTAACTGGGGTTACGGGTTAGCTACGGAGATGGGAATTGTTTTACAAATTAGTTTATGTCCCCAGGTAGCTCGGTTCAAATTATCAAACTGACACGCCCCCTCCTCCATGAGCTATGCAAATAGGTGCTTAATGTTTTCTCTCCTATACTCTCCCATACATTGAAAAAAATATTAAGCACCTTCGAATGTGACTGGAGTTACGGGTTAGCTACGGAGATGGGAATTGTTTCACAAGTTAGTTCACGTCCCCAGCTAGCTTTATTTAAACTATCAAGCTGACACGCACCCTCCTCCATGAGCTATGCAAAAAGGTGCTTAGCATTTTCTCTCCTATACTCTCCCATACATTGAAAAAATATTAAGCACCTTCGAATGTAACTGGGGTTACGGGTTACCTACGGAGATGGGAATTGTTTCACAAGTTAGTTCACGTCCCCAGCTAGCACTGTTTAAATTATCAAGCTGACACGCCCCCTCCTCAATGAGCTATATGCAAAAAGGTGCTTAGCGTTTTCTCTTCTACGTACATTGAAATAATATTAAGCACCTCCGAATTTAACTGGGGTTCCGGTTTAGCTACGGAGATGGGAATTGTTTCAGAAGTTAGTTGACGTCTCCAGCTAGCTCTGTCTAAAATATCAAGATGACACGCCCCCTCTCCCATGAGCTATGCAAAAAGGTGCTTAGCGTTTTCTCTCCTATACGTACTCTACCATACATTGAAAAAATATTAAGCACCTCCGAATTTAACTGGGGTTACGGGTTAGCTATGGAGATGGGAATTGTTTCAGAAGTTAGTTCACATCTCCAGCTAGCTCTGTCTGAAAAATCAAGCTGACACGCCCCCTCTCCCATGAGCTATGCAAAAAGGTGCTTAGCGTTTTCTCTCCTATACTCTTCCATACATTGAAAAAATATTAAGCACCTCCGAATTTAACTGGAGTTCCGGTTTAGCTACGGATATGGGAATTGTTTCAGAAGTTAGTTGACATCTCCAGCTAGCTCTGTCTAAAATATCAAGCTGACACGCCCCCTCTCCCATGAGCTATGCAAAAAGGTGCTTAGTGTTTTTCTCCTATACTCTCCCATACATTGAAAAAATATTAAGCACCTCCGAATTTAACTGGGGTTACGGGTTAGCTACAGAGATGGGAATTGTTTCAGAAGTTAGTTCACATCTCCAGCTAGCTCTGTCTGAAAAATCAAGCTGACACGCCCCCTCTCCCATGAGCTATGCAAAAAGGTGCTTAGCGTTTTCTCTCCTATACGTACTCTACCATACATTGAAAAAATATTAAGCACCTCCGAATTTAACTGGGGTTACGGGTTAGCTACAGAGATGGAAATTGTTTCAGAAGTTAGTTGACGTCTCCAGCTAGCTCTGTCTAAAATATCAAGATGACACGCCCCCTCTCGCATTAGCTATGCAAAAAGGTGCTTAGCGTTTTCTCTCCTATACTCTCCCATACATTGAAATAGTATTAAGCACCTTCAAATGTAACTGGGGTTACGGGTTAGCTACGGAGATGGGAATTGTTTCAGAAGTTAGTTGATGTCTCCAGCTAGCTCTGTCTAAAATATCAAGCTGACACGCCCCCTCTCCCATGAGCTATGCAAAAAGGTGCTTAGCGTTTTCTCTCCTATACTCTCCCATACATTGAAATAATATTAAGCACCTCAAATAGCTCTAATACGAATCCACGGACACATTCCTGGAACTAATACGGTCCTTCTGATAACAAAAAGATAGGTTTTGTTGCCAATCAAATATTCTCCCAGGTGTCCATATTGCACATAGCATTATACATTTGTATGTACATTTGAATATAAGTGTATTACGCCTTGTGGTGATCACTCAGGTGATTTGACATCCCAATGCTTGTCATCACAGGCTGCCCAGTGTCCATGCAAAACTCACCAACACATTTTGGGATGCATACACATGCTATTAAGCACCTCCGAATGTAGCTAAGTTTAGAGGCCATGCACTGGATGTGTTGGGAATTGTTCGAGAAGTTACTTCATAAAGAAATATCAGATTGACATCCTCCCTTTACAATGAGCTATGAAAGAAGGTGTTTAGTGCTCTATACTAGTATTCTCTCCATCCGTATATAACAAATATACTTTTTATGTACATTTCTATGGGGTCCTATAGACCTCGTGGTGACTGACCAGGTAATTCCACATTTTGTTGCTGATCACTACAGTCTGGCCAGTGTCCATATCCAACTTATCAACACAAATGTTGATGCATGCACACCCTCCTGTGTGTGCTATAGCCCTCGTGGTGACCAGCATGAAAATGTCAAATTTTTGCTGGTCACCACGGCCACTCTGGTGTTCATGTGATGCATCATATCACAAATACAGGTGCATGCACACACTTCTGGGGGTGCTACGTACGTACCTAGTGAATAGCATGAAGACATGTTTGCCGGTCACAAAAGTTCCTCAGTGGCCATATGATACATGTACTCAATAATATGTAACTTTTGTACACACACTCCAATGGAGGGACTGTATATATAGATGCAAATTAATGTTAACCAGCTGAATTATTTTTTATTGATCACCACAGCCGCCCAGTGTCCATATCCAACTTAATAGCACTAACACTGATGGACGCATGTCTCCTAGATGTGCTATGGACACTGGAGAGGCCGTGGTGACCAGCCGTGAAATGGAAACTATGTTGCTGCCCACCACGGCCTCTCCAGTGCCCACCACGGCCTCTCCAGTGCCCACCACGGCCTCTCCAGTGTCCACCACGGCCTCTCCAGTGCCCACCACGGCCTCTCCAGTGCCCACCACGGCCTCTCCAGTGCCCACCACGGCCTCTCCAGTGTCCACCACGGCCTCTCCAGTGCCCACCACGGCCTCTCCAGTGTCCACCACGGCCTCTCCAGTGCCCATATGGCGCATCATAGCTCAAACATCCATTCTTGCTCACCCTCCTGGAGGTGATACAGACTGAGACATTTTGAATAACGGAGGTTATGGTCATCCCATGCCCCTCCCACTTGTAATATCGACAACATCCATGCCCCTCCCACTTGTAATATCGACAACATCCATGCCCCTCCCACTTGTAATATCGACAACATCCATGCCCCTCCCACTTGTAATATCGACAACATCCATGCCCCTCCCACTTGTAATATCGACAACATCCATGCCCCTCCCCCCCACTTAACACACCAAAAGTACACATTGGTGATGGTGAATCAATTCACTATTACTGTTCATTCGATAAGGAGGAAGAAGCACGTTGTGTACAAAGATTTAAGTTATGTCAGAAGGTGACTTGTGAACTAGTGAGGTCCTCAGCTTGCTGCTGGACGTTGGTGACTGTACTCTTGACAGACTTGGACCAGTCCTCCATTTTAAGATGCAATACCTCCACCTGGAGTGGGCAGGACCAAAGAAGGCATATGTGTACGTTATACTATATTTAGCAAAAATAATTACAGGGTTTGCCCCTCACCTGTTTCAAGTCCAACACCCTAGGCTGCACCCACGTCATATGCACCTCTCCAGACACTTCGTCTATGGTCCCCCTCACCAGCCCCAAAGAGAGAGCCTTCATGACCAGCAGCTCCACGTCTGAGGTGGAGAGGTCTGTTGTGTCTGCTATTGTCGTGAAGGACATCGTCCGTTCGTGGGCGGGGTGCGTGAAGGTTAACTAGGGGGGAGTGGACAAACAACAAACTTCATTCCTGTCAACAACAACAACAACAATAACAACAACATTCAACCAACTAAAGTGACACTCACGTTCATTAGAGCCAATAGTCGTATCTTTTGATTGAGCTTGCTTTCGTTATCACGGAGATCAGGCTATGAATATCATTAATATATGTATGAATATCATCATACCATACACACCATCAAATCACCATGACAACATATGTACCTGCACCTTCCACCATCCCTCAAGAGCCTTCATTTTCATTAAATCTCCTAAAATACACAATATATTTCATGCAATACTGTATAAAAGGTCCACTCAGTACAACCCATAGTATAAACATACCTGCATTGAATGCATATAAAAGGTCTACTAGCCACTGCTTGTCAGTATCTTTGAGAGAGTTCAAAATTGGATGCGCCAACTGAAGAGGCAAGATTCCAACGTCAAAATGAAACAGAATGGACGCACTCTCTCCATCAACCCAACACACCCACTGCCTACCAGCTCTCAACCCAACACACCCACTGCCTACCAGCTCTCAACCCAACACATCCACTGCCTACCAGCTCTCCATCAACCCAACACACCCACTGCCTACCAGCTCTCCATCTACCCAACACACCCACTGCCTACCAGCTCTCCGTCAACCCAACACATCCACTGCCTACCAGCTCTCCATCAACCCAACACACCCACTGCCTACCAGCTCTCCATCAACCCAACACATCCACTGCCTACCAGCTCTCAACCCAACACACCCACTGCCTACCAGCTCTCCGTCAACCCAACACATCCACTGCCTACCAGCTCTCCATCAACCCAACACATCCACTGCCTACCAGCTCTCAACCCAACACATCCACTGCCTACCAGCTCCCAACCCAACACATCCACTGCCTACCAGCTCTCCAAAGTTGTAGATGTCTTCTCCAAGGATCCCAGACAGGGCAAGGTGGTATGCTCGCTCAACCTGGTCTGATAAGGGGATTTCCCTAATGTCAACACATCCTAAGTATCTCAAAGCATCCCTGTAATATGAGGCATGGTTTCCTTGGCTCTGGGGGTGTGGTCACAAAACAATAAAATTACATACAATATACCGAGTTAGATATAACAATAGATCAGTAACATACACACACACACACACACACACACACACACACACACACACACACACACACACACACACACACACACACACACACACACACACACACACACACACCTTGTGGTAGTCAATACAGAGGTTGTAGTAAGGAGCATGTGCTTTGGTGACTCCATTCAGTCCCTCCAACATTCCGCTGGCCTTCTCGATAACAACCTGGCAACAGGACAGACAGAGGAACAAACCTTTGATCACTTCGACAGATCTAGGCCAAAGGGAAGAGGATCTCAACAGGTGGGGTACCTTCACTTGATGGTACTCCTTTTCCCTCATTCTGATATCGCCAACGGCAACCATACAGAGGATCTTGGCTTCTTCTGAATGTTTTACCTAAAAAAGGAGAACAGATATCAACTCCACACACCATAACAGATATCAACTCTGCACACCATAACAGATATCAACTCTGCAAACAGACACAGGTGAACAACAACATACTCCAACGAAAAGTGTACACAACAACAACAAAAACAACATAAATCACCTTTTCTTGTACTCCTTCAATAAAATTCACCATTTCTTCAAAAGCTGAAGAAAATCAAAAGCAAGAAATATGTCAATTTGTACACTGTGTGCTCATGTACACACAAACACACCATACTCATCACACACACACACACACGCACACACACACACACACACACACACACACACACACACGCGCACACACACACACACACACACACACACACACACACACACACACACACACACACACCATACACAGACTACCACACACACACACACACACACACACACACACACACACACACACACACACACCATACACAGACTACCACACACACACACACACACACACACTTACAATCAATTTCTTTGGATATGAAGAGCAAAATTTGAGCTAACGACAGAGGATTTAGCCTACAAAATAATTAATCTCAATCAACACTCCTGTAATAACAAACACTCGTTCGTAAGGAGACATACTTCAGTTCAAAGTCAGCCACAAAGTTGTGATACATCTACCAACAAGAGGAGATGAGGATTGTAAGCTGCACACACAGCAAATTGTAACACTCCACTCAACAGACACAGTATGGTGGACCGTGGTACACTCAACAGACACAGTAGGGTGGACGTGGTACACTCAACAGACACAGTATGGTGGACCGTGGTACACTCAACAGACACAGTATATGGTGGACCATGGTACACTAAACAGACACAGTATGGTGGACGTGGTACACTCAACAGACACAGTAGGGTGGATGTGGTACACTAAATAGACACAGTAGGGTGGACGTGGTACACTCAACAGACACTGTATGGTGGACGTGGTACACTCAACAGACACAGTAGGGTGGACGTGGTACACTCAACAGACACAGTATGGTGGACCGTGGTACACTTAACAGACACAGTAGGGTGGACGTGGTACACTCAACAGACACAGTATGGTGGACGTGGTACACTCAACAGACACAGTATGGTGGATGTGGTACACTAAACAGACACAGTAGGGTGGACCGTGGTACACTCAACAGACACAGTAGGGTGGACGTGGTACACTAAACAGACACAGTATGGTGGATGTGGTACACTAAACAGACACAGTAGGGTGGACGTGGTACACTCAACAGACACAGTATGGTGGATGTGGTACACTCAACAGACACAGTATGGTGGACGTGGTACACTCAACAGACACAGTAGGGTGGACGTGGTACACTCAAAAGACACAGTAGGGTGGACCATGGTACACTCAACAGACACAGTAGGGTGGACCGTGGTACACTCAACAGACACAGTAGGGTGGACGTGGTATATTGGTGACATAACTGGTATTGCAAGGTCTATGTGTACGTTCAGCTATACTCGGGTCCATATGTACAGTAGTCCTTAATCTGTACACTGGTCCATATGTACAGTAGTCCTTAATCTGTACATTAGTCCATATGTACGTGAAGTGCGTATACTGGAAATATGACAACATTAAACATCACACTAGTACATTAGGATACCTCCAACAGTCCTCCTGTCTTGAAACAGTCATGATGTATGAACGACTGTAGCTTGACGGTCATTTGGTGCCAGAGTCTGGGGAGGTAGTGTAGATTGACTAAGGGTAGCACACTCTACGGAGAAGGACGCTATACTAGGACTGACTTTCTCTGGTAAAGTTTCGCCAGCTCGGACCATTCCTGCGCGAGCTCCACATCCTCGATACTCTGCTTCGACTCTAAGAACGTCTCCACATTCCTCGCCATTTTAGCTGGTGATCCGAGAATATACGATGAATTTCCGGAGCAGCGATTATGCAATGCACCGTCAGCACATATATACACGTTGCAAGGCGGTCTCCTCGCGAGACACCACCTCGCGAGGTACGGTCGACCTCGCTGCACGGCGCCTGGTCTACACTGTCCTGCTTATGAGATACTGGAAGACATGAACACTGGAGAGCTTAATTGTTGCATCAGCTTATTTACAAAAAAATAATAATAATAACAATAACAATAATAATAATAATTCCAAGGCATTTCTATTGGACCTGGGCAGACGTCTCAGTATGGCCACAGGGGAGCCACGTTGAGTTTTGCTCCAAAGGATCTCCGTGGCCATTCAGATGGGGAATGCCTCTTCAGTGCTCGGTTCCCTTCCCATTCCCAACATCTCATCATTGGATGAGAATGACAGCATTGTAGATTAGGTTTTGTCTTGCTTACATGCTCTTATTATTGTTGTTGTAATTGCTGTTATTATTAATATTATTATTCACTATCATTTATCATTTATCATTATTATTATAACAATAATAATAATAATAATAATAATAATAATAATAATAATAATAATAATAATTTTCACTTACATGTTACAGCGACTCTCCGTGGCAATCCAGTTGGGGAACACTTCATCTGTGCTGGGCACTTTGGAACAGCCAAATCTCCAATGTATCGATTGAATTAATCAATTATTTACCATTATTTTTTAATCATAATAATAATTATTATTGTTATTGTTATTATTATTATTATTATATTTATTTTGATTAGTTGTAAATATGTGTATTCTACTTAGTTGTAAATATGTATGTTATATTTAATTTATGTAACATGTATAATATTTAATTGTACATAGGTGTATAATAATTATTTTAATTTTCATTTTTATATCACCACCACCCATCATAATAATATTATTATTATATGTATTTAATAATAATTGCGCACATGTACATTATGCATGGTAAGCTTAACTACCTATATGATAATATAGATAATACATTAATGTAGACATTGAGATCCAGAATTATTTAATTGTATGTGTATTTATTGTATAATAATAATAATAATAAT
Source organism: Chondrilla cf. caribensis (assembly GCA_964020155.1). Lineage (NCBI taxonomy): Eukaryota > Metazoa > Porifera > Demospongiae > Chondrillida > Chondrillidae > Chondrilla > Chondrilla cf. caribensis. The sequence continues at coordinate 165,114 of OZ026551.1, read as the reverse complement.
AATAATAATAATAATAATAATAACAACAACAACAATATTGCAATCATTGCACTAATTATATACATATTATACAGTGTAACATTCAATACCAATGTTAATACCAATGTTATTACTGCGATTATGTACAATATAATACAGAACACTTTTCAGTTGATCGATATCGACCAAACCAAATTGGAGGTCTTGGCTTTCCCAACCCCAGTTGTAGTGATCATGGAGCGCAGCTGACAGGGTCGGCACTTGGTGCTGTTGGAGACCCTCGCTCGTCTCTTGCAAACACTACACTTGGAGAGCTGGTCCACCTTCAAGGATGCGTCCCTCTTCAATCGGAGCAATCCATGCCTCGTGTTGTCGGGTAAACTGGAATTTGCCAATACTTGTTCAATTAATCCTGAGGGGAGGGACCAAGGATCATGACACACCCACTGAGGGAGGGACCAAGGATCATGACACACCCACTGAGAGAAAGGCCAAGGATTATAACACGCCCACTGAGGAATGGATCTACAAATACCACCTATGAAACACTGATGGACACACCCACAGACACACTGATGGACACACCCACAGATACACTGATGGACACACCCACAGATACACTGATGGACACACCCACAGACAACAACACACAGTGATTCAGACATAACAACTGACGGTTGGTCTTCCTGTACAAGAGAAGAGAGACCACCTCATCGCTGTGTTCAGTGGACTCTGCTTTGTTCCACGTAGCCATTATCTCCCTGAACAGCCGACCATCACTCTCTGTGGAAGGAAGACAAGTTACAATACCCCATTCAATCTTAGTGTGTACATTGTGTGGACTGCAGTAGTAGTGTACATTGTGTGGACTGCAGTGGTAGTGTGGACTGCAGTGGTAGTGTGGACTGCAGTGGTAGTGTACATTGTGTGGACTGCAGTGGTAGTGTGGACTGCAGTGGTAGTGTACATTGTGTGGACTGCAGTGGTAGTGTGGACTGCAGTGGTAGTGTACATTGTGTGGACTGCAGTGGTAGTGTACATTGTGTGGACTGCAGTGGTAGTGTGGACTGTGTGGACTGCAGTGGTAGTGTACACTGTGTGGACTGCAGTGGTAGTGTGTATTGTGTGGACTGCAGTGGTAGTGTGTATTGTGTGGACTGCAGTGGTAGTGTACACTGTGTGGACTACAGTGGTAGTGTACACTGTGTGGACTACAGTGGTACATTGATACACACTCTAACTCACCAGACAGTGCTCTTGGATTATTTTCCACTTCCTCCGTCTTGATGGTTGTGGTCTCATTGTGAGGAGATGAACCTTTCGACTGGGGGCGTGGTTCACTTGCTTGGGGGCGTGGTTCACTCGGTGATAAATATTGAGAGGAATTTTGAGAAAAGTCCTACAAAGTTCAAGGTCATGACATTCAGTTTGGTTGTCATAGTAACACAATACTTACAGAACTAAAAGTCATCCAATCTTGAGTCAACGGCTGTGAGGGTTTGTGTGTATGTGATGATGGCTGTGGAGGGTAAGGTCTTTGTGATGATGGCTGTGATGATGGCTGTGGAGAGTGACTCCTCTGTGATGATGGCTGTGGAGAGTGACTCCTCTGTGATGATGGCTGTGGAGATTGACGTCTTTGTGATGATGGCTGTGATGATGGCTGTGGAGAGTGATGTGTTTGTGATGATGGCTGTGGAGAGTGACGTCTTTGTGATGATGGCTGTGGAGAGTAATGTCTTTGTGATGATGGCTGTGGAGAGTGACTCCTCCGTGATGATGGCTGCGGGTATTGGCCCATCTGTGATGATGGCTGTGGAGAGTGATTCCTCTGTGATAATAGTTGACCCATCTGTGATGATGGCTGGGGGTATTGACCCATCTGTGATGATGGCTGCGGGTATTGGCCCATCTGTGCTGATGACCGATGGATCTGTGATGATGGCTGTGGAGAGTGGCTCCTCTGTGATGATGGCTGTGGAGAGTGGCTCCTCTGTGTTGATGGCTGTGGAGAGTGGCTCCTCTGTGATGATGGCTGTTGGTACTGCTGAGAGAGCTGCAATAGCAGATGGGGGCTGTATTGTTGCTGTGGGATAGGAGCTTGCTGCAGTGAATAAGGAGGCTGTTGCCCTGGATGCCATTGTTGTGAATAAAGAGCCTGTTGCCCTGGATACTGTCGCGGTGGATATGGAAGTTGTTGCCCTGGATACGTCTGTTGTGAATGAAGAGGCTGTTGCCCTGGATACCTTTGCTGTTGATAAGGTTGTTGCCCTGGATACCTTTGCTGTTGATAAGGTTGTTGCCCTGGATACTGTTGCTGTGGATAAGGTTGTTGCCCTGGATACTGTTGCCATGGTTGCATATGCTGCACCACAGGGGGCATCCTGTGTTGAGCTGGTCGGAGAGCGTCTGTCAACAACTCTTGATTGATTGGAGCTGAGGGTTGGGGGTGTGTTGGCCCCACCTCGAAAGAAGTGGGTGGAGTCAAATCAGAATTGTCAGTACCAATTGGAGCTTGAGGGAGGACCCTATGCTGTTGTGGGTGTGGTACACTAGTAGGTGTGGTCAATGTTGGATACTTAATTGACTCAAAATTCATCAAATTGATGCTCTCCTCCACAGGTCCAGTGGCTGACTCTGACATCTCTTGATGGGTGTGTTCAGTATTATTAGTGTCCCGGGAATCCCCCTCATCCGGTGTGGTAGGAAGGAGACGTGGTTGTCCATAAGCTACTTTCAGAGACTCTTGAAGAGCTTTGAATGAGTCCAGAGCAATAAGATCTTCATGAGGAGGGTCCTCATCAGCTGGAGGGGGGGGGGGGTGGACAGTGAAACACACACATAGACACACATGTACACACCACAACACACACACACACACACACACACACACAAACACATACATACACACCACACAAAAACACACGTACACAACACACACACACATGCACTTACGTACACCCACCCACACACGTACATACCACACACATGCACATACACACCACACACACACACACACACACACATGTATACACACACACACACATGTATACACACACACACACACACACACACACACACGTACACACACACACACACACACACACACACACACACACACACATACACACCACACAGAGGTATCACAGTTACCATACCTTTCATCTTGACAATCTCCTTAGGAGCCTGTGACATGTCCACCACAGTCCCACTCTGCGTGGAGTACACCAGGAGAAGGGGCTGGTAGTGGGCCTTGTAGAACTGGTCCTTGACACTGTACCAATCAGATCCAACCTATTGGACAATACTAGTATGCATCAAACTGTATCCAATATAAATTACAACCTCAACTCACAGTCCTGACGATACTGTCGTCGAAGTAGACCCACTCCTTTCTGGAGCGGTGGTAGGAGAAGGTAGAGTAGTGGCGACCGTAGTAGGTGACCACTGACTGTAAATGATATTCACGATCCTCGATATCATCTGCTAGTGTGTTGTCATACAGCTGAAGGGAGGACGGAGGGGAGTACTCAGTGCTGGGGGTGTGTGAGGGGGTGCTCAGTGCTAGGGGTGTGTGAGGGGTGCTCAGTGCTGGGGGTGTGAGGGGGTGCTCAGTGCTGGGGGTATGAGGGGGTGCTCATTGCTGGGGGTGTGAGGGGTGCTCAGTGCTGGGGGGTGTGAGGGGTGCTCAGTGCTGGGGGTGTGAGGGGGTGCTCATTGCTGGGGGGTGTGAGGGGGTGCTCATTGCTGGGGGGTGTGAGGGGTGCTCAGTGCTGGGTGTGTGTGGGTGTGCTCAGTGCTGGGTGTGAGGGGGTGCTCAGTGTTGGGGTGTGTGAGGGGTGTGGCTGATACTTACATTACTCAAGTTTAGAGAAAGTCCCAAACGTTCTACGACTTGCCTTATACGGTCAACAGGGGGAGTGGCCGAGTCCCAGATCAAACCAATTGCAACTGGAATGAAATCAGGAATGGGAATAATAGAGAGCTCTTAAGACACACACGTCGCACTCCAATATGTATCAACAGAGGTACACACATAGACCACACACACAGTGACACACCCACAAGATGAGCACACACCTATTTCTGGACTGTTCATTAATGTCCTTCTCAAATTTAGAATTTGTTTACATCGACTCTATAGAAAGTGAACAATATCAGCCCTGGGCTATAATACCGTACTATTAGTAGCTTCTGGGCTCTTATATCAACAACTCACATAATTAGGACACTCTCGTTTGTCCCCAATGGATCCAGCTTGCTTGAGAAGGTGAGCAAAGGACACCTTCTTCCCACTCTCCTTGTACTTGGTGCTGCAGGGGCCAAGTACACACACACCATAGAGGTAGTGGTCGAGAGTGGTGACCAGGGGAGTGGTGACCAGTGGAGTGGTGACCAGGGGAGTGGTGACCAGGGGAGTGGTGACCAGTGGAGTGGTGACCAGTGGAGTGGTGACCAGGGGAGTGGTGACCAGGGGAGTGGTGACCAGTGGAGTGGTGACCAGGGGAGTGGTGACCAGGGGAGTGGTGACCAGGGGAGTGGTGACCAGGGGAGTGGTGACCAGGGGAGTGGTGACCAGGGGAGTGGTGACCAGTGGAGTGGTGACCAGTGGAGTGGTGACCAGTGGAGACTTACATGAGGGCAGCTGCTGAAACGTAGTGGACCAGCTCAGTATAAGCAAATGGTTCTGAGGTTGCACCACAACGACACCAAGTCTGTGAGGAAGAGGTGAATGAGTGTGTGTGTGTGTGTGTGTGTGTGTGTGTGTGTGTTTGTGTGTGTGTGTGTGTTGTGTGTGTGTGTGTGTGTGTGTGTTACACTGGCAACCACACAGACTTACATCTTCCAGGATGTTCATGGCAAACTTCATGTGCGTGATGCAGTGAGGTCGGTCACAGGTGTCTGGGTCAATATCACCTGCCAAATTGTAATGGAGGCGCTCCAATATCTTCTCCTGGTTGGGTGGAGTGAATGGAGGGTGAGGGGCACACCCAACATGCAACATGCAGTCACACCCAACATGCAGGCACACCCAACATGCAGGTACACCCAACATGCAGTCTCACCCAACATGCAGTCTCACCCAACATGCAGACACACCCAACATGCAGTCACATTTAACATGCAGTCACATTTAACATGCAGGCACACCCAACATGCAGGTACACCCAACATGCAGTCTCACCCAACATGCAGACACACCCAACATGCAGTCACACTTAACAAGTAGTCACACCCAACATGCAGTCACATTTAACATGTAGTCACACCCAACATGCAGTCACATTTAACATGTAGTCACACCCAACATGCAGGCACACCCAACATGCAGGCACACCCAACATGCAGTCACACCCAACATGCAGTCACACCCAACATGCAGTCACGCACAAAGCACTCAGCAGCGTCATCCATTAATCCTAATTGAAATCTGTTTTGAGACTAAAGAAATGGAAACAGACATTACAAAAGAAACTGAAATATTAGCAATAATGAAAAATAACAAATTCTCACATGTACGCACCTCAAAACACATCGCCATGGCAATCCTCAGCTTGTCTGGAGGGAGGGAGGACTCCTTACTGTATCGAATCTCTTTGAACAGTTCCTATGGTAACGACCATTACACACATTGGAAAGTTACACCTACACAAGCCCAGACCCCATGTTGGAGGTGTCTTACCAAGGTAGCACAGCAGATGCATGACCCTTCACTGCAGTAGTGGCCAGTGAACTGACGTAGACTTTTCCTGAACACTGTGATGTGCCAGAGAACCTACACACAATGCACCATGATGTGAGGACAGCAGTATCAATTGATGTCATCTTGTACATGAATTATTATGATCCTTGTACATGGGTCAATATGACGATGTACATGGGTCAATATGACGATGTACATGGGTCAATATGACGATGTACAGGGATCAATATGACGGTGTACAGGGATCAATATGACGGTGTACATGGATCGATATGACGGTGTACAGGGATCAATATGACGGTGTACATGGGTCAATATGACGGTGTACATTGGTCAATATGACGATGTACATGGGTCAATATGACGGTGTACATGGGTCAATATGACAGTGTACAATATGACAGTGTACATGGGTCAATATGACGGTGTACATGGGTCAATATGACAGTGTACAATATGACAGTGTACATGGGTCAATATGACGGTGTGCAGTGTGATGGGGACAGTGTAGCATGTTGAGTCTCCACTGCAGCTGACCTGAATGGCCGAATTGAGAAAACAGTTATTCTCCCCGGGTTTGTTCTGAAGACCTTTCTGGATGGCCACTGGACCGAGAGAGTCTTGTTTATAGAGATACTTGTCTACCGTACCTACAGACGATGGGGTGATGAGCAATATTTAACTCGTGTAGCTATCCCCGAATGACAACAAGTTGCCTAGCTGGCCGGAGGGCCAAGTGACTTTGGAAAATTATTTTTTAGTCCGAATTACAAACAGGAATTCTTCAACAGCTCACAATCACTTGCTCTGAATACTTAGGCTATCAGGAACGAGCGTACATACCCAGACACAAGCATTTCACCCCAGACCATCCCTTACCGTTTGTCGTATTGGTAGACATCGCTGCAGTCCGGGCAGCCATTTTCTTACGGTAGTTTGTATAAGTAAGCGCGTGACTATGCTATAAATAGCACACACGCTGCTAAGTATGACGTCATTCAACAGTCGCTCAATGGGGTAATGTCAATTTATGTACAGTATGTTCTGTTACTGGAAGGAAGTCTGCGAGGGCGTTGGGGTCCACCAGCAGATGAGGGGGGATCTGACAAGGAAGACAGACATCACGCAACAGGAGAAACATAGGGGTTTGTGAGTGAGGGTGTGTGTGATCAGAGTGAGGGTGTGTGTGATCAGAGTGAGGGTGTGTGTGATCAGAGTGAAGGTGTGTGTGATCAGAGTGAGGGTGTGTGTGATCAGAGTGAGGGTGTATAATCAGAGTGAGGGGGGTGTGATCAGAGTGAGGGTGTGTGTGATCAGAGTGAGGGTGTGTGATCAGAGTGAGGGTGTGTGATCAGAGTGAGGCTGTGTGATCAGAGTGAGGGTGTGTGTGAATGAAGTGATAGTGGGTATGGTGAGAGTGGGGGTGTATGTGATGTGAGTGAGGGTGTATGAATACAACTGTACGACTAGTGCGACCATAATAGTCTCCAAGAATGGTCCTTTCAGACTGAGGGACCCCGTACACAACACTCACTTGCAAAGTTGAGAGTTTTGATCGTTTTGTGGTGATATCTCTGATCATATAGTCACTACCAGCCTATGAAATGATGGACAATGTAGATGTTTACAGCATCTAACATAAACCAACATAAACCACACATGCACACACACACACACACACACACACACAAACACACACACACACACACACAAACACACACACACACACATGCACGCACGCATGCACACACACACACACACACACACACACACACACACACACACACACACACACACTCGCACACACACACACACCTTATGGTATAGCCTGGTATCACCGATATGCACTAGGACCCCGTCCACACGTAGAAAGAACCTCATCAGCACAAGGAACCCACTGGCCATCACTCTCTGCCGGAGGAAATGACATTGAGCAAATTCATCTGGAGATAGGTTGCCACGGTAACGACTTACAATCTTCACATTGAGTAAGGCCACCCCGTTATCAGCCAGTTCATCCTCAAAAAGGACCAGTTCATCGTAGAAGAATATCTTTTCTTTGACCTTGAGAGCAGCGAGGTCGATTCTCTCCTGTGTTTCCTCCACCTACACAGGGGTTGAGTCACATTACGATCTTATGATGGAGGAATGTGGGGTGAGGACACTACCTTGAAGCCATCTTTGCCAGGTTCTTGAAAAAGAGAGCCACAGTAATCGGTGGTAAAGGTCCAGTCAAACTGAGGCACTGAATCTGTCAGTTCTGTTTGATCCTCTCTGAACACATATGAGGTGGATGTGTGTGGGGTGAGTGTGTGTGTGTGTGGGGGGGGGTGAGTTTGTGTGTGTGTGTTTGTGTGTGTGTTCACAAGGCATATTACACTTATATACATACAAAATTACATACATTTTATTATATGTGGTATATGGGCACTGGGGAGAATGTTTGGTCGACATCAAAATGCATCTTTTTTGTTATCAGAAGGACTGTACTAGGTCAAGAAATGGGTCTGTGCATTCGTATTTGACCTATGATGCATCACGTGCACACAGGAGAGGCCGTGGTGACAAGCCAAAAAAAAGACATTTTTTGCTTGTCACCACAAGGCTTATAGCGCACTCAGGACAATCTCAATTCTTCACAAATTGTGTTAGTGAGTTTAGCACGGACACTGGCTAGCCCTTGGTGACCAGCAAAGAAATGTCAAATTGCTCAGGTCATCACCACAAGGCATATTACACATAAACATACAAAAGTACATACATTTTATTATATGTGGCATATGGGCACTGGGGGGGGGATTTTGGTTGACATAAAATGCATCTTTTTTGTTATCAGAAGGACCGCACAGGGTCCAGGAGTGTGTATGTACATTCGTATTTGACCTATGATGCATCACAGGCACACAGGAGAGGCCGTGGTGACAAGCCAAAAAAATGACATTTTTTTGCTTGTCACCATGAGGCTTATAGCGCACTCAGGACAATCTCAATTCTTCCCAAATTGTGTTGGTGAGTTTAGCACGGACACTGGCTAGCCCTTGGTGACCAGCAAAGAATTGTCCAATTGCTCAGGTGATCACCACAAGGCATATTACACTTATATACATACAAAAGTACATACATTTTATTATATGTTGCATATGGGCAGTGGGGAGAATTTTTGGTCGACATCAAAATGCATCTTTTTGTTATCAGAAGGACTGTACTAGGTCAAGGATTGTGTCTGTGCATTCGTATTTCTCAAACTTCCTGAGAAGACGGCCATGCTGGTGTCAGAGGGAAAGGGAATTCACTGACACCTATGACACCGGTGGGAAATACAAAATGGCGTGTGCAGGTCGACAAGATACGTACCTAAATACCTGACCCATCGTAGCATAATGCGATGTGCTAGATTTGGTATACATAACTTATTGTGTTGACATTGTGATAATAGATTATTGTAAAACAGGTACTGGCAATAGTTCTATTTTGATGTGTGTGTTTGCAGTGCTACACAGAACTATTAATTTTGCATGTGGAGGTCTGTCTTGTTTCCCACCAGAACAAGTGGTACTCTGAGAGCAGATGTAATACTTGAGTATGATAATCACAGTGGATCACATAATGATGTACTCACTGGTTACTACCAGTCATGTCCAGTATCTTGTCATGAATGATCTTCACTACTTCAAAACTGAACACAAAGCAAATGAACATATTCTATCAGTTAATATACCTCACCCCATACCCTACACAACCACACCTCGAAGATGCAATTTGGTAATATCTTCTCTTTGCAGAGGAATACTGCTATGTCCCTTACAGTGTTCGCGCATTCTCCGACGAAGTTTCTATCACAGGAAAGCAATAATACACATACAGTCTGGAATGTAGGAAAACTTTACATACCCTCGGGTTTTATAGTATGAAACAGAAGACTTTGTAAAGCTCCTTTGCCGTAGCAACGAGCTACGTAGCTCCACCATCTTCGAGTATATTCGAATTTAGGAAATACTGCAACATCATATAATATGCATTCCTACGCGTAACCACTACAGTGAATTTATATTATTTATATTGTGCGAACAAAATGGCCGATTTCAAAATGCCGACAATTAGGATTTGGGCTAGAATTTGAGCGCAAAGACTTCAACGAACTTTAAATCTTCACCGAAGGTTCTTCTAAACCTATTAGAGACGATCAAGTGATTCGAGTGCCTGGGGGTGGCCTATTCGCCGAATTGAACATTGAGGGCAACTTTAAATAGCGCAGATAATAATAATAAAATAGATAGGTCACGGTGGCGGGGTGGTCAGGTGACACGACTCTAGGCTCCAGGTCGCGGGTTCGAATCCTAGTAAGGACGGTTTTTTTCTCTGAAAAAAAAGAGCTCACTTCCTGGTGGTCAGTTGCAATACTCTCTACAAAGAACCGTAGGGGGGAGCTTTGGGACTCGCAGCTGACCTCCCAGCTAGAATAGTGTCTTCTGCATTCGTGGAATGACGCAAGTACACAGTCTCTGTGGAAAGTCCCTGTAAAGCTCTTCATATATAGGTGTCTTTGACCCTGAGTGGGTGACTTTTTTATTAATATGAATCCTACAATTTCTTCATGTGATCATTATAGTACAGTATTTTGATACTTGAACAAATTATGGACAACATAAGGTTGGAAAGAGTGAAAGCTATTGCTACACCCACGTACTACCGTTTTAACTAGTATTTATTATGTAATTATGCGTTTATTTTAATTGTCAATAACGAGTATCTATGGCCTAAATAAGTGTACCCAACTTAACCTAAGTGACAGTCGATTCGAACAGAGGGAATGGGTATTTCCTGTGAATGTGTAAAAGGGGTGGGTCCTGTATTGATGTTAAGGCGTTAAAATCAAGATGCTGATTGTCCCCATGTAGTTGAATTTGACGTTTTACAAAAAAGCCAAAAGGTTTCAAAATGACAGTTGAAATTCTTGCAAACATACGTAAGCATTTCACCCCAGACCATCCCTTACCGCTTGTCGTATTAGTAGACATCGCTGCAGTCCGGGCAGCCATTTTCCTACGGTAGTTTGTATAAGTAGGCACGTGACTACGCTATAAATAGCACACACGCTGCTAAGTATGACGTCATTCAACAGTCGCTCAATGGGGTAATGTCAATTTATGTACAGTGTGTTCTGTTACTGGAAGGAAGTCTGTGAGGGCGTTGGGGTCCACCAGCAGATGAGGGGGGATCTGACAAGGAAGACAGACATCACGCAACAGGAGAAACATAGGGGTTTGTGAGTGAGGGTGTGTGTGATCAGAGTGAGGGTGTGTGTGATCAGAGTGAGGGTGTGTGTGATCAGAGTGAGGGTGTGTGTGATCAGAGTGAGGGTGTGTGATCAGAGTGAGGGGGGTGTGATCAGAGTGAGGGTGTGTGTGATCAGAGTGAGGGTGTGTGATCAGAGTGAGGGTGTGTGATCAGAGTGAGGGTGTGTGATCAGAGTGAGGCTGTGTGATCAGAGTGAGGGTGTGTGTGAATGAAGTGATAGTGGGTATGGTGAGAGTGGGGGTGTATGTGATGTGAGTGAGGGTGCATGAATACAACTGTACGACTAGTGCGACCATAATAGTCTCCAAGAATGGTCCTTTCAGACTGAGGGACCCCGTACACAACACTCACTTGCAAAGTTGAGAGTTTTGATCGTTTTGTGGTGATATCTCTGATCATATAGTCACTACCAGCCTATGAAATGATGGACAATGTAGATGTTTACAGCATCTAACATAAACCAACATAAACCACACATGCACGCTCACACACACACACACAAACACACACACACACACATGCACGCACGCACACACACACACAAACACACACACACACACACACACACACACACACACACACACACACACACACACTCGCACACACACACACACCTTATGGTATAGCCTGGTATCACCGATATGCACTAGGACCCCGTCCACACGTAGAAAGAACCTCATCAGCACAAGGAACCCACTGGCCATCACTCTCTGCCGGAGGAAATGACATTGAGCAAATTCATCTGGAGATAGGTTGCCACGGTAACGACTTACAATCTTCACATTGAGTAAGGCCACCCCGTTATCAGCCAGTTCATCCTCAAAAAGGACCAGTTCATCGTAGAAGAATATCTTTTCTTTGACCTTGAGAGCAGCGAGGTCGATTCTCTCCTGTGTTTCCTCCACCTACACAGGGGTTGAGTCACATTACGATCTTATGATGGAGGAATGTGGGGTGAGGACACTACCTTGAAGCCATCTTTGCCAGGTTCTTGAAAAAGAGAGCCACAGTAATCGGTGGTAAAGGTCCAGTCAAACTGAGGCACTGAATCTGTCAGTTCTGTTTGATCCTCTCTGAACACATATGAGGTGGATGTGTGTGGGGTAAGTGTGTGTGTGTGTGGGGGGGGTGAGTTTGTGTGTGTGTGTGTGTGTTTGTGTGTTTGTGTGTGTGTGTGTGTGTGTGTGTGTGAGCATTACCTCGACTTCAGCCATGAATCAGCAGCTGCTACCTTCACGTCAACAGGCGGGACCTTCTTGACTGTTTTGAGGGCATCAAACGTGTTGAACTCAATACCACACTCATGAGCAGTGTGGAGCAGCCGGAGTTTGTTGTCTCCAAACACCATCTCAGGGAGAGAGTTCAGCTCAAGACAATTGGAATACCTACCATCCACCAGAGATACAGCACAGGGTGGTGGTGTGAGGGGATACAGCACAGGGTGGTGATGTGAGGAGATACAGCACAGGGTGGTGGTGTGAGGGGATACAGCAGAGGGTGGTGGTGTGAGGAGATACAGCACAGGGTGGTGGTGTGAGGAGATACAGCACAGAGTGGTGGTGTGAGGGGATACAGCAGAGGGTGGTGGTGTGAGGAGATACAGCACAGGGTGGTGGTGTGAGGAGATACAGCACAGAGTGGTGGTGTGAGGGGATACAGCAGAGGGTGGTGGTGTGAGGAGATACAGCACAGGGTGGTGATGTGAGGGGATACAGCACAGGGTGGTTGTGTGAGGAGATACAGCACAGGATGGTGGTGTGAGGGGATACAGCACAGGATGGTGATTCCAGACATTTTCAAACAAAGGACATGTTCCATTCCTCGATAAATTATCAATAAACTGGATACAACCACCAGCTAGCTGGTAGTGGGCAAACGACCAATTAGCTCTTTTTAAGTGGCCCGGTTGGAGTATTTAGGTTGGGCCTGAAACACATTCACGTACTTGCATTCTGTACACATGTCTCTCTGAGGAGAGCACATATCCTTCATTTCACACTGAGATCTCAAAATGTGACCTTTAACTGTAGTAATCAACCAGGGACCCGCGTTGAAATCCTGCTTGTTAGGAGCAGCCATTTTTATAGTGCTGGTTTGGTTTCCAGTTTAATTTCAGGCAAACTCAAATCGGGACCGAGCGAGAGGCGTTGATTGACGAAGAAGCAAGCAAACAGCTGTCGCCCGGCAAAGACCCGCCATGCACTATGACACGGACACTTCGCTAGTTGACAAGTAAATCCATTTTAATTTACATTGCAAAGTTGTCTTATGTCTCGTACAAGGGTGGCCGTAAGGTTGTGTCCGTATGGGGCGAATGGCGCCAATCTTCACCTTCTATTGTGTGTGCGTGGGTTGAGGTGTGCATCCGCTGGTGATAGCCTGACTAGGTTAGAGCTGTTTGCTGTCCCGGTTCGCCTCGACCATGTCTATTGTCCTCTGTAACGATCACTGGTTAGTCTTCTCCGACCCGTCCTCTGCACGACTCGACACACCATCCTGTGTAGTGTGGACGGGAGGGGCAGCATCTCTCCTTAATTGCCCCACCTCCCCCTCCATTTCGTCTGTACAGGGCATCCCCGCTTGGAGGCGGAGGTCTGGATTCGTCCCAGCAGTCCAGACAGCAGATGCTGGATCGTCAGAGGATGTTGATGGAGCAGAGAAACAAGAAGAAGAGAATGACTGCAGGTGTGTGTGTGTGTGTGTGTGTGGGTGTGGGTGTGTGTGGGTGTGTGGGTGTGTGGGTGTGGGTGGGTGTGTGTGTGGGTGTGTGCACGTGTGTGTGTGGGTGTGTGTACGTGTGTGTGTATGTGTGTGTGTGTGTGTGTGTGTGGGTGTGGTGTATGTGTGGGGTGTGTGGGTGGGTGTGTGTATACATGCATGCAGTATTATTCATAGTCCACACCCACCCACGGACACACCCCTCTCCTCTTCCTGCTAGGTATGGTGATAGCCAATCAGAGTGTATCTCGACCAGTCTCTTCACGAAGCTCCCGAGCTTCCAGCAGACAATCCAACATTGAGCAGCTTCCACCACCAACACCCAAAAAACCAGGTTGGTTTACTGAAGTATACTAAATGTACCATGTTGGTTTACTGAAGTATACTAAGCGTATCAGGTTGGTTTACTGAAGTATATCAAGTGTATCAGGTTGGTTTACTGAAGTATACTAAGTGTATCAGGTTGGTTTACTGAAGTATACTAAGTGTACCAGGTTGGTTTACTGAGGTATACTAGTATATACCAGGTTGGTTTACTGAAGTATACTAAGTGTATCAGGTTGTCATATACTGAATGTGGATTGTTTTTGAGAATCTTCCAATACGACCATAGATAGTCCATACTGTTATCCTGAGTTATCCTAACTCCTCAGAGCCAGTGTGCAGCACAGCCAAGTCGAGCAGTGAGAGCTCACTGGAGGAGGTGTTCCTTGACTCTCCTGGGACCAGTCGATCGGAGGTGAAGACCAGGCTACAGTCAACAGTTATCGGAGTGTCTGGACCCAGCCCTCTCTCCCCCTCCTCGTCCAGCTCTTCTGAGTCATATGCTACGAGGTGTGTGTGTGTGTGTGTGTGTGTGTGTGTGTGTGTGTGTGTGTGTGTGTGTGTGTGTGTGCGTGTTCATCTCTTCAATGCTTTGTTATTGTCTTGGACTTCAATACTGTTAGGCTCTTGAAGCATGGAAGTGAAGAAGAACTGATCAGTGGATCTACTTCAGTACTGTATCTGTTTGTCTGTCTGTCTGTCTGTCTGTCTGTCTGTCTGTCTGTCTGTTTGTCTGTCTGTCTGCCTGTTTGTCTGTCTGTTAGTCTGTCTGTCTGTCTGTTAGTCTGTCTGTCTGTTAGTCTGTCTGCCTGTGTGAACACCTTTTCGTTCATGTATTGATACAATTCTTGTAAGTAAACTTAGTAGGAGATTTCCAAGATGTTTGTACTGTACCACTCCTTCTTTCCACGATGTATGCTTTCAGAAGTCCGTTCAACAAAGGTTGGGTTCACTTGGTATGACCTCGCTGGATGAGCACAGTTCTGACGAGGAAGGAGAGAGAGGAATGTCTATTGCACCAGTCATCGGATGGAAGGAAGAGGAGAGACCTAATATCAAGGAGAAGGACACTATCAAGGAGAAGGACACTGCCAAGGAGAGAGACATTGCCAAGGAGAGAGACATTGCCAAGGAGAGACCCATTATCAAAGAGAGACCCATTATCAAGGAGAGAGATACTAGCGAGGAAACAGACTCCACTCAGGACATTCAACACAACACTGGTGTACCTGTTCCCATTGGCAACTACAAAGAGGAGACATGGCAAGACCAGCGAGCTGTTATTGAAGAACAGCATAAAACTCTACAGGTAGGACATCCTCTGTAGTGAAGATTAGCTGTCCTCCTATTTATCTCTCTCTGTGTGCACACATACGTACTTCGAAGTGTTGAGCGAATGTGAATGTTGCATTGTACCTCTGGGCTGTTGATACCTTCATGTCCCTTGATCTCAGCTGAACACCGACGACCCCCACTTGCTGGATGTACCCATCAACATAGACAATTTACTGGATTTTGTCATGAAGTGAGATCTTGTATACCCTGTACACCCCTATACCATGTACACCCCTATACCATGTACACCCCTATACCATGTACACCCCTATACCATGTACACCCCTATACCATGTACACCCCTATACCATGTACACCCCTATACCATGTACACCCCTATACCATGTACACCCCTATACCATGTACACCCCTATACCGTGTACACCCCTATACCATGTACACCCCTATACTGTGTACACTCCTATACCGTGTACACCCCTATACCATGTACACCCCTATACCATGTACACCCCTATACCATGTACACCCCTATACCATGTACACCCCTATACCGTGTACACCCCTATACCATGTACACCCCTATACCGTGTACACCCCTATACCGTGTACACCCCTATACCGTGTACATCCCTATACCATGTACACCCCTATACCATGTACACCCCTATACTGTGTACACCCCTATACCATGTACACCCCTATACTGTGTACACCCCTATACCATGTACACCCCTATACCATGTACACCCCTATACCATGTACACTCCTATACCATGTACACTCCTATACCGTGTACACCCCTATACCATGTACACTTCTATACCATGTACACCCCTATACCGTGTACATCCCTATACCATGTACACCCCTATACCATGTACACCCCTATACCGTGTACACCCCTATACCGTGTACACCCCTATACTGTGTACACTTCTATACCATGTACACTCCTATACCGTGTACACCCCTATACCGTGTACATCCCTATACCATGTACACCCCTATACCATGTACACCCCTATACCATGTACACCCCTATACCATGTACACCCCTATACTATGTACACCCCTATACTGTGTACACCCCTATACCATGTACACCCCTATACCATGTACACCCCTATACTGTGTACATAGCACATATGTACAGCACATAAGTACGTATGTCTGTATGCACACCTGACCTCTTACAGACCAGCTCCAGAGGGAGTCACTGTGAAGTGCAGAATAACTCGACAGAAAGGACTCTACCCTGTTTACTACCTGCACCTGGATGACTCTACAGCCAGTGGACCTAAGGTGTGTGTGTGTGTACGTGTGTGTACGTGTGTGTGTGTACGTGTGTGTGTACGTGTGTGTGTGTGTGTACGTGTGTGTGTACGTGTGTGTGTGTACGTGTGTGTGTACGTGTGTGTGTGTGTGTGTACGTGTGTGTGTGTGCCTATGCTAGGATGTAAGTTGGTAGGTACTGCAGTCTTTGTTCTCTTCCCTTGTCAGAGGTTCTTGTTGGCTGGTCGGAAGCGCAAGAAGAGCAAGACGTCAAACTACATCCTCTCCATCGACCCAACCGACCTCTCCAGAGGGGGAGAGAACTGCATTGGGAAGCTCAAGTGAGGGCGACTACATTTGGGTAGCTATTGCACATTATTTTATACAAGATAGCGAGGTCGTATCATCGTCACACCCAATAGCCACATGTAGCGAGGTCGTACCATGGTCACACCCAATAGCCACATGTAGCGAGGTCGTACCATGGTCACACCCAATAGCCACATGTAGCTCACTCGCTGTGTGTCCTGCAGGTCCAACTTCGTTGGGACCAGCTTCACACTGTACGACAGTGGAGTCAACCCGGGGAAGAGCGTGGCTATGCCAGACGGCTCCAACGTGAGGAGGGAGTTAGCAGCTGTTCTTTATGTGAGCAGAGATGACCGTGGCTACATGTGTCCTGTGTGTACTGGTGTACGCTGTCTGTCTCCTAGGAGACCAATGTCCTTGGATTCAAAGGACCTCGTAAGATGACTGTAGTGGTCCCACCGCTGTCACCGTCACTGGAAGTCATGGCAACAAAGCCCAGGACAGTGAGTAGCTCACAGTGTGTGTGTGTGTGTGTGTGTGTGTGTGTGTGTGTGTGTGTGTGTGTGTGTGTGTGTGTACGCCCCACCCTGTGTACCCCACCCTGTGTACGCCCCACCCTGTGTACGCCCCACCTTATGTACCCTGCCCTTTGTACCCCACCCCGGTACCCCACCCTGTGACAGGAGTCAGAGTCCTTGTTGGAGACCTGGAGGA
>OZ026551.1:0-142500 GCA_964020155.1 Chondrilla cf. caribensis | reverse complement strand
TGAGGTTCCGGTAGCCTGTGAAACACAAACAAATCACCATCCCATCAACTCACACCATCCCATCAACACTAGTCAGTGATCCCAAATCGTTGACTGCCCCGCCCACCTGATATCGGAGTCTTGAGGTTCCACTTCAGATCTTGTTCTCTTAAGAATTCGAGTTGATACAGCTGGAGATTGATTGCTATCAACAGCATGTGATGTTAATCCACTAGTCCCCACTTGGGATGGACCACCTGCGGATACTCCACTAGTCCCCACTTGGGATGGACCACCTATGGATAATCCACTAGTCCCCACTTGAGATGGACCACCTGCAGATAATCCACTAGTCCCCACTTGAGATGGACCACTGGTATTGCTGCTAACTGCCAGCTGTAAAGTTGGCTTGCTTGAGGTGCTGGGTGTGACCTGGGGACTAATGGGGACCACCTGACTGGTGATGATGGAGGAAGGAGACACACTGCGTACAATCTTGGTTGCCGTGCCGATAGATGTACCAGATTGAGTGGGGGGGATTAACACAGGTGTTGAAATACTGGTTGTTACCACGGTAACACGTTGTTTAGCTGAAGGAGAGGGAGAGACGGAGGCAACAGGGAGAGCTTGAGCAATGGGTTTTCCCCTGCTGGTGAGTGGGGCACTCCCCCTGACTACGGAGGTTGGTTTCACAGTTGCTGTGGGCGTGGTTGTGGTAGCACACACAGCAGGGGGAGGACCCTGCTCTTTATCTTGCTTGAGATCATTGAGCTCCGCCTCCAAGTGAGTGATCCTCTTCTCCAGCTGTCCCTTCACCACAGAGGCCTTGGACTCAGCTTCAACTAACACCAAAGTAAGTCCAACATCACATCAAATACCAGCAGCACGAGTACACACCATCACATCAAGCAACAGCAGCATGAGTACACACCATCACAAAGTACACACACACAACACACACAGAGAGAGATAACCTTGGTTCTGCTTCGCTACTTCAAGCTGCTTCATTAGCTCACTGTTACTGGTTCTTAGTTCATCAACTTCAGCTGAAGAATAAAAACGTAATCAGTTTGCCAGTACAGTGCAACTGAGCCAACACTTGTGAGGACACACACAAGCACACACACAAGCACACACATTTCCCATACCTTTACTCTTGTTCCAACGCTGTTTAACTAGCCCCAGAGTCTTCTTCAAATCTTTGTCTTTTGATTCCTTCTCTGACAGAGATTTCTACAAAGAGGATTGCACAACCATTGAAGGAGCATTACCAGCACAGGCTGGATAATACACCACACACACACACACACACACACACACACACACACACACACACACACACACACACACACACACACCTCTAGCTCAGCAACTTTAGCTCCAAGTTCTCCAACTTTGGTTCCAAGCTCCCCATTCTCCGTCTGCAGTGAGGCCACTTTGGTCTCCATCTCCTCCACCTGCTTGGCCTTCTCCTGAGCCACTTCTGCATCGGCCTGGAACGGGACAAGGTGCGTACCAGGTCACACCCACATGGACTGGTGGTATCTCTCCTTAGCATACAAAGTACTACAATCACTCCACCAACTCCAATCACTCCACCCACTCCAATCACCCCACCCACTCCAATCACCCCACCCACTCCAATCACTCCACCCACTCCAATCACTCCAATCACCCCACCCACTCCAATCACTCCACCCACTCCAATCACTCCACCCACTCCAATCACCCCACCCACTCCAATCACCCCACCCACTCCAATCATCCCACCCACTCCAATCACTCCACCCACTCCAATCACTCCACCCACTCCAATCACCCCACCCACTCCAATCACCCCACCCACTCCAATCACTCCACCCACTCCAATCACTCCACCCACTCCAATCACCCCACCCACTCCAATCACCCCACCCACTCCAATCACTCCACCCACTCCAATCACCCCACCCACTCCAATCACCCCACCCACTCCAATCACTCCACCCACTCCAATCACCCCACCCACTCCAATCACGCCACCCACTCCAATCACTCCACCCACTCCAATCACCCCACCCACTCCAATCACCCCACCCACTGGGACCACAGTCACCTGTTCCTTGTTGTTCTTCAGATCCTCGATCTCCTTGCGAGCGGAGTTGAACTTGTCTCTAAAGTTCTTCCCAATCTCCTTCAGTTTCTTGTTGACTGCTTCCTTCTCCTTCAGAGCCTTCTCCTTGGACTCCATGGAGGACTGGAGCGACTTCAATTCTTTCCTGAGAAATGCCAACAACAACATTGACTCAGCAAAGTCACCATAACAGCAAACAACCTCCACGCACTCTGAGGAGGCCCGGTCATCACTCAGTTCCTTATTCTGCTGCTCCAAGGCAGTCAGTTTGGAATTCAGTTCACCTTTCTCTTTCCTGTACAAGTGCGATGGGATGGGCATGGACAGGGGAGGGGTGGTAATGCACAGGAGGGTGAGGTCACACAACTCACTCGGTCGAGATCAGCTTCTCTTGTAAGTCACTTAGTTCTGTTTCCTTGGCATCGCGTTCATTCCTGTAACACATGACAATCACCTGACAATCACATGCTAGTCACAGTGCTCAGACTACTTAGTACACGCATATGCACACACACTCACACACACACACACACACACACACACACACCACACACACACACACACGCACACACACACACATACATACGTACATACATACCACACACGCACACACTCACAGCAGTCGTTTATACTCATCAGGATCAATCTTGTTGTACTGTTCAATCAACTGTGTGGTTCGTGTCTGCCAACGAGACACCTGTAGGTGATAGAAGGCTGAGGATTAATATTGTCATGGCAACAACCAATGTTGATGGATGGTGCACCTCATTCTTCAGCGCTGTGGACTCAGCGATAAGGGTGTCTCTCTGGGTCGTGAGGTTCCTATTCATCTCCTTCAGAGGCTCAGCAGCGTCCTCCAGGCTGTTAGCCTTCTCCTCGAGTTGCTTGATCTGTTTAGAGTCAATAAACACACATAAAGAAGGCCTCAACTAGGTACATCGCTCTACAGCCTCAAACCAGTTGGAGCAGGGAGCACTGTGGCCTTTACGCAACCCCCACTGGTCCAGTCAGCCAAATGGCATGGATGAATGTGTGCATACGTATGTCTGTACATGCAGTGTCACGACAATGATATTCATTGGTCCTTCATGACTGATGATATTCATTGCCTTTCCTCACCTTTTGTTCAAGCTCTTCCTTCTCTTCTCTCATCAGACGATTGCTATCACGAAGAAGATTGAAGCTTTCAAGCTTTGACAGCACCTCAGCATGCTGGCTGGCGGACACAGAGGCTATTTGAGACTTCTCTCTCTCTTCTGTCAACTGTCTCTCCGCCTCCTCCAGCTGCCGGACAAGATGCTTGTTCTTCTGCTCCAAACGAGCCACCTCTGATCCAGCCATCTCACATTTGGTCTCTGCTATCTCCTTCTCACGACGCACATACCTTCAGTGTGTGCAGGAAGTGAGTAAGAGAACAGGAAGTGAGTAAGAGAACAGGAAGTAAGAGAACAGGAAGTAAGAGAACAGGAAATGAGTAAAACAGGAAGTTTGTAACCTCACCCCCTCCCACCAGTGCTGGTCCACTAACCCACCTCACCCCCTCCCATAAGTGCTGGTCCACCAACTCACCTCACAACCTCCCACCAGTGTTGACCCACCAACTCACCTCACAACCTCCCACAAGTGCTGGCCCACTAACTCACCTCACAACCTCCCACAAGTGTTCTTGAGAAGACTCTGTTCCAACTGAAATGATGCTGGAGACAACAGAGGACACGTCATCTGTCCCCACTCTGCTGGCAGCCTGCTCTGTGAGGAGTTGGGAGGAGAGCTTCTCGGCCTGACCATGGAGGAGGGAGTTCTGCCTCTCCAGTTCACTCAGTTGTGATTGGAGGTGGGTGTTACTCTCTGTTAGGGCAGCCATCTTGGTCTCATAGGATGATGTCACTTCCTGAGACGTGAGCTGGTACTGATCAGCCTTGCCCTCAGCTTCCTGTACCTTGAGCTTCAGGTCGCTCAACTGAAACAACAACACTCCAGTAAACCTCTCAGTTCAGAGCCAATGTCACTACTAGCACACACTTCTGACAGGACATACAACTACACACAGACACCCCCACCCACTCATCCCCACTCTCCCCTACATCCCTCCCCCTACACACATTCCCCTACACACCTCCCCCTACATCCCTCCCCTACACACCTCCCCCTACATCCCTCCCCTACACACCTCCCCCTACATCCCTCCCCCTACATCCCTCCCCTACATCCCTCCCCTACACACCTCCCCCTACATCCCTCCCCTACATCCCTCCCCTACACACCTCCCCCTACATCCCTCCCCCTACATCCCTCCCCTAAATCCCTCCCCTACACACCTCCCCCTACATCCCTCCCCCTACATCCCTCCCCTACATCCCTCCCCTACATCCCTCCCCTACACACCTCCCCTACACACCTCCCCCTACATCCCCCCTACGCACCTCACTCTTCAGCTCTGATATGGTCTGCAAGGCTTTGGCATGTAACTGCAGCTCCTGTTCGTATCGCTCTTGTACCTGAACAAGTAGCACAGAGGAGAGACAGCATTGTGGACAGGCAGCTAATCTCTCCACACATGAGGTGATGAACACACACACACACACACACACACACACACACACACACACACACACACACACACACACATACATTCTTGTTCTCTTCAGCTAGTTTCTGTTGGTCCTGTACAGCTTGATGTCTCTCCTCGACGGCTTGAACCCTCTCCAATGAAGACTGTTTCAGAGACTTCTCAACTTCTGCTACCTGATTGGTTAGTTCTGTAACCTAGCAACAAATTAAATGGCCACCGCTATTATAACCCTCACATTCAACTTGTACACCTGGTGTACGCTACGAGGAGTACACCAGGTGTACGCTATGAGGAGTACACCAGGTGTAGGCTACGAGGAATACACCTGGTGTACACTACGAGGAGTACACCAGGTGTACGCTATGAGGAGTACACCAGGTGTAGGCTACGAGGAGTACACCAGGTGTAGGCTATGAGGAGTACACCAGGTGTACGCTACGAGGAGTACACCAGGTGAACGCTACGAGGAGTACCTTGGCTTCCAGCTCTTCAGTCCTCTTCTTGTAACATTCTTCAATATCCTCTCTTTCCTGCTTCTCTGAAGACAGTGAACTACTCAACTGGTGTATTGTGGTATTGGCCTGATGGATGGGTGTCACATGACTATCACACAATGATGCATTCACATGACAGTCATGTGAGTGTCACCTGTTCTAGCTTCTCCTCCATGTCCTTCTTGAACTGCTCACTGCTCTCATTCAGTTCTCTCAAAGAAGACTCGTTGGTAGTGTTGAGGGTCTTGTACTGCTCTGTGTGTTCTTGAGAGAGCTTGAGCTGATCTTGGAGGCTTCTCAGTTGGGACTTGTGGAGGAAAGTAACAACCACATTAAGTGGACAGTACAGCCAACAGGAAGTACACAGTACATCCAACATACACTCAATTCAACCTTCCCTACCTCACCCCACACCACCCTCACACTCAACACCATCACCACCATCACCCTCACCCTCACCCTAACCCTCCCACCATCACCACCCTCACCACCCTCACCTCAGTATCAGCTAGTTTCCTCTCTGTAAGTCTGAGTTGACGCTTAACCTCGCTCTCTGGGTCAGTCTGGATCTCAGCCAATCGGATTTCAGCAGCTTTCACCTGTCAACAGCACAAGATGAGTAGACTGTCCAGTGAGCAGCACCCTACGGCACACGTACGTACCTTATCTTCAGTCTCCATGACGACCTGCTTCAGTCGCTCAATCTCTGAGTCCCTGTCACGGACCACTCCCTCCATCTTTCCCAACTGATCAGCTGTTGAAATGTGGGTTTGACGCTCCTTAGCCAAGTCATCTTGCACCTCAGAAAGCTGAGCTGTGGAGACAGTGAACAAGGGTAGTGTGTGTGTGTGTGTGTGTGTGTGTGTGTGTGTGTGTGTGAGTGTGTGTGTGTGTGTGTGTGTGTGTGTGTGTGTGTGTGTGTGTGTGTGTGTGTGCTTACTTCGGAAAGATTCTGTTATCTTTTGACACCGTTCTTCTTCCATTTCTGACTTTCGCTTAGCCAATAACAGTTCCCGTTCCAAACTTTCAATCTGAGTTCCCAGTTTAGTTTTCACCTCGAACTCGCTCCTCTCCATGTTGTTCTGTATGGCCTGGAGGTTGGTCAGAAGGAGATTCTGCTGGTGCTGGTCCTTCAGCAGGCCCTCGTATTGCTCTCTAGCCCGCTGCTCGGCTTTGATGAGGACGGCTTGCTCATCTTTTAGGCTCTTCACCGTGTACTACCGGGAAATAAGGGACAGGTGAGGGTGGAGGGAGGGGCAGGTGAGGGTGGAGGGGCAGGTGAGGGTGGAGGGAGGGACAAGTGAGGGTGAGGGAGGGGCAGGTGAGGGTGAGGGAGGGGCAGGTGAGGGTGAGGGAGGGACAGGTGTGGATGAGGGAGGAATAGGTGGGGGTGCACTGATGATACTCCTCACCTCGGATTTTGATAAATCAGCCTTTGCTCTGAGCACATCTTGAGTCAGTTTCTCAATGGTGGTCAGCTGCTTGTCCACACTACCGGAGTACTGGGAGTTCTTCTGCCGAAGAAGATTGATTTCTGACTGAAGGGAGCTCTTGGAGGACTCCAACATCTTTTGACGTTCCACCCCATATTCCACCTGAACAATACAGCAAATGAACATGTCCACTTGTCAGGGGACACTTCTAACTAGTGAACGTGTCCACTTGTCGTGGGACACCCCTCACTAGTGAACGTGTCCACTTGTCGTGGGACACCCCTCACTAGTGAACGTGTCCACTTGTCGTGGGACACCCCTCACTAGTGAACGTGTCCACTTGTCAGGGGACACCCCTCACTAGTGAACGTGTCCACTTGTTCGGGGACACCCCTCACTAGTGAACGTGTCTACTTGTTGGGGGACACCCCTCACTAGTGAACAACGAGGACTACACAATTCACCCACCTTGGCCGATAGCCTGGCCTTCTCCATTTTGAGAGAGGAAGCCTCTTCTCTCAACTCGTCCACCTGCTTGAGAAGCATCCTATTGTTGAGTATAATCAGGTGATGGTCATGTGATATTACATGCAAAATATTACTGCAATTATGTGCATGTAGACGTGATCACATGACCTCTAACCTCTCGTTTTCCGCCCTCTCCTTGCGATATTCATCAAACCTCAACTGAAGATCTTGTTTGCTCTCACTGTCAGTGGAGAGCTGGGTGGAGCCTTGTTGGAAGGGGGCGGGTCTCAATGGAGAGGGTGTGTCCTGTGACATATGGGCAAACATCAACAATTAAGAACAGGTGGTGTGGGTGGAGCTCACCAGCTAACCTGTGGGAGTGGTGTTGCCTGGGCAACCATCAGTTTGTACATGTCTCTTTGCCTGACGAGTGCTTCCACCTAAAATAGCAACAACAACAACAATAACAAACAACAATAACAAACAAACAGTGTATTACGTGTGGCACTGACCATTTCCTTCTGCCTTTCTCTTGATTCCTTCAAACCTTCCAAATCTCTCAATGCTGAGTCCAGTTTCGACTTTAATTCCTTCACCCTGCAATCAGAAATGAGAATAGATAGCTACACCCCTCCATCAGATCACCACACCCTCCATCAGATCACCACACCCCTCCATCAGATCACCACACCCTCCATCACATCACCACACCCCTCCATCACATCACCACACCCCTCCATCACATCACCACACCCACACACATACATACCCCTCACTAGCTAGTTCAGACTCCATCTTCTCGTTCTGTTGGCTGAGTCCCCTGACAACTGCCAGCAGCTCTTCATTTCTTGTCTGAAGATCTGCTATTGACCTATTCAAAGTACAAACACAGAGAGGACTGACACCACCAGCACCAAACTACACACACACACACAGTGACACACACACACACACACACACACACACACACACACACACACAAACATCGTGCCAACATACTTGAAGGTCACCAAACGCTTGGAGATAACTTCAGCAGAAGTGGTGATTGCTGATTCTTCTTCTTCTCCAGATATCCCAAAACTAGTACTGACCACGCCTCCTTGCCCCTCCTCCACCTCTTTCAAGAGAGACTGGACCTGTAGAATTCAAGGTTACAATGGTTATCAAGTTACAAACACACACACACACACACACACACACACACATACACAAACACACACACACACACACACACACATACACACACACACACACACACACACACACACACACACATACACACAGACACACACCACACACACACAGACACACACACACACAGACACACACCTGTCTTCTCAAATCCTTAGCCAGGAGCTTGTACTTGGTACACTCTTCTTCTTTTAGTCTGATTTGTTCCAAACCGTCATCCACTTCCAATCGTAGCTGGTTGGACTCAGCAATGAGGGACTCCACCCTCTGCTTGAGCTTCTGGTTGGCCTCCACTGTGTGGTCGTAGTCCTTCTTGAGCCTGTAGATCACTGGGCCCTTGGACTCCAGCTCTGTGAGCGGACACAGTGCAGGGGTGGGGGGAGGACAGGGGGGAGACAGGGGTGAACAACAAGGAGTAAACAAGGAGTAAACAAGGAGTAAACAAGCAACACAGGCACACACATCAAGAGAGCAACAATAGTGGGATGGGAATACGGGCACCACCCAGACAGTACCCAATGGCGGTGCCATAAGCTGTCTGACCAACACACCAGCGGTGGTTGATGCATGTGCTCACCCTGTCTGATCTCCTCCAGGCAGTTGACCAGACGGTCGTTCTCCTCCCGACTAGTCTGGAGCTGGCCCTGTGTCTCCGCATACCTCGCATAGACCTGCACACAAGGGTACACACTCCAACCTGTACAACTCACACATCTTGTACTGTACAACTCACACATCTTGTACTGTACAACTAACACAATCTGTACTGTACAACTGACACATCCTGTAATGTACAACTGACACATCCTGTACTGTACAACTGACACATCCTGTAATGTACAACTGACACATCCTGTAATGTACAACTAACACATCCTGTACTGTACAACTAACACATCCTGTACTGTACAACTCACACATCCTGTACTGTACAACTGACCTGTGACATGGTCAAGCCCGGTGTACCGCTATCCCTCTCAAGTTGATCAGATCCATAGTCCTTGTTCTCTCCACTGAGGTTAGTGATGAGCTTGCTGGATGTGGACAGCTCAGATCGGAGTTGAGCAATCTCATCGTCTACACACGAGATACACATGTGGGGACAGCAGAAGGAAGAAAGTATGAATGATCTGCATATAATACGTATGTACAACACACACAGTGACACACACAGTGACACACACACAGTGACACACACACACACACAACACACACACACACACAGTGACACACACAGTGACACACACACAGTGACACACACACACACACACACACACACACACACACACACACACACACAGTGACACACACACACACACACACACACACACACACACACATACACACACACGCACGCACACACACACACACACACACACACACACACACACACACACACACACACACACACACACAAACACACACACACACTGACTTAGTTTCTTCACACTGCTGTCCCCTTCCTCCCGTTGCCTGGTGGCCAGCTGCACGGCCTGGTCCCTCTCAGTGATGGTAGTCTGCAGTGTTCCCTGGAGACCCTCTGCCACTCTCACCATCTCATCCAGCTTGGCCTCTGTGTCCTTTGAACCATTCTACAGGCATCACAGGAAACTATGAATATCATTAACAACACAGCACTTATTTCCAAAGCAACTTACATTCAACCACAAACACACACACGTACACATCCAATTTTCAACCACACCCACTGCCCCACCCACCTTGTACAGCTCCAGTAATTTGGACTGAGCAGATAGTTCTTTCCTGAAGAGTTCTTCTAACCTGACACCCTCCTCACGTTGCTATGGTAACACATGATTAGAATGATGACAGTTGTCCAAATGTCTTATAAGGACCAATGATCTTAATTGAGAGGAACACACACTAGACTACCAGCACACACACTAGGAGGACCAGTACACACACAAGGAGGACCAGTACACACACTAGGAGGACCAGTACACACACTAGGAGGACCAGCACACACACTAGGAGGACCAGTACACACACTAGGAGGACCAGTACACACACTAGGAGGACCAGTACACACACTAGGAGGACCAGTACACACACAAGGAGGACCAGTACACACACTAAGAGGAGCAGCACACACACTAGGAGGACCAGCACACACACTAAGAGGAGCAGCACACACACTAGGAGGACCAGTACACACACTAGGAGGACCAGTACACACACTAGGAGGACCAGTACACACACAAGGAGGACCAGTACACACACTAGGAGGACCAGCACACACACTAGGAGGACCAGTACACACACAAGGAGGACCAGTACACACACTAGGAGGACCAGTACACACACTAGGAGGACCAGCACACACACTAGGAGGACCAGTACACACACTAAGAGGACCAGCACACACACTAGGAGGACCAGTACACACACTAGGAGGACCAGTACACACACTAGGAGGACCAGTACACACACTAGGAGGACCAGTACACACACTAGGAGGACCAGTACACACACTAGGAGGACCAGTACACACACTAGACTACCAGTACACACACTAGGAGGACCAGCACACACACTAGGAGGACCAGCACACACACTAAGAGGACCAGTACACACACTAGACTACCAGTACACACACTAGGAGGACCAGCACACACACTAGGAGGACCAGCACACACACTAGGAGGACCAGCACACACACTAGGAGGACCAGTACACACACTAGGAGGACCAGCACACACACTAGGAGGACCAGTACACACACACTGGGAGGACCAGCACACACACTAGGAGGACCAGCACACACACTAGGAGGACCAGCACACACACTAGGAGGACCAGCACACACACTAGGAGGACCAGTACACACATTAGGAGGACCAGTACACACACTAAGAGGACAAGCACACACACTAGGAGGACCAGTATGTACCTCTTGTAACTTCTTCAACATCTGTTGGTTCTTCTCCTCTAACGACTCCTTGGTCTTCTGCAGGTCCTCAACTCTACTTGCAAGATCCCTTCTCTCGTCCTGTTCTTGGCTCAGCTTCAGTTTGAGACTACTGGTCTCATCCGAGAGCCCTTGTCGGGTCTTGTTCAATGCTTCAGATTTTGTTTGTAGCTCTTCGGTCAGCCATTTTATCTGATTGTTCAGCATGACCTTCTCCTGAGCCAACATTTGCTCTTTCAACTACATAAGTACACAGGTATGTACGTGAATAAACAATAGCATACGAACAACAGCAACAACAACAACAACAACAACAATTAGGCAATTCACCTTCATTGAAGAAACCTGTGAAGAGCTCTCGTCCACTTTGAGCTAAGAAAATTTGTAAAATTAAATATTGCATACTGCATAGCATTGCATAATATCTGTACAGAATTGCATAAGACTTGTGTTCTATTGCTCAACTGACCTGCAGCTCATACTTGGCTGTCACGGAGGCCTCCAGCCGCTGGTTCAAGCTGTTCCACTCTTCAGTGAGTCGTGTGATCTCCAGCTGTCTGCGGTCCAGTAGTCTGAGGAGTTCATAGCGATCACCGGGCACTTCTGGAGGAGGTCTGCTTTGTTCCTTCAATAAAAGGTTCTCTTTAGTCAGCACATCAATTTCCCTCTTCAAAGCATCAACTATATCACCTGTATGGGAAGTACAGGAGAGCAGGTTGAGGTACATGTGTGGTGTGTGTGTGTGTGTGTGTGTGTGTGTGTGTGTGTGTGTGTGTGTGTGTATGTGTGTGTGTGTGTGTGTGTGTGTGTGTGTGTGTGTGCCTGGTGTGTGTGCCTGGTGTGTGTGTGTGTGTGTGTGTGTGTGTGTGTGTGTGTGTGCCTGTTGTGTGTGTGTGCCTGTTGTGTGTACATGCATGTGTGTGTAAAGTTACAAAGCCCTCACTACAGAAGATCTATAACTCACTCTTTGCATTCAAGGATTGCTCCTGTTGGCTACACTTCTCCTTTGCACTCTTCAACTCTTCCTCAATACTCCCAACCAATGACTTGAGTTGATGCAACTCCTCTTGTTTGACAGCTTCTGGGGAAGGTCCAGTCACCAAAAAACCAGTACTTGGAAGGATTGGTTGAATGGATTGATTGATGGAAGAGTGGAGGATGGATGGGTGGAGGATGGATGGATGTAGGATGGATGGATTGATGTATGGATGGATGGGTGGATGGAAGGATGATACCTTAGCTCTCTCACACGCAATTCACTGTTCTAACATACCACTTCTCGTGGAATCCTGCCTCAACTGCTCCAGTTGTAGCTTGTAATTCTCAATTTCCATTTGTTGCGATTCTGCCAAGGAAAACGAAGGAACAGAAGGTCGTGTAGGGTAATTGTCACACAACTTTCACAGCTACACCCACTCACTGCATTCGTTCTCTACTTGCTGTGTCGCTTCCTGGTACTCGTACAAGGCTTCCTCGTACTGTTTCTCGTCCTCAATCTTTCTCCTGATGTAGAGTCCAGAAGCTTCAAGTAGCTCCAACCCTTCTTCAGTTTCTTGGAGAGCAGCTACAGCTTCTTCTGACACATTCATGATTCGTATTATCTCTTTGATATCAAGTTCATTTTCATCATCTTCTTCATCGTCGTCGTCGACTTCGACAATTTGGATTTCGGAGTCGTCAGACGCCATCTTGCTTACACCATAGAATGCAAACTAACGCAAACGGAACGCACTCATCATCAAGTCTAGCTAACTCATGACGAATAACTCATCATCACGATTCAAATTTTGAAATAAAAATATAAAAATGAGAAAGGTCATCCATTCGGCACTCAACACATCCATGGACAGCTTTACAGGGACTTTCCACAGATACTGTGCACTTGGTCATTCCGCGAATGCAGAAGACACTATTCTAGCTGGGAGGTCAGCCGTGAGTCTCAAAGCTCCCCCCTACGGTTCTTTGTAGAGAGTATTGCGACTGACCACCAGGAAGTGAGCTATTTTTTCCATGAAAGAAACACCTGTAGTTGGACTCGAGCCTGCGACATGAAATCGTTGCATCAAAATAATATATTTTGTACAACTATAAAAATACACTATCAATCCAACTAAAAACTAGAGAAAAAACTTCTAAAACTAAACACACACTCATAAAACACCCTAACCTACAACTAGTCACCTATAAACAACGCAACCCTTCAGCTAGTGCTGCTGTTCACCTCTTGAAGGTCAAGAGGTACCTTATCCGGACCTGGCTCTCCTTGTACACCAGGTACTCACTCTGGTAAAAGTGACTCCCCTTGTAGGGGGTCATGGGGATGGGCTTCCCCTTAGGGACAACGACCTTCTTACCATCAAATTCAAGGACATCGTCATCCTTTGGATCTGCATTGACAGAACAGTGTATGTGACACCAGGTGTAGGTTACCAAGGCAACCACCTTGCCCACCACCGATGGAATATCCCATCATTGCTCTTGCCCGGCCACAGGAGACGTCACATGATGATTGCTCAATTGTGTGCAGTTGAGTAGGGCCTAGGTATGACGTACCCCATGTCTACTTTGTGAGAGATATGTCCATTTGTTATCAGGCCACCCCCCGCCAATTGGAAAATGGTAATGAAACAGAGACGAGAAAGTACAAATTTGCCATTCTTTCATTAGTTCAATCTTCCAACTACACTACATGATACACTACCCAACACTGTTAGAACATGGGTTGTACGTTCCTCTAAGAAAAGCTATTGTTGCACACGTACATATGCCGTTCTCGAGCAGATCTCTAACAATGCGTTATATCTTTTTCTTTGGGCAAAGTAGATCATTCCTCAAATGATACATTCCATGAAGCATCGTAGGTTAGCAGGGGATTGACTGAGGGAATACCTCAGGCAGCCTACACCAACCTTAAGGTATGAACATACACACCCTCAGTACAATATGATATTCCTGCGCTCAACCCATCCGCTATGCTTCATATATTACATAACACATGATGGTCAGGTTTCCTGTTGCCTAGGTAACCACACAAAGTAACAAGGCTTATATCACCATGGCAACTAATACACAAAATACAGAACAGATGGCTCACTTGGTTCCCTGTTTCCCTTGGCAACCACGGAGTCAAATCCCGGTGGTGCCTGCTTGATGGTAGAGTCACCCTGCGTGATGAACTTCTCTCTCCCCAAAGCGACCTCGTTGAGGAACATTATCCCCACATTCTTGGCCGGCCACACTGTAGCGGAAGTAGGCAGTGTAGATCATTGACTGCCAACCAAGTGGACCACCTGGACCAGACATTTTTAAATTCACTAGAGTAGAAGCTCCCCATGTCAAATCTGTACATCAGTGTACCACCATGCAGCAAGTGTAATACCACACCCATCAGACACACCTACCACACACAACCTACCACACCCATCAGACACACCCACCACACCCACCAGATACACCTACCACACCCACCAGACACACCCACCAGACACACCCACCACACCCACCAGACTCACCCACCACACCCACCAGACACACCCACCACACCCACCAGACTCACCGTATCCTGCAGACTTGCTATGCTCGGAGGCGAAGTAGATGCCCTTCCCAACTCTACCTCCGGAGTGAGGCATGATACGGAGGCCAGTCTTCATGATGGCCGCTACCACGGCAACATTAGTCCCGTGCCAGAGGAGCTTACGGTTATCTAGCTTATTGTGCTGGGCAAAGCGTTCTCCCTAGAGGGGGAGGGAGGTGTTGATGATAAACAGCTGGATACTACACACCACATGTACCAGTTGTACATACGTAGACAAATCTCTCCCTCCCCATCCAGCCCTCACACCTAATCCATCCTGACTGACCCTCACACACCTCCCCTTCTCCAATGACCTCCCCACACCTCCCCTTCTCCAATGACCTCCCCACACCTCCCCTTCTCCAATGACCCTCACACACCTCCCCTTCTCCAATGACCCTCACACACCTCCCCTTCCCCAATCACCCTCACACACCTCCCCTTCTCCAACAACCCCCACACCCCCTTCTCCAACAACCCTCACACACCTCTCCCTCACGATCCACCCTCCAAATGCCCAGTAGGTCCCTCTTTGGCTGGTCTCCTCCAGTGTTCTGGATGTACTTCTCCAGTAGCTTGAACTGTTGGTCTCCCTTGGGAATGTGCTCCAGTTTGGCCTTCAGAAGACTGTAGTTGGCATCCAGTGGGTGGGGCACCTCCTCCACCTGGATGGGTGTGGTTAAGAATGATGTCATCAAAATGAGAAGGAAACAGATAATACAGAAACCTTACCAAGTGCCAGAGACAACTCAACTGGAGGAGAGGAATCTCAAGAATACACTCCACCCATCCCTCTGCCAATCACTCTGCCCATCACTCCACCCATCAGCCCACCCATCAGCCCACCCATCACTTCGCCCATCACTCCGTCCATCACCCCACTCATCACTCCGCCCATCACCCCACCCATCACCCACCCATCACCCACCCATCACCCCACCCATCACACCCCACCCATCACCCCACCCACCACTCACATCCTTCACTGCCTTCTCCTGGTCCTTCTGCATGGTTTGAGCTAATTCAATGTCACCAAGTACCTGAGGAGTGTCAAATAATACCATGTACAGGCCAAGTTGTACAGTACAGTGACTAATGTACAGGCCAAGTTGTACAGTACAGTGACTAATGTACAGGCCAAGTTGTACAGTATAGTGACTAATGTACAGGCCAAGTTGTACAGTACAGTGACTAATGTACAGGCCAAGTTGTACAGTACAGTGACTAATGTACAGGCCAAGTTGTACAATACAGTGACTAATGTACAGGTCAAGGTGTAAAGTACAGTGACTAATGTACAGGCCAAGTTGTACAGTACAGTGACTAATGTACAGGTCAAGTTGTACAGTACAGTGACTAATGTACAGGCCAAGTTGTACAGTACAGTGACTAATGTACAGGCCAAGTTGTACAGTACAGTGACTAATGTACAGGTCAAGGTGTACAGTACAGTGACTAATGTACAGGCCAAGTTGTACAGTAAAGTGACTAATGTACAGGCCAAGTTGTACAGTACAGTGACTAATGTACAGGCCAAGTTGTACAGTACAGTGACTAATGTACAGGCCAAGTTGTACAATACAGTGACTAATGTACAGGTCAAGGTGTACAGTAAAGTGACTAATGTACAGGCCAAGCTGTACATCAGTACTTATCATGAAGAGGTACATGCCAGCATCATCACTGGTACATGACTCCTCAGAGGACGGCATTGATCACCATAGCAACACAGATCCTTCCCACCAGAGTAGATATAATGCCCCGCAAATCCTCACCATCAACATGTCGTACTTCTGCTGTAACTCCTCCTCTGTTTTGATTGGTGGTGGGACCTGCCTCCCAAAGGCATGGGGAATGGTGGTGTAAAATTTCGAGGAAAGGTCACAAAGTTCTTTATTGCTCGCTTTCCTCTTCAAAGCGCCTTCAATGTCCTCCAAGACCTCAAACCCCTTAGCGATCTGTACCTTGCTCAGCTTACCGAGAGGCATCTTCTTTGTGTCTACAAACAAGTTGGAGGAGTTTGAGATTGGTGGAGTGGAGAGATTGGTGGAGTGGGGAGGTTGGTGGAGTGGGGAGATTGGTGGAGTGGGGAGGTTGGTGGAGTGGGGAGGTCGGTGGAGTGGGGAGGTCGGTGAAGTGAGGAGGTTGGTGGAGTGGGAAGGTCGGTGGAGAGGGGAGGTTGCTGGAGTGGGGAGGTCGGAGGAGTGGGGAGATTGGTGGAGTACGAACAGCTTCCGGTCTCTTACCTATGTTGTAGCTCTTCAGTGCATCGTTGAACATATCAGTGTCGAATATCAACTTGAGCAGCTTCTGGGTGTGAGGGTCCAATGTACATGGCTTCACTTTCTTCGGAGGCCCACCCTCGGTCTTGATAGGACCGATATCCACCTCCTCCTCCTCGTCCTCATCCGCCATCTCTAGCAAGGTGTACTTCCCAGGGACAGGGGTGAAGTTGAACCGATCCTCCCATTTGTTACGGGTTTTGTCTGAGAACTTCTTTTTGAATTCCTTTTCAGCGACACTTAAATCCGAGTGGAATTGTCCCATAGACTTCTGACCTGGCTCCCCCTGTACAGGGGAAGACCCCAAATTCAGTGTACATCCATTTTCATGTTAATGATGACCACACCCTTTCAACTACCACACCCTTGTGGCAACCACACCCTTACAACTACCACACCCCAGTAATGACCACACCCTTGTAATGACCACACCCATGCTTCTCACACTGTTCCTACTCCCGAGAATCTACCCCACTCACAAACTCACAGATGTTGCCATGACAACTCACCACACGGCCCCATCTGGTCCACACCCTGTAGAGGGGACTCCCCGGGTGCTGCAGCATCTGTATGACGTAGAACTTGTTGTTGTTCTGCCCGATATTGGTCTGGTTCAGCATACAGTCATAGTCACCCACCACCTGGTAGGAGCTGGCGAAGGGTAAGTGAGGATCCACCTTGTGTTGCTTGGCTTGTTTCTTACTCTTCTTTGCTTCTGCCTTGAGAGCCGATACCATTTTACCTATGTCCGTCATCTCTTCTTCCTTCTTCTTTTTCGAGGTAGGTTCTCCTTCTTCGATGGCTTCCTGCAATCTCTCAACCAGTTCGGCCTTCTTACCGGATGTATCCAGACCTCTCTGTTCCAACTCAGACTTCAGTTCGGATACCTTCAGCTTGGTCGGATCGAGGTCTTGTTTCTCGTCCGAAGAAGCATCTTTCTTTTCAGCGGGTCTCTTCCTTCTTGGTGGCATGACCGGTGGTCCCGTACCAACTCTCAAACAACGCCTACAATATCCGGGAATGAGGGGACCCGAGGGGAATAAAAGTGGCCGAAATTTTCAGACATTTGCAATATCTGAGCTAGCTTTCTCCTAGTATATCGTGATCGCCCTAGGCAGACCCGGAACAGCGGCCCCGCGAGGTGTGTCGTCAGCAACGCGTCCCACCCTCTATCAGAATTGGTCCATGTCTACTAACCAAGTTCATCATGATGACTAGTTCACCGTGATGACTAGTTCATCATGATGACTAGTTCACCGTGATGACTAGTTCACCGTGATGACTAGTTCACCGTGATGACTAGTTCACCGTGATGAATAGTTCACCGTGATGACTAGTTCACCATGATGACTAGTTCACCGTGATGACTAGTTCACCGTGATGACTAGTTCACCATGATGACTAGTTCACCGTGATGACTAGTTCACCGTGATGACTAGTTCACCGTGATGACTAGTTCACCATGATGACTAGTTCACCGTGATGACTAGTTCACCATGATGACTAGTTCACCGTGATGACTAGTTCACCATGATGACTAGTTCACCATGATGACTAGTTCACCGTGATGACTAGTTCACCATGATGACTATGATTTGACTGAACTCGTGTCAACCAGAAACGCTGACCATTCCAATAGATGTACATATCACAAGAGATTGAATTAAATAATTAAATACGACATAACAAATTACACTCATGATAGCAATAACCAGGGTAATTACTTGGCTAAATGACACAGA
Source organism: Chondrilla cf. caribensis (assembly GCA_964020155.1). Taxonomy (NCBI): domain Eukaryota; kingdom Metazoa; phylum Porifera; class Demospongiae; order Chondrillida; family Chondrillidae; genus Chondrilla; species Chondrilla cf. caribensis. The sequence continues at coordinate 123,723 of OZ026551.1, read as the reverse complement.
ATGTTATACGACCCTTGGTGGAGGTGATCCTCGCCTGCGTTCATCCTCTGTTCTTGATGACCGCCTGCATGCAGTAGGTCATTGGCCCAAACATTGCCAGAGAAATGAGTCCTAGTGTGACCACCATGGGGAGGGGAGGCCGCTTCAGAAGACAGGGGAGGAAGGTCAGTTAGTGGTCAAACACTTTGTGGTCTACTTCATCTCAACTAACATGTAGTCCCACCAGCCACACAACCACAAATTGAATCCTCAATGAAAGGCTACTTGAAAATGATATTTTCCAACCCCTTAATACGAATCTATTCATCCCAAATGTTAACTTAGTCTTTATAAATAAGATTATATTGATAAAAGCCTACAAATACCAACATTTTATACCAAATTCCCCTAATTCATCCCCTAGCATTTGACACAAGCCTGCCCAGATGGACATACAAATACACAACAGAATCGCTTCATCAGTCAAGGCTATCACTGTACCGGTATCGATGACCCACTTCACCCCTCAGTCACTTACCTTCCCAGTGGCCGTGTGGTGGGGACCGTGGTGGTCAAAACGCACGTTTCTTCTCAAAAGAAAGTTTGACCTTCTCGCAATTGGCCACATTGTAGTAACGTAACTTAAGAATCGAAAAGATGGAATTGAACCTGTAGTAAACGGAGAATTGTAGCTTAGTAAAAAAAGTCAGTACTGTTAAACTCTTCGACGCCATCTTACCTGCTGAGAGACCAGTGGGCGTGGGCATTGTCATGGCAAAACCATAATAGATTCTCTATACTTGACCCATTCGAAACTCACCGTCCTACTGTGGTCAAAGTTCCACAGCGATGAACCAAAATTACCCCACCTCTGAAATACAACGGGACTAATTATGCTGCCATATTCATCTCATAGATAAAGTGTGGCAGCAAAATTCAGTTCATCTCATATTCATCCCATAGTATGTTGTAGGGTTGAAGGTGTGGTGCTATGCTCAAAATGATCCCATAGCACCATTTGGCAGGGGAAATCCTGTGTAATTGACACAGGATAAAAATTGACACTGATCAATATTCCACTACAGTACAACATGGCAGCTGTTGTACTATACTATACCCCGTCTCACCACTGTGATCATACTATGGTGGGGTTGTCAACATTATTAGTCAATTTTACAAGAAAGAAAATATATACATACACACGCATACACACAGCCTGTATACACAATTGCACACGAAAAGAAAGAGCTACATAGGCTAAAGTGGTGGAGGGGGGTCAGTAATGGCCAGGACGATTATAGCAATGATTGCCAAAATCCAAAATATTCCAAAACTGACAGCCGCCAGTGCCCATGCTTTCGCATCTTTTGAAGCTTCTCTACTTTTTTTAATTTCTCCCTTTCTGTACAGCTTCTTCACCTACAGAGAACACAGCAACATGTGATACACTGTGTGTGTGTGTGTGTGTGTGTGTGTGTGTGTGTGTGTGTGTGTATGTGTGTGTGTGTGTGTGTGTGTGTGTGTGTGTGTGTGTGTGTGTGTGTGTGTGTGTGTGTGTGTGTGTGTGTGTGTGTGCTTGATGTTTGCATTAATAAGCTCGCTGTATGAGTGACTAACCTTCATTGACTGGATGATAGCTGTTAGTCCGAAGCAAACACAAAATATTGATGAAATGAGAGTGAACACAAAGTAGTTTTTTGGGGGGCCACGATTCTGAAAAAGAAAATTGCAACAATTTAAAAATCAATTTTGGTGAGATAGGACACACAACAAACATCAATCAAACATACATACATACATACACACACACACACACACACACACACACACACACACACACACACACACACACACACACACACACACTTGTAGAGTGGACACGGGCTGACTATAACTCGATCCAGGCTGTACCGCGACACTTCCATCATTCTCTGAAGGTATTGTACATCGGATACATGTGAATTAGGTACTGGTATCCACTCTACCAGCCATAGGAGAGGACACGCACGTACAGTTGGTAGAGTATCAATGACAGGCCGTACTAATGGGTCTAAACCCACACGTAATCGATCATAAATAGTATCTGTGAACGATCTAAGTAGTACCCACAGATCGCAATACAACAGAACAATAGGTCAGCTCGTATATTTGAGTTGGAATGCGCTAATTCGTACCTCGATCCAATTCCATCGACACGTAAGGAATCCTGCTAGAGCTTCCCGTTAGCCTGACACCACTCATTGTGGGAGAGGCGACTATTATAATACCTTTCTATGTAATACACTTCCTTCACTTGATAACCACGTGACCGTTGCGCAATAGCAACAAAAGGGTTGTCAACAGGATTATGGCACATGCACTATCGCTAGCTAGTGGGATAGAAACGCCTTGCGATTTGAAGTCGCTCGCCATGCTCGCTCTGTACATGTATGAGTGCAACACATTGTAAATCTTCAGCTACATTTCATACACCAGGTCTTCCTCTTGTTGGACTGCCACACACTTGTGCACGTACATGATTTTGGCTGTCACCAACGGGAGCTTGCTCATCCCAGTGTGAAGATTATAAACACCCACTCTCGCACATACTGGTTTCCCACTGTCACCCATGAGAGCTTGTTCATTACATAGTCATTGGGTGAATCACGCCAGTGTGACAATTATGAACAGATTTTTGACTGCATTCTGCTGAGCTATCGTGTACTGGTCAAGGGATCACTCACATAATTTATTGATAATATCAGCTTACAGCGTCAGAGAATAAGAAATGCAAATCACACACTCTCTCAGTATTATAATAGGTTATATGTTTTAATATCAAAAGTAGTTCAATGGTGGCCCCCTTCCATCAGTGCATGGCGATTGGTCCCCCTATGGTCCCTGGAGAGGCAGTGGCATACTGCATCCTCATCTCCTTGGCTGCCTTGAACACAACCACCATATAGACAATCATCATGATCCCCATGGTCAGTTGGATCAGTGTTCCCAGGACGATGCCCACCAGGTTGACCAGGCGGACAACACGGCTGGTGTCAGAAGCTTGACGGTAGAACCCACCAGCATGAAGGACTTTCACCTATTGTGGTGTGTGTGTGTGTGTGTGTGTGTGTGTGTGTGTGTGGTGTTGTATGTGTGTGTGTGTGTGTTTGTGGTGTGTTGTATGTGTGTGTGTGTGTGTTTGTGGTGTGTTGTATGTGTGTGTGTGTGTTTGTGGTGTGTTGTGTGTGTGTGTGTGTGTGTGTGTGTGTGTGTGTGTGTGTGTGTGTGTAGTACGTATGTGTGTTGTGTGTATATGAATTGTGCATGTGTGGTAGTGTGCATACGTATTATGTAATGTGTACGTCCATACCAGATTGGCACATGTACATTAGTGTAAGTATGAGTGTTGGTATACATACAGGAATGTGTGAATGTGTAGGTATGTGCACGTCGGTGAGATAAGGCAGACAATACACAAATGATCAGATGTCCACCAAGCAAGGATGACAGTCAATGGAGATGGCTCATGTACACAAACTGCAAAACAATCATTTCACCAGAGAACCCCCCAAGGTATACTGTGTTGTGTGACACTCACATGACTCCCCCTGATGACGGCATAGAGCCCCAGGGGGGTGCAGCAGCAGAGAAGAGTGAACAGAGACAGCAGAAGGTAGTCCTCCGGGAAGGGGGGAGGGTGGTCGTGCACTGGAGGGTAGTCCCTGTCTCCTGAAGGCTGGAAGTGGAGGGGGACATGCACGGCTTGACTCAATGACGGATGAAAACGATGGCTAGCTATATCTACTGGTACACACACGCGGTGATCGGAGATTGGTGACAAGACTAGCTATTAATCGGTGGCTTACCTGAGTGAAAACAAGCTCCTCGTCATCAGGACGGACTTTCTCTGAAGGATTAACGAGATACAGATTCGAACTGATAAAACCTTTTGAAACAAACGTTAAACGTCACATACAGTGAACATAGGGGATCACCTAGGACGAACAATCGCGGCCGTTTCCTCGAACAATAATCATGACGTCTACCCTACCTCTACTACTGAAAACCTAACTCTACCCTACTCCAACTCTAAAACCTAACTCTAACTCTAATCTGCACCCTACCAATAGCTCCACCCTAACCTAATGTCACCAAGAAGCTATAAAACGGCTGTAATCGTTCTTCCTAGGTGATCCTAGGACTGTACGAGCAGTCCCGGGATAGCAAACACAAACTCACTGTCGTAGCTCATCTCGATTGTTTTGGTAGTCAAAGCCAAAGAGCGACAGAGCGAGATTCGTAAGACACAAACAAGTTTCCTGAACTTAAGTACATGAACCGTAAATTATCTCCGTATAACTATTGATATGCCTGTACGTATTTGTACATGATTAGTCACACGGCCGGTCACGATCCGAAAAGGGGGCGGGTCTACATGAGAGGAATGTGTGAAATGCCTAGAAAATGTGGGTCAATTGCTGTCTCCCATTCCTTCAATGTCTTCTTGTAATTCGTAGATCTACAAGGAGACAAGACAGCTGTGTTGAGACAAGACAGCCGTGTGGTGGGTGCGGTGGGTGAGGTTGGAGTGGTGGGTGTGGTGGGTGAGGTTGGAGTGGTGGGTGTGGTGGGTGTGGTGGGTGAGGTGGGTGTGGTGGGTGTGGTGGGTGTGGTGGGTGAGGTGGGTGAGGTTGGAGTGGTGGGTGTGGTGGAAGTGGTGGGGGCTACCATACCTGTATGTAGGACTCAGCAAGTGTGATCATCTGTGCTTGAAGGCTTGTTACGTGTAAATCTTGCAGTTCAAACCACTGATTGGCTCCCTGTGGAGGAGGCGGAGTTTGGTGATGGGCGTGGCAACAAACATATGGACACTGATCAACATGACCCCACCTTGTGACGTACGTGTACCCTGTACGTCCCTTTACCACTCCCTGTATCGGAAGGTGTACACAGAACACAATAGGTGAATAACAGACCTGGTCGTACAGCAACACAGACCTGGTCGTACAACAACACAGACCTGGTCGTACAACAACACAGACCTGGTTGTACAACAACACAGACCTGGTCGTACAGCAACACAGACCTGGTCGTACAGCAACACAGACCTGGTCCTACAGCAACACAGACCTGGTCCTACAGCAACACAGACCTGGTCCTACAGCAATACAGACCTGGTCCTACAGCAACACAGACCTGGTCGTACAACAACACAGACCTGGTTGTACAACAACACAGACCTGGTCGTACAGCAACACAGACCTGGTCATACAGCAACACAGACCAGACCTGGTCCTACAGCAACACAGACCTGGTCGTACAGCAACACAGACCTGGTTGTACAACAACACAGACCTGGTTGTACAACAACACAGACCTGGTTGTACAGCAACACAGACCTGGTCCTACAGCAACACAGACCTGGTCGTACAACAACACAGACCTGGTCGTACAGCAACACAGACCTGGTCGTACAGCAACACAGACCTGGTTGTACAGCAACACAGACCTGGTCGTACAGCAACACAGACCTAGTCGTACAGCAACACAGACCTGGTTGTACAGCAACACAGACCTGGTCGTACGGCAACACAGACCTGGTCCTACAGCAACACAGACCTGGTCCTACAGCAACACAGACCTGGTCCTACAGCAACACAGACCTGGTCCTACAGCAACACAGACCTGGTTGTACAGCAACACAGACCTGGTTGTACAGCAACACATGCAAGGCCTACATCAGCTACACACACAATATACCAGTACCCGGCTGTAGGGAAACCCCACTGTTAGGCCAATGAACTGAAAATGTACCATTGCACTAATTGTGACAAATCTATTAGCAGTTGAGGATGAAACTGATCTGCAGCCATTTAAGTACAGCCACAACCGAATTAACATCCTTGAATTGTAGAACAAGTAAGGAAGACCTGTACATACGTACATGACCACACAACACAACACAACACAACACACACACACACACGTACACACACACACACGTACACACACACGCGCATACACACACACACACACACACACGTACACACACACACACACACACACACACACACACACACACACACACACACACACACGTACACACACGTACACACACACACACACGTACACACACACACACACACACACCTGCTTGTCCATCATGACAGATGTTGGCCAGAAGGTCATATTTGGTGTGCGGGTGTTGGGTCTGCACCTCCAGGTCACGGGACAGGAACTCCCCCATGTTGATGTCTCTGTCAATGGTTGTATGCAGACGTTATACAGCTATCACCATAGCAACCATCATAAGAACAACCCAGAGCAATCACCAGCACTTCAATCACTCACTTCAAAGGAAAGTTGACAATGGTTGGGTTCTTCTCCAAATAGAAGTAATTTCTAGTGAATCTCTAACAAAAAGGAACACGTTTCAGACAAAGCTTATGGTGGACCACAAAAAGGAAGGCACCTTGATACACAGGATGAGATAAGGAGGGAGCTTGGTGAGCTCAAACCTCTTCACAAAGGACTCAGTAGCCGTCTTGTACTCCTGGGGAGTTGGGGGAGGAGGAGAGTGGGGGAGGAGGGATGGAGAGTGGGGGGAGGGGTGAAATGTTGAGGAGGGTGGAAAGTGAGGGAGGAGGGGTGGAAAGTGAGGGAGGAGGGGTGGAAAGTGAGGGAGGAGGGGTGGAAAGTGGGGGAGGGGTGGAGAGTGGGGGAGGAGGGACAAAGAATGAGTGAGGATGATTCATCACACATAGGTGAAGGCCACATGGTCCAGGACACCAACCTTGACTGACTTCCCATCAAACTTTGACAACAAGTCGAACAGTGCCACCTGTGGGATGATGTTCTTCTCCAACTCATCCTTAGGAAAGGAAACGTGTCAATGAGTGGGTGATTCTGGTGGTAACCAGGGGAACGCTGCAATTACCTGGAAGAGTGGCGGTGGGGGCAGGTCCAAACTCAAGTATAAAAATGGAGAGGATGTTTCTTTCTCTGTGATCAAGTCAGGTTAATAGCAATTACAACAGACACACACACACGCACGCACACACACACACACACACACACACACACGAACGCACACACACACACACATACGCGTGCATGCACACACACACACACACACACACACACACACGCACGCACACACACACACACACACACACACACACACACGAACGCACACACACACACATACGCGTGCATGCACACACACATACACACACACACACACACACACACACACACACGCACACACACACACACACACACACACACACACACACACACACACACACACACCTTGATACTCTTCCTGTTTTAAGATTTCTTTGAGTTCAGCTTCATTCTGACAGCCAAAGGGAGAGATTGAAGGAGGTCCAACACCATAGCAACCACACTCACCTGGGAGGAGGGAGGCAACTTCCTGCTGTACACTTTCATCATTCCTTGAAAGGTTTTGTGGATGAGACCTGTCAAAGTGGACAGTAGAGGACACGCTGGGACCTCCACTGGTGTTGGTTCACTCACTTGAATTAGGTTTCTTTGTCCCGTTCAGAGCAAAGTGAAGCACATTCAGCAACCAGGAGAGAAAATCGACTGGGTCACCTAGTTGGGGGGAGGGGGGAACCCTGTCATTATTGATTAAAGCAGGACCACTCCCAATTCACCTTGCTCGGTGATTCTAAACCTCTTCTTGCTGGCACTTGACACAGCCTGTGAATAGAGGGTACAGAAGGTAGCCATGGCGACAAAAGAGCATAACCATGACAACTAGAGAAGGTAGCATCACCTGCAACATCTCATGAGGGCTGACGTGAGACTTGAAGCTCCGAGGATTCCACAGCTTCCTAGCCAGTTCTCCCAGCCTCTGCACTGGAAGTGTTTGAGGTTCAAAAAATACACAGTGAACTATGTTAGAAGACCACACAAGGGACCAGGAATAGGTGGATGCTGAGTACAGGTGGTCCTTGTACAGAGGTGGATGCTGAGTACAGGTGGTCCTTGTACAGAGGTGCTTTACACCAGGAGTTAACATTGTGGGTAGTGCAAATACGTTCTCTTAGGTCAGGCGGTCTTTGCCCAGAGGTGGTCTTGGATACAAGTCCAAATGCAATACATTCAAACACGGTCAAACTCACCTACTACAAACTTTTGATCTCCTGGTGGTGGTACAATGTGGGCATAGGATTCCTCCTTCAGGAAGAAGTCTCTTATTGGAGAAATGTGTGCTAGTGCCTGTGTGATGAGAGGGCATGTGATTGTCATGTGACAAGCATGTGACATTGTTCTTACATGTAGCACCACATTCATGTAGTCATTGGCTTTTATATTATTCAATCCTACAATGCCTGTATAAAATGAGGGTAACACAGTGGTTTATGTACTAACTAGCTCGTTGCTATGGTAACAGGTTTCCTAGCTTGCTAGAGCAATGTACCATACACAAGTGCTATCCACCAAGCTCGTACCAGAACAAATGTACTGTTACCTGGGAGATATTTCTCCCCATCCAGGGCCACCGCCCACTTGGACGATCTGTCCATTCCATTGATTTGTTCATCCGTGAAGAACGGCTTTAGTACATACTAAACAATATAGTAATTTATATGTAATAGTACAGTAACTATGTCAGTGTATCCAAAAGCACTGTACATGATGTACTCACCACGATATCCTCCAATGAAGGGTCAATGATCTCGTAGTTGTCGGGGAGACAGTAGAACTGTGGGTGTGGTTTACATACACACAGGTGAACACACCCACTAGACACACCCACACTGGCTGTTAATGAAGTATACAGTGTAACCTGTCCATAAGGGACCACCCAAGGGACAAGGAAAAGGTGGTCTGTATACAGGTGGTCTGTGTACAGGTGGTCTGTATACAGAGGTGGTCTGTATACAGGTGGTCTGTGTACAGGTGGTCTGTATACAGAGGTGCTTCACTGTGGGAGTTGACATTGCTGGTAGTGCAATATCGGCAACATAGAACTAGGAAACCTCACTCCCCCCCCCCCCCCCATTGTGGACCCCACCACTGACCTTGAGGGTATGCAAGTTGAGATACACGTGATGGCTCATATGCACACTGTGTGTGTGTGCGTGTGACTTCTGTCCTCTCCCTAACAGGAGAGAGGGTTGGATGATGGAGTCAAACTTGAGCAAGTAGCCAGCACACACCACACACACACACACACACACACACACACACACACACACACACAACACACACACACACACACACACACACACCTTGGAAGTACTTCCCACACACCAGACAGGCATAGACATTGTTATTTGACAGAGAAATACTGCAAACTTTCTCGAAGTCAAAATCTAAAATTGACCGGTCAATGGTGTCCAAATATGGGCACGTTCTGCTCCGACCTATAGCAACCATGGAATAGCCTCGTGAATACAGCAATCGCAGAATAGCAAAGCACACCAAACCAATACGCCCAGTTAAATCTACCCCACTGCACAACACTCTGGCTCTATAGACACAACTAAATGTACACATATACACAAGAAATTGAGCTGCAACTCTTCCGATACCATTTGTACGGTAAAGCCAACACTAGAGAAGGTACTAAAACAAGTAATAATGCTAACTATCTCCTTTTGTCACAGATCTAAATTTCTTTTTTGGTACAAGGTATTCGTCCTCATCTTCGACGTCATCATCGATAACAGTCTGCATAGTACTAGCTGCTTCCCCTAAGCCTCTCGTCGCCATTTTGTACAGTATACGGGAATATCCTGAGAAGTACCCAAACTGAACGAAGAGACGTATAGAGTTCTAATTAGTGCGCACCCATAGTGCCGTACAAAGAAATATTGTCTGAACTTCTCGTTCTCCATGTACAACCACCAGCAGCATTCGAGTGGACAGAGGCCTCCTTATGGACAGGTGAGATGAAGGAAAATAATCAATTTATCATTGCTGTCATTAGTTGGACCATTGATATTATTTCTTGCTATTGTCTTCCCCGCAGCCTCCCGGGGTGATGGCCGTACCAGGCGGCTACCAAGGACCCGGTGGACTCACTACTAACCCTCCTGGTGGAGTACGCATGTTCAACCCTGCACAGCAGCCCGGCATGATGCCCGAAGGTGAGCGGGAATGTTAGTGTACTACAATGTTGGAGTGTCTGGTCCTGTGTGTTGCTGTGCAGGGTACATGTGGTCACATGGGGAGTGTTCCTCGCTACAGGTCAGAAGCCGGCGTCTCTACAGTCTAACCCAATCCATGGAATTACTGCTCCAATGAATCAGTTATCACTTAACCAGACTACTATCCCACCCAACACTATGATGGGACCACCGTCCAACAGTATGACAGGGCCTCCACCCAACAGTATGACGGGGCCACCGCCTAACACTATGATGGGGCCTCCACCCAACAGTATGATGGGGCCTCCACCCAACACTATGATGAGGCCTCCGCCCAACAGTATGATGGGGCCTCCACCCAACACTATGATGGGGCCTCCGCCCAACAGTATGACGGGGCATCCGCCCAACAATATGACGGGGCCACCACCCAACAGTATGATGGGGCCACCATCCAACACTATGACAGGACCACCACCCAACAGTATGATGGGGCCTCCGCCCAACACTATGATGGGGCCTCCACCCAACAGTTTAGCTAGGCCTGAAGCTCAGAATCCTCCTGGAACAATACAGTCGACATCAATTCATGGGGCACCTATAATGAGTGCTGGGCAGCTAAAGCCTGGAATGCAGGGAGTGGTGCCGCCGGGGATGGGGACACAAGGAATGGTACCCCCGGGGATGGGGACACAAGGAATGGTACCCCCGGGGATGGGGACACAAGGAATGGTGCCCCCGGGGATGGGGACACAAGGAATGGTGCCTCCGGGGATGGGGACACAAGGAATGGTGCCCCCAGTGACAAATGTAGGGGGTCCCCCTGGTGTCCCCCCTGGAGGACAGTCACTGGGCCCCCATGGTCCACCGGGGTCACACCCAGTGGGTGGACCCCTCGGGGGACTCCAGCACCCCGGTCCCCCCGCCCCCAAGATGGACCCAGAAAACATGCCCAATCCAGTGAGTTGTGTTGTGTCCATGGTGATCTCATAACCATGGCAACTCCCCTGCTTTGCCGGTCCCCAGGTCTCAGTGATCTCTGCTGATCAGCGGGACAACGCCGGGAGGGAGTACCTCACCTCCAGTATAGGCCAGGCCCCACCCCTTGTGACCACTCCCTTCAAGGTGGTGGACAATGGTGTGTGTAGTCCCCGCTACCTGAGGTCCACTCTGTACAGCTTCCCGGCCACTTCTGGTCTGGCCAACGAGTGCAAGATCCCAATGGCGCTCATGATTCAACCCTTGGCAGACATCCAAGAAGGAGAGGTGGGTGTGGTTCTGTGGAAGAGGGTGTGGTCAACGAGGCCAGGGTGGTAGGTATATATTAGCATTCCCTCTCCACTGATACACTGCTTGTTGCCTGGTTACAGATGGAGCCCCCTCTTGTGGACCACGGTCCAAAGGGACCAATCAGATGCAAGCGTTGCAAGGCATACATGAATCCTTTCAACCGATTCATCGACGGTGGGAGACAGTACCTGTGTGCCTTCTGTCAGTGCAACAATGAAGGTGTGTGCAGCTCTGTGTGTGTGTGTGTGTGTGTGTGTGTGTGTGTGTGTATGTGTTTGTTTGTGTGTGTGGGTGTGGGTGTGGGTGTGGGTGTGCGTGGGTGTGTGGGTGTGTGTACCAGCTATACTCTGTGTGAACATATCCTAACCAGTGCCTCTTGCTCCAGTACCCGGGGAGTACTTCAGTTACCTGGACCACTCTGGAAGGAGGACTGACACTGTACAAAGACCTGAACTCTGTTATGGATCCTGTGAATTCCTTGCCACCGAAGACTACTGTAAGGTGGGTGTGGTCAGTTGTCATGGTGATCATAGTCACTATTTGAGCTCACTAGTGTTGTGCAGTGACCAACCCCCTCCCCCCCCCCCCCTCAGAAGAATCGTCTACCTTCCACTCCTGCTTATCTCATCATGATCGATGTATCAGCTGGTCCTCTCCAGAATGGAATGGTCAACTTGCTCTGTCAGAACATCACCAGAATACTGGGCAGCCTACCAAGGTGGACCACGCCTTTTGCACTTGTGTCTGTAGTGGGGTGTGATTGTGTGTGTCCTCCCCGGTGTGTGTCCACCGGTGTCCTCACTGGTGTGTGTCCACCGGTGTCCTCCCCGGTGTGTGTCCACCGGTGTCCTCCCCGGTGTGTGTCCACCGGTGTCCTCCCCGGTGTGTGTCCACCGGTGTCCTCACTGGTGTGTGTCCACCGGTGTCCTCACTGGTGTGTGTCCACCGGTGTCCTCCCCAGTGTGCGTCCACCGGTGTCCTCACTGGTGTGCGTCCACCGGTGTCCTCACCGGTGTGTGTCCACCGGTGTCCTCCCCGGTGTGTGTCCACCGGTGTCCTCCCCGGTGTGTGTCCACCGGTGTCCTCCCCGGTGTGTGTCCACCGGTGTCCTCCCCGGTGTGTGTCCACCGGTGTCCTCCCCGGTGTGTGTCCACCGGTGTCCTCCATGGTGTGTGGTCACTGATATGTGTTTACTGGTGTGTACAGATCCGGAGAAGGGAAGTGTGAAGTGAAGATTGGGTTTGCAGCTTATGACACTGCAATATATTTCTTCAACTTGAAGGTGTGTGTGTGTGTGTGTGTGTGTGTGTGTGTGTGTGTGTACGTGTGTGTGTGTGTGTGTGTGTGTGTGTGCGTGTGCGTGTGCTTATTTTAGAAATCTACTGTCCTTCCTCTCAGTCTTCACTAGGCGTTCCTCAGATGATGGTTGTGAGTGATTTAGACGATGTATTTGTTCCTCTGGTGGATGGAATCTTGGTCTCTCTAGAGGAAGCTATGCAGAGTATAGAGAGGTTCCTAGCTGCATACATCTCCACTCTCACTCCATTGTGTCTCATGTGTACACACTCACACACCCGCACACACACACACACACACACACACACACACACACTCACACCTGCCCTCCCAACCCCCACAGCCTATTCACACAACTGCCTGGTATGTTCATTGGCTGTAAGAAGCCTCAGTCAGTACTGGGACCTGCTCTGAAGGGAGGGCTGGAGGCATTGAGGGTATGTCCCTGTCATTATCTGGTGGGTCTATCCCGTGATGGTATGACACTGAATGCCATCCCATTTCTGTAGTCCGGGGACTGCAATGGTAAACTGCTGGTCTTCCATCATGGCCTACCCAGTGGGGGAGGACCTGGGCAGCTCAAGGACCGCTTGGACCAGAAGCTGCTAGGAACTGACAAGGAGAAGGTAGAGTGTGTGCTACTGATCCTGTGGAGTGTGTGCTACTGGATCCTGTAGAGTGTGTTATTAACTGTTTACTTCATTTGCAGAACCTTCTGAATCCTCATTCCAACTTCTACTCCAAATTGGCTGAGGAGTGTGTTGATGCTGGAGTAGGGATTGACCTGTTCATGTCAACCACATCTTACAGCGACCTAGCAACCATTGGACACTGCATAGCAACCACAGGTGGAGAGCTCTCCTACTATCCCATGTTCAAAGTCAGTACTCTGTATTGTCCACTGGTCACAGGTTGTACTGTCCACTGTACACTGGTCACAGGTTGTACTGTTCACTGGTCACAGGTTGTACTGTCCACTGGTCACAGGTTGTACTGTTCACTGGTCACAGGTTGTACTGTTCACTGGTCACAGGTTGTACTGTTCACTGGTCACAGGTTGTACTGTTCACTGGCTGGTCACGGGTTGTACTGTCCACTGGTCACGGGTTGTACTGTTCACTGGTCACGGGTTGTACTGTCCACTGGTCACAGGTTGTACTGTTTACTAGTCACAGGTTGTACTGTCCACTGGTCACAGGTTGTACTGTCCACTGGTCACAGGTTGTACTGTCCACTGGTCACGGGTTGTATTGTACACACACTTATGTACCTCTCCAAGCTCCACCTCCTTGCCCCACCCCCTCATCGTAGGCCAGTGTGGATGGCGAGAAGTTGATCAAAGACGTCACTGGCACTTTGCAGAGATCAGTGGCCTTCGACTGCGTGATGAGGGTCAGGGCCAGCACTGGTGAGTCACATGACAATCACATGACAGACATTCCTATCAGACTGCATTGTGCATGAAGGTATTCGACCGGTGGAGTATTACGGAGGATTCTACAAGAACAACCCCACTGATATGGAGTTTGGGAGCATAGATTCCGAAAAAGCCGTGTCCGTTGAAATCAAGCATGATGAAAAGCTAAAGGAAGGGGAATTGGTGTACTTTCAAGTTGGTGGATCTGTGATTGTTGCCATGGTGATAGTCACATGTTACCTTCATATGTTTCAGGTGGCCTTGCTGTACACTTCCATATATGGTCAACGTCGTCTTCGCATTCACAACCTCCAGCTGACCACCACGGCCAGACACATCGAGGTCTATCGCGGGTGTGACCAGGACACCATTCTCAACTTCTTGTTGAAGAAAGGTCCGTGATTGTCTGCGTTGAGCGTGTGTTGTCTGTGTTGAGCGTGTGTTGTCTGTGTTGAGCGTGTCTTGTGTGTGTTGTCTGTGTTGAGCGTGTGTTGTCTGTGTTGATTTAGTGTTGTCTGTGTTGAGTTAGTGTTGGTTATCCCTGTCTTACTTCAGCTGTTAGAGATTCCTTGTCATCTCCGTACAAGTCAGTGAGCACTAACCTGACCACACTCTGTGTAAAGATCCTCACAACATATCGTAAGCACTGCTCCCAGAATTCAGCCCCTGGACAGGTGAGGGTGGGGTATTTGGGTGTAGTAGGTTGTGGTAGATTGTGGTGGGTGTGGTAGATTGTGGTGGGTGTGGTAGATTGTGGTGGGTGTGGTAGATTGTGGTGGGTGTGGTAGATTGTGGTGGGTGTGGTAGATTGTGGTGGGTGTGGTAGATTGTGGTGGGTGTGGTAGATTGTGGTGGGTGTGTAGTTTCCGTCTTTCCCTCTTGTGTGTCAATGGTGTCCTCCTAACTCCTGTAGCTGATTCTACCAGAGAGCCTCAAGTTGCTTCCCATCTATACCAACTGTATCCTCAAGTCTCAAGCAGTTTGTTCTCGTAAGTGATGGTCTGTCAAACCAAACACCACCTCCCTAACCGTACATGAGCTGCCATATTTATGGATGGCAGTCCAAATAGTAGGGGTGGGATCTGTGCATACACCAGTTCAGTGTGTCCTCCAGTTCAGTGTGTCCTCCAGTTCAGTGTGTCCTCCAGTTCAGTGTGTCCTCCAGTTCAGTGTGTCCTCCAGTTCAGTGTGTCCTCCAGTTCAGTGTGTCCTCCAGTTCAGTGTGTCCTCCAGTTCAGTGTGTCCTCCAGTTCGGTGTGTCCTCCAGTTCGGTGTGTCCTCCAGTTCGGTGTGTCCTCCACCTCAGTTCAGTGTGTCATATCATGTCACCTCTACAGCTCCACTGCTGTCCATCGACCACAAGTCTGCCATGATGTGGTTGGTAATGACGCTAGGACCAGTCAGAACACTGCCTCTGCTCTACCCTCATCTCTACCAGCTGGTGAGGGCTAGAACCACACACACACACACACACACACACACACACACACACACACACACACACACACACACATACACACACACACACAACTGTACATCTCTGCAGCACGACCTTCACCCTGAGGGTACTGACGCTCCTCCTATGATGAGATGTTCAGGGAAGAAGGTGTCAGAGGATGGGGTCTACCTCGTAGGTGAGTGGACGGTTGTGTCACAGCTCATGGCACATGCAGTGATGTACTGCTTCTTATTGCAGAGAACGGTGTTTCCATGGTGATTTGGGTGGGGTCAAGAGTATCGAACGAGTTTGTTTCTCGTGTATTTGGTGTCGGATCTCAAGCCCAAATTGATCCTGAGGGGGTTAGCGGTAGCATGTTGTAACCCTCAGTATATCATCTCTGTTTATTCCAGTATACTTCCTGTTCCCCCAGTCTGTGCTCCCAGTGCTGGAGAACTCCCTGTCTATTCGCATTCGAAATGTGATCGATCAACTCCACAAGGAGAGGAAGACACACATGAAGGTATTGTGCAATTCACTGGTTGTGTTGTGCAACACTTGTACAGTATTGCATAATCCCCCTCCCTTCACCCCTGCTTGTTGGGTCCAGCTGCGGTTTGCCAAGCAAAGGGACAAGAGTGAGCTCAAGTTCAGAATGTACCTTCGTGAGGACATTGGCCCAGGAGAGACACTTAGCTACATCGACTACCTCTGCCACATCCATAGAGAAATCAAGCAAGGACTTTCCTAAGACACTCCCTCGAAGAATAGTATTTATTTGATTCTTTGAAAATCTTTATTTTCTGTTATCCATTGAAATGAGACTTGATTCATTCTATCATTACAAGTATAATTAATGACTTATAAAGACGTCAGTGATCACGTGATGTTTGTGTTGACAAGGGTCGCTGCGATGTGCCCAGAACCGCCCACGAAGTGTCGCTAGCATAACAACCTCCCTTATCGGGCACTCGGACAGAAGAGAGAGACCTGCGTGTCTGCGTGGCTCTAACATGGATACCAGACGGTCCGCGATATTCGCCACGGCTCTCCTGAGTTGTTTGTTTGTTTGCGTTGTCCGTGCGTCGGACGATACCGTACAAGTGAGGTGAGCCACTGTCTGTAGGCGTCGAATATGTCTGTTTAGTCTGTGGAACTGTTTATGTGTAATGTCCGACGGCTCACGTTACGGGGCGCCGGGACGCGCCATAACTCATGCTCCTTCCACAACGACAGAGGTAGGAAGGTCGGCCATGCCCCGCACCTGTCCAACTGTACTCCCTACATCCCCTGGTTCATGTCATGGTAACGCTTGTCCTCTTTAGATGCCCCATCTCACCCACGCATACACGCGCATCTCATACGTTCTTACATCCATCATCAAACTACAATATGACCTCAAAGAAGATCACACAATGTATGACTGAATGACTCTGTTTTCTCTTTCCAACACACATGTACACACACTGTACATACACTCTCACTCACATGTGTACATACTCACATGCACCCATACATACACGTACACACACCCATACATACGCACATGGACGCACACATCACACACACACACACACACACACACACACACACACACACACACACACACACACACACACACATTCGTGTTATGTCTACACTCCAGTTGTTCCAACACCACTTCACTGTGCTACACAGCCACCAACTATAGTGTCAGTGAGCAAGCTCTAATGGCGGAGAACTCCACGGTCAACTCCTCCTGTTTGGGGTACATGACTGCCCTGTGGTGCCTGGCCCTGCGGTGTGAGACCTCACTCAGCAGCCTTCACTCCATCTGTCAGGACATGCTAGCAATGGAATGTGGGAATTACTCATTGATCTGTGGGAATGTGACTAATTGTTCACTTCTCAACACATCACTTGTTAATTGCTCATCCGTTAATACAACAATGGAGACCCCGCCTACAACAATGGAGACCCCGCCTACAACAACTCCACCCCCTTTTGGTCCGTTATCTCTTCAAGGACTAATTAGCATAATATTGGGTGCAGTTGTTTCCGTCATCCTGATAGCAGTACTGCTTGTGTGTTGTTATTGTTGTTGTCGCTGTTGTTGTTATCGGAACAACTCACAAAGTAACATGGAGGAAATTGAAAGCAATAATTACAACGGCATCATGATGACTAACCCTGTCACACAGGAATAGTGAGTTCTCTCTCTCTCTCTCTCTCTCTCTCTGTGTGTGTGTGTGTGTGTGTGTGTGTGTGTGTGTGTGTGTGTGTGGGTGGGTGGGTGTGCGTGCATGTGTGTGTGTGTGTGTGTGTGTGTGTGTGTGTGTGTGTACATGCGTGTGTGTGTGTGCGTGCATGTGTGTGTGTGTGTGTGTGTGTGTGTGTGTGTGTGTGTGTGTGTGTGTGTTAATGTTGTTTTGATTAATCATAACTATAACTAAAATATGTTTTAGTAATGTTCTGGACCTTTTAGTTAATCATAACTGTAACTAACTAAAGTATAGTGTACGTACGTACATGTACGACACACATCATTACTGTAACTAATACTATAACTGTAACTGTAACTAAAATCTAGACATTGGCTACATACTATAACTATACTAATACTAACTATAACATGCTATACATACCTTATTTCCATTCTAGTGGTGATGCTATTCCCATTTCCAAACCAAGACTCACTTCAATGGATGAAAGTTTAAATGGAACTTTTACAGTATCCAACCCTGAGGTGGATGACAAAGGTAAGTAAAAGGAAGTGGGCGGAACCTTGAACCTAATAAGATGTAATTAGAGGTTCTTACTCGTAACAATATTACACTGCTATCCACACAGGACAATACCTAGTCTTAGGCCAGAGAGTCTTCATGTGTTTGTTTGTTGCTATTGTTGTTGTCTGCAGGACTGATAAACAGTTATTTGTTGACGGAAAACGATATTTTAGAACTGACGTCATTGTTGGATGGAGCTGTGTTACCTAGCAACCTCTTTGCTAACCCAATCATGCTGAAAGATGGTGTGTTTCACACGACCTTCAAGTGCCACTACAAGAAGGTGTACACGGACGGTACTGCCTTCACTAAAGATGCTGTTACCAAGATTGTGAAAGGTTTGAACGTGTACACACAAACACACACACACACACACACACACACACACCAGATTTTTCCATGTTGCAGGATATTCAACAAGATCTGATTTGATGGAATATTTGGAGCTGGTTGCTGGCACAAAGGCATGGAACCATCCAAACATAATGTCAACAGTGGGCGTGGTCCTAGATGCAGAAGACCACCTCCCACGCATCGTCCGGGGATACACTATCAGAGGTGATGTGCGGTCTTATGTCCGGACCTTGAGGAAGAGTGTTGTCCTTGGCGATGACATGCCTGAGGTGGGCGGGGCTCCGAGGTGGTACATGTTTGCTTGTGTTGATGGTCCTCTCCATTGGTAGAACCTGAATGAACCTGAACTTGTACGGCTCTGCTATGAAGTTTCCATAGCAATGCAGTACTTAGCAACCAATAATTGTGTCCATGGAAACCTGAAGGCTCGAAACTGTCTGTGGGTTAAATTGGAACGTACATGATGGCTTGCTGTACACGCCCACAAACACGCCCACCATTCTCTCCTGCAGACTGGACGACACTCTGAACGTGAAAGTAGCAGACTTCTGTCCTGTCAGGGACAGCAACGAGACGGGCTACCTTGTTAGTTCAGTAGCAAGATGGCTGGCTCCTGAAGTATTCACAACTCACAAACTATCCTTGCAAAGTGATGTGGTATGTGTCAATAATTGTTGTTGTTATTGTTGCTGTTTTGATTTTTGACGTGTTCCTCCTTGTGTAGTGGTCCTATGCCATTGTTTGCTGGGAAGTGTTTACTTTGGGGCGTGTACCCTATCATGGGATGGAAATAGTAGAACTGCCACACCTCCTGAAGCAGGGGCACAGACTGGAACAGTCAATGCTCAGTCCACAAATACTGTGTGTGAACTTGTGTCTGCACTGTGTGGGTGTGTCCGCACTGTGTGTGTGTGGGTTTGCGTGGGTGTGTCCACACTGTGTGTGTGTGGGTTTGCATGGGTGTGTCCGCACTGTGTGTGTGTGGGTTTGCGTGGGTGTGTCCACACTGTGTGGGTGTGTCCGCACTGTGTGTGTGTGGGTTTGCATGGGTGTGTCCACACTGTGTGGGTGTGGGTTTGCGTGGGTGTGTCCACACTGTGTGAGGGGATTTGCATGGGTGTGTCCGCACTGTGTGTGTGTGGGTTTGCGTGGGTGTGTCCGCACTGTGTGGGTGTGGGTGTGCATGCGTGTATCTCCATGTTCAATTGCTGCAGTGTTCTGTTCCAATAGATACGAGTTGATGTGCTCCTGTTGGGAGTGGGACCCTCCCAGTAGACCCTCTGCTCTCCTTGTCAATCAGAAGATCACAGAAATGTACCAGAAATACACTACCGGCCGTTAGCACACTCAACTTTATGTTCCTTGATTATAATTCATAAATCTTTTATTCCCACAAATCATGGCTTCTATCATGGCTTCTATCATGGCTTCTTATACTGCTGAGCAAATAACATTCAATCAATCTCATCATAATGTTATCATTAATGAATCATACAACTTTGAATATCTAATTAATCTGCAGTATGAATTCTGTTAACACTTGGATGATACAGTGCCATGGTAACGACACTGAATAATTCTTATCATAATATGGTTGTGTACAGCAAAGAGTGTACATAAACACTACATACGTACAAGACACAACCACACACGTACAGATATGTACACGTGTACACACGCACAGAGGAAATGAAAATAAAACAGTGAACAATTGCTCATGATGGTTTGGTGGATGTGTTATCCTGGAACTTATGGCAAAATTTGTTAATTGTTATTTTCAATCTTTCCGAGCAGATTGAGCCGGCTGTTAGGTGATCCACTATTGGAAAGGGGTAGTCCCTGCCAATTATACAGCCTGCCTTGTTTTGTACGGAGAGAGGCGTGGCCCATGGGCAATAGATATATTCTGATGGGATATCCTTCAATTGAGGTAGATAACGTCGTACATAGATCCCCTCTGGATCCACCTTCTGTCCGAATCCAACTGGATGGTAGTGCTCGATGGTCTCACCGATGAAGGCACTACAACTGGACTTCATCCACGATCCACTGCAGATTCCCGGCTCATAGTCCAGGAGGTACTGGGCGAACACATCCTTCCCTTTGACCCACGATATCCAAAGGTCTCCTCTCGTCAAGAAGGAGGCAACTGTCTCCCTAAAAACAGAAAGAATACACTAATCTACATGGTATGATTCATGGGACATACCACACATACACACACATGCACACACACACACACACACAAAAAAAAACCCACAAAAAACACACACAAAAACACACACACACAAAAACACACACACACACAAACACACACACACACACACACACACACACACACACACACACACAAACACACACACACAAACACACACACACACACACAACACACACACACAAAAACACACACACACACACAAAAACACACACACACAAAAACACACACACACAAAAACACACACACACACACACACAACACACACACACACACACGAAAACACACACACACACACACACACACACACACACACACACACACACACAACACACACACACACACACACACACACAAACACACACACACACACACAACCTCAGTGAATGATGTATAAATCCTTCTTGTACTAGTTGGGTCATGGCGGCATCTATCAGGGGGTAGCCGGTGTTTCCTGTTCGCCATTTGTCAAAAAGAATGTGGTCACTTTCCCAAGGCAATTGCAAGGATAGGGGATTTCCCTCCATTACCTCAAAATTCGGAGTCTAAACATTGGACACAGCACAGGGCATTAACAACACACACCACATACAGCCATACAACAACTTACTTGGCTACAAAGATGGAGGTAAAAATCTCTCATCGACAATTTCTTGAAAACAGAATTCGAGAAATCTTTGTTATTGGTTTCGCGGCATCGTTGAAAGATAAGCTTAGTGGAGAGGCAGCCGAACCTCACATAAGGGCTAATAGCTGTTGGCTCATCTAAAAAGGTAGTTATGCCTTTAGTGAGGACTCGCTTCTCCATGTAAATCTCCAAACGCTTCAATCCCTCACTTTCTCCCCCCACCCAAATACCCTTGTACATACTGTCCACAGCAACACCCAGTTCGTGAGGGTCCGGTATATCGTAGCAAGACGACATATCAGTGTTGTCATGGAGATCTCCTGGGGACGGTAAAGGTGGCCTCGGTGGCCCCATCTGCTGCAGAACCTCTTCAAACAAGTTGAAACTGGTCAAACGCACACTGTTAGTATAAGGCAGCAATTGATCCGGGTTATACAAGGTGTGGGAGTGGCACATGGTGATGGACACACCTCTTCCTCGGCACGCATTGACAATGGACTGGTCCAGTAGTATCCCTCCGCTGTCGACATGGGCCTCGAAGAAGATCTCGTCCACATTCCACTCGGTGATAAGCCGGTCCAGGGTGAACACTGGGTGGCCCCTGATCACATACAGACGACTTTTCAGATTCCGTAGCAACTGATCGAGGTTGTACAAAGATTCCAGTAGAAACCTGTTTCGACAGGTTGCAGCTGACCTCTGGTGGTGGTAGACGTCAAAAATGAACACGGCTCTAATCTGCTTTTCAGGGTTGATCGACTTCAGGAGGGATGGGTTGTCATGGAGACGGAGAGATGAATTATGAAATAGATACAAGTTTGTTTTTAATTCTTTTGGTGATGAGCTGGAGTCCTTCTCTCCATTGTCCTCTTCAGGACAGTCCGCTATGAACGAGTCTGCAAGGACACAGAGGACAGCAGTTGCCTGGTTACCAGATATACAACATGTTTAGAATAACAGTATATACACTCCACCAGTTTAGCCACGTGCAGTTGACACAACAGTTTGAGTTTGTGGAACAACAAATATTCATACAATCCATAAATGTGTATATAGTGTATATATTACATAACGGATGATATAATAGGAGGTATTATTATATTATTTGCACCTTAAACCGCTAAATTATTGTTATTACAGCCTTCCTATTAAACAAGGCGACATTACCAAATGTTACCAATGCTTGCGGTTGACATGTTGTAACAGGGTGTAACACCCTGTAACACTGTTATGGCTATGAATACACTAACCATCATGACCTGTCAGCCCCTAGACTTGTAAAGAAGTGCTACACAGCTAACAGGGATCACCAATGATACTTGAGAACTGAAGTAGTGTCTTTAGGGACCTTCCCCCGGGTGATTTACACTGATTTTATGATCAAGTGACTCCTTGAGGAGGACCATTTGATTGGCTGTGAAGCCAACCCATTACTAAGCACTACACTTGTTAGTGACACTCCTCAAGGGTTGGATGGAGAGGCCAGTACAAGGTCATGAAAACTTGTATTTTGACACAAAACATCTGTACAATGACCCCCAGACAAACAACTAGGTGGTAATGTGCCATAATAGATACCATAGAGATCAACAATGAATATTACGTCCTATGATCCCCTGGTTACAAGTCCTATGATCCCCTGGTTACAAGTTGGCAATTTGGAACTACAATTCAAGGTAACAACAGTAACTGTATTGAACTAGATATGTAGCCAGCAATACACCGCAAGAAGTTGATACGGTTGACTAGGGAACTTGCGGTTAATAATCAAATATAACTATTTGCAAGGCAGCAACTGATGGGCACACCAGTGTGTCAGGAGACAAACCATCATTATCTGCACATGTGAGTACATACGCAAGTGTGTGTGTGTGTGTGTGTGTGTGTGAGTGTGTGTGCGTGCGTGCGTGTGTGTGTGTGTGTGTGTGTGTGTGTGTGTGTGTGTGTGTGTGTGTGTGTGTGTGTGCGTGGTGTGGGTTTGGTGTACATGTACTGTGTGACAAAGGAAAAGATAGTAAGTTGCTGTCAGTCAAATTAGCTCATCATTTCAACCATGCAAAAGCATAATGATTAGGCGTTATCCAACATTTGAAGGGTAAGCAGGTGCGTGGTGACGGTTCCTGTATTTGCATGGAGTATCGTATCGAATTGGAGTGTGTTTGGAGTGGGCGTCCGTCTGCGTGTGCTAGCACAAGTCGCAAACTCCACAACATAACATACACCCCGGGATTGATGACAATAACACACGCGATCCTGCACAATACACACTGTTTTCGAATCAGTATAGAGCTTTGTAAACCTACACTTCTGATTTAAGGTCTACTCCAGAATCAGTACATTAACACGCAAGCAAACACAGATAACTATAATCATAGTTAAGACTTGCTCATTTGGTGATGTCGCGTCTTCTCACCTAAGCTACTTGAGTCCGACATAAACTTCTTCTTTCCGATATCTCCTGACTCTTATGGCGTCTTACGCTTTTTGTGCGCTTGCTGCGTAGAGGCGGTTGGGACGGGAATTCCCCCTTCTCTGTCGCCATGGCGTATTTTATGTACTCCGTAATTAATGCTCACATTACAATAACATAATAAACGCGAATACATGCCAATGGAAGGGACACAGTGTAATACTGTCATAGCATATAACAACTTACACAGGTTTAATCTTGCCTCAATAGACAGCAACATCACTCCAGCTCAAGACCAGTGACCCAGTATATTACACTCATAGCAGCATGACCGTCCAACATAAAGACCCCCCTTTGTAAGACCATTATATGAGTCCTTGTTGTCCTGCTCCCATGTGAAACAGGTAAATGCTTGACGTCAAGCCTTGCACCGTCCCTTCCAGCACCAGTTTCCAGCACAAGTCGCTTGCACCGTCCCTTCCAGCACAAGTCGCTTGCACTGTCTCTTCCAGCACCAGTTTCCAGCACAAGTAGCTTGCACCGTCCCTTCCAGCACCAGTTTCCAGCACAAGTTGCTTGCACCGTCCCTTCATGATACATCTCGCAAATGGTAGAGGTACAGAAGCCACGGGATACTCAGAGCTACTTAAATTCTAATAATTGCACACATTAGGTAGGTACTGACTAAAGAGAGGTTTCTATCTACAATACAGAAGAGAATAGAGTCTTGTTAGCTTGTTCCACGCGTCATTTATGACTTGAGACTGGCCCTGATCATGTCCTCGAGCTTGACAGCATCCGCAGCAAACTTTTTGATCCCTTCAGCCAACTTTTCAGTTGCCATGGAATCTTCATTCAGCATCCACCGGAAAGTCTTCTCATCCAGAGTGATCTTTTCAATCTCCATTCCTTTAGCTGAAGGAGAGGAAGAACATTTACAACAACACATACGCCCTAATAAATGGATCAGCCAATGGATCGTATCCAGTACAGACCACACCCTCACTGTACACCCAACACCCCTCACCCCTCACTGTACACCCAACACCCCTCACCCTCACTGTACACCCAACACCCCTCACCCCTCACTGTACACCCAACACCCCTCACTGTACACCCAACACCCCTCCAACCCCCACTGTACACCCCCACCCCTCACCCCTCACTGTACAACCAATAATCTAGCACACCTTTCTCAGCGTCCAGTTTCTGATCCACCTTCTCATTGGATGTCTGCAACTTTTCCAACAAGGCTGGTCTACATGTTAATACAACAAGTACTCAGCTAGGAAACACAACACACAACACACTACACAACACACAGCACACAGCACACAACACACTACACACAACACACAACACACAGCACACTACACACTACACACAACACACAACACACAACAAGTGTGGAAGTGCTACTTAATCAACCATCACGAGAGCCAGATGACATGCAACGTACGATATGGTGAGGTTGTCACACCCAGCAAGGTCCAGGATCTGGTTGGTGTTCCTGAAGGATGCTCCCATTACAATTGTCTTGTAGCCAAACTTCTTGTAGTAGTTGTAGATGGCAGTCACGGACTTGACACCTGGGTGGGAAAGAAATGCCATAGAGGGCGTGTACAGCTAAGGCACACACCCACCCACCTGGATCCTCCCCTGGCCCATAATCCTTGACTCCGGTGGACTTAACGTACCAATCATAAATTCGGCCAACAAAAGGTGAAATCAGAGTAACGCCTGCTTCGGCACATGCCACGCCCTAATGACACGCAATAACAATTAACAAGCACATCTGAAATTCACTGAAGATGAAGTGGGAGGGGCTTACTTGACAAAAAGCGAACAGCAGGGTCAAATTACAATTGATTCCGTCTTCAGATTCGAGTTTTCTTCACATAAAACAGAAATAAAAATAAGCGAGCATTAGGGGTTAGGGTTAGGGGTATGCAGCACTGTACATTGCCCTCCTAACTGGGCAATACCTGAGTTATTGTAAACTTGAATGATAGAAGTTACAAATTATTGAAGCTCTGGCTTTCTAGTCGCTATTGACCGTATTTGACCGTAAATTCATTTGTGAAAATAACCTTAGATTTTCAGATAGACAGATTGGTGTTTGAAGACCGCCCACGCAATGCAATTAACATCACTGTACCCTGCTGCACACTGGACAGGTTACCACTATTACACCACACACACCATGTGTGCCCTGTGAGGTTTATGAAACCCATCAAGAAGTGTGTTCACATCTGTGATTTGAACACCTTTTCAATTTGACCCCCTTACCACCCATGGTGCATAGTGTTGTCTGTGTACTGTGCACACCGCCCCAACACAGAACACAAGGACACAGGATCACATCCAAAGCCTCTGGGATTGGAATGAACATGTACTCGTGGTGTACATAGTTGGGATAATAGGGCTTGCATTGGAAGAGATTCCTCATTCAAGAATCCTCACAGGGAAGGGCTTACAAATGGCTTCTAACGGACTGTCGCCCACTGAAGTATTGTGAGGGTAAGCCAAGTTGAGTGGATTAGCTCATGTGATAGTGTGTATGAATTTGTATGTCCCGCAGTGTATGCATGTATGTGAGGTGTGTGTATGTGTGTGTATGTCCGCATGCGCATGTGTTATGTATGGTTGTGTGGTTGTAGGTCTAACAAAGTGTGTGTAGACACATGCTATTATCAAACTACTTACTTTGCTGCCTGTATGCCCTCCCAGGTGGAGGCCAGCTTGATCAACACACGCTCCTTCTTGATTCCAGCTTCTTCATACAGTTTGATGAATCTCTTAGCTTTGGCTATGGACTTCTCCTTATCAAAAGAAAGTCGAGCATCAACTTCAGTCGACACTCGTCCTGGAACAAGCTTGAGGATCTCCACACCAAAGTTCACATACTAACAGTAACAACAGCAAAAGAATAGTAATTAAAAACAACCTACAACTGCCAACCAGAGAGATCGGCAGTCGGTGCACGTGTGTCCTGATTGGCTGTATGTTACACCAGCACAATCCACTGGATACTACTCAATGCACACACACACACCAGCTCGGCGGATACTACGACACACTGCATGCATGCACGGACGCACACACACACCACACACAACACACACACAGACACACCACACACGCACACACACACACACACACACACACACACACACACACACACACACACACAAACACAAACACACACACACAAACACACCAGTTTGTCAATAGCAGCTTCCACTTGTTCTTCCGCCGGATGCTTCTTAGCGAATGCTATGGCATCATCAAACAAATTCTTGTACTCCGGTTTCTGAGCGGCAGCCAACAGCAGTGAAGGATTGGTAGTGGCGTCCACAGGCTTGTACTTGGAGATCACTAGGGAACGAGGAGCGAAGAACCAAGAGTAACAACCACACGGAAAATAACATCAATGGTGGACACCTACATTGTATATCGCCGGTATCGGCAACAACAGTGGTCAGTTTCTTCAGTTGATCGAGAGACGTAGCCATTATCAGAGGTATCCTGGGTCTATGAACCGACTAGTGGAGCACTCCAACCTTTCGAGACAGAGAGGAAATGAGTCACGTGGCGATCATGTGATCAAACTTTCATACTAATTATTATTCCGCGTCAGTTCCGCGCGGCACAACCGATAAAATGTAAGATAAACTCACAACACGAGATGATGAGAGTAGGAGGTGACACTGAGATAAATGACGACTATAAGACTAATGGGTATGAAATTGTCTTCTTAAAGCTCTTCCATTGAGCAAGTGAGGTTAGGGAGGAAACTGTTAGTCCTCAGGAGTAAATCCAAAGACGTCGTCTTGGTCAAACCAAGACATGCCCCTCACGGGAAGATCCTTCCTCGATTTCCTTTGCCTGGACTGTTTGCTTGGCTTAGCAGATGATGACTTCTTGGATGTGTCCATCCATCTCATGTTACTCTGTGAAGACAAACACCAAGTGTTGCACATGGAGAATACACCTTGGTTGGTGGGGAGTTACATGTACAGTTGGGTGGGGAGTTACACGTTCAGTCGGGTGGGGAGTTACATGTACAGTCAGGTGGGGAGTTACATGTACAGTCGGGTGGGGAGTTACACGTACAGTCGGGTGGGACGTTACATGTACAGTCGGGTGGGGAGTTACATGTACAGTCGGGTGGGGAGTTACATGCACATTCCTACCTTGAACTTCATTTTAGTGTCTCTCTTCAACTCTGGAATTTGAACATACGAAGAGTTTGTGTGAGCGGAGCAACCTCGCGGAGGAGCTCTCCTTATGTTGGGGGAAGAAGGCGTTCTACAAGTGTTGCTAGGAGATGGAGGTACTCTGCTTGTGTTGTTAGGAGACGGATGTACTCTGCGAGTGTTGCTAGGAGATGGAGGTACTCTGCGAGTGTTGCTAGGAGATGGAGGTACTTTGCGAGTGTTGCTAGGAGATGGAGGTACTTTGCAAGTGTTGCTAGGAGATGAAGGTACTTTGCGAGTGTTGCTAGGAGGAGATGAAGGTACTTTGCGAGTGTTGCTAGGAGGAGATGAAGGTACTTTGCGAGTGTTGCTAGGAGATATAGCCAGAGAAGTGAGAGTGTGGATTTCTTTTGGAGTGGAACATTGCCTTGGTGTAAACATGTTAGATATATCTCGAAGTGTTTGAGGTGTTGTGATGGTTTGAGACTGGGGAGTGCCATGACCAACGACCACCTGTTGTGAACAAAGGTACGGAGCATAAGTGTAAGCAGTACTTGTGGGGATAACTTACATCATTATCCTCGTCCCAAACTTGTCTCTTATCCCTCCCATCCAGTTCATGGGTTGGGTCAGTTGGTTGGGATCCACAGACACTGTCCAGCTGTCCCACGCCCATGGGGTTCTGGGTGGAGTTGCCTGCGTTCGGAGTTGAAGGTACTTTGAATGGACACATCTCGTGTGAAGCAGGTTCACTTAAGGATGCTTGGAGAGATGTGAGCTACATGCAGCAGCAATGTGTATATGAACACAAACACAGCAAACACACATGCCACAGCACACCACACACCTTCTCCTTTAGATCACTGTTCAATGTCTTCTCCCGTTCCAGTTGGTCCAGTAAAACCCTCTTGTCTTCCTCTGCTTTGAGGAGATTGCACTTGTGAGTACTTGCTGAAATGTCCTGAAGTTCAGATTCCAACTGTTTGGGGAGCAGTTTGAATAGTACAGAACCACACACACACACACCACAACATAACTGTATGTACTTCTTTGATAGTTCCTTTCAGATCGAATATCTCTGAATCTTTTTGTTCAACTACCTTCTCGTTTTCAACCTTTGTAAGAGTGTGTCACTATGATAAGGGCACGGTCACAAGTCGAGCCACAACCCCCACCTTATAGAGGTGCAAGGTGTTGGCTAGCTCTGAGATTTGCTGGGAGTGATCCTGCCTACTTCGTTCTTCCTCCAACTTCAATTCTGTCAACAATTTCTCAGATTGCACAACCTGCAGGTGAGATTGCATAATATTTACCTTGTGTTGCTTCATAGCCATGTACTATTCTGTACCATTTCCTTCATATTCAGTACCTCCTCCGTCTTCTTTGCTAGTTCTTCTTGTAGACTCTGGCACTAAACAACCACACACAGAGGGAACCTATCACCTTGTCTACACTAGACCAGAACAACTGGAAGAAAGCTCGACAAGTGCACGATTGTCGGAGATTCTACAGGACACACTGTACAGGACACACTGTACAGGACATACTGTACAAGACATACTGTACAGGACACACTGTACAGGACACACTGTACAGGACATACTGTACAGGACACACTGTACAGGACATACTGTACAAGACATACTGTACAGGACACACTGTACAGGACACACTGTACAGGACATACTGTACAGGACACACTGTACAGGACACACTGTACAGGACATACTGTACAAGACATACTGTACAGGACACACTGTACAGGACACACTGTACAGGACACACTGTACAGGACACACTGTACAGGACACACTGTACTAACTGGATATGCTGTTTGCATATAATATTACATACACTTGAATACTTGGCCTCTGACAATAACAAAGGGCATACCTTTCCTTGGAGACCACCAACCAGGGATGTGTACTCACTCTAATCATGTTGAAAATGACATATTGGATGGATATCATGTGACGGTCACATGAGGGGATAACCAACCAGTTGAGACTCTGAAGAGGCTCTGATATGTTCACTTTCCTCAAGTTTTGACTGAAGTTGAGCCAGCTAATGGGTGGAACCAAAATGGGTGGAACCAAAATGGGTGGAACCAAAATGGGTGGAACCAAAATGAAGGCGGAATGCATGATGAAGTACACGTGTTGGACTTGATAGATGTGTATTGCACACTTTTAATTGGATTTTACAGTACACTCTGCTACAGTACACAGGATACACACTGGTACAGTACACAGGATACACACTGGTACAGTACACAGGATACACACTGGTACAGTACACAGGGTACACACTGGTACAGTACACAGGATACACACTGGTACAGTACACAGGATACACACTGGTACAGTACACAGGATACACACTGGTACAGTACACAGGGTACACACCGGTACAGTACACAGGATACACACTGGTACAGTACACAGGATACACACTGGTACAGTACACAGAGTGTTATGCATGTACTGACGTTTGCATTGAGTTGGGCACAGTGGTCCTTCTCACTGGCCAGCTGAGTTTTGAGTTGCTCGTTCAGTTCCTTCAGTTCCTCCTGAACCTTGTCACTGGATACCTGCACTTCTTCTACCTGATGACGATGATGGTCAATAGTCAAACTCATTCTCGTGGTGCACCCCACTCAGTCCTACCTTTGAGGTCAGCAGAGCTATTTCTGCTAGTTTTGAGGACAGCATACCTCCAGCTTGTTCCTGTGCGTCAACAATAGATCAGTCAGTGCTGAGTACACGTACATGTCAGTGACAGGCAATGCTGAGGGTTACCTGTTCGGTGATGTGAGCATGGATCATGTCCTGCTTAACTACAAGCTGTTCTCTAGCTTTCTCCACTGCCAACCTAGCATGGGGAGGAGGGGTCAGGAGAGAAGGGGAGGGGTCGGGAGAGAAGGGGAGGGGTCAGGAGAGAAGGGGAGGGGTCAGGAGAGAAAGGGAGGGGTCAGGAGAGAAGGGGAGGGGTAAGAAGAGAAAGGGTGGGGTCAGGAGAAGGGGATTGGTCAAGAGTAGGGGAGGGGCCAGGGGACTCACCTTAAGTCAGTGTTTTCCTGTACTACCACTTCAAGTTGCTTTGAAATATTGCTGCTTTTTGACTGATACACCTTGGATACAAGCACATGTACACACAGTAGTATGTAGGCTACCCACCCATCTGCCTGTGGTGATAGGTGCATACCTCAGAGTTGTGCTGGAGGTTAACCACAGACTCACAAATGAAGTCTGCTAACACCATCAACTCAATCTCTGCACAATCAGTGTGTGGCATTCTTCAGGAGAAATGGAGTGGAGTAAATAGTACACACATACATGAAGGCACACACACACATACAAAACACACACATGCACACACGCACGCACGCACGCACGCACGCACGCACACACACATACACAAATACATACACACACACACACACACACACACACACACACACACACACACACACACACACACAGTGTCACACACACACACACACACACACACACACACACACACACACACACACACACACACACACTCACACACACCTAGCTGCTTTGAGTACTTCAGCTAGTCCTCTCAACTTTTTACATGATTCACTGTGCTGATGGAGGAGCTGACAAAGCTGCTCTTTCACTAACTCAATGTCATCTTCCTTCTGCTTCAGCAAGGCCTTCACTACTTCTAGCTCAGATACCAAGACCACTTTATCTGACTGCAACTCCTCCTTTTCCTCCAATGAATTCTCAGCAGATTTCTAGTGCAAACAGTACTGAATAGTAGTGAGCATGTACTTAGTTGTGGACTCATCCAACTAGCTATGTGTGGACATTGCAGAAGCCCAGTCCATCATCATGTGATGTACCTTTATCTTGGAGACTTCTTCCTGGAGCTTCTCCTTCTCTTGCTCAAGGTCCTCTGAAACCAACAGAGCACCCTTCAACTTCTCCTCAAGTGTTGTATTCTCTGACTTTAGTTTGTCCTGGACAAAAGTGTACTCCATGGACATACCTCTGTGGTGAGCCACACCCCCAGCACCCACCTTCTGTGGTGAGCCACACCCCCAGCACCCACCTTCTCACTGTCACACATGTTTATTCTCTCCTGCCAGATCCTCCCAGCACTCTCCAACTCACCTACACACATACAAACTGCACTTGAACCACAAGAATCAGTAATACACTGGACCAGTGGCACACCCACTCCTGGTACGTACAAAGACTGGACCAGTGGCACACCCACTCCTGGTACGCACATACGTACATACACTGGACCAGTGGCACACCCACTCCTGGTACGCACATACGTACATACACTGGACCAGTGGCACACCCACTCCTGGTACGTACATACACTGGACCAGTGGCACACCCACTCCTGGTACGCACATACATACACTGGACCAGTGTCACACCCACTCCTGGTACGCACATACGTACATACACTGGACCAGTGTCACACCCACTCCTGGTACGCACATACGTACATACACTGGACCAGTGGCACACCCACTCCTGGTACGCACATACATGCACTGGACCAGTGGCACACCCACTCCTGGTACATGCATGCACACATATTTACATGTACACAGTTACACAAAGTGAAACATAGACATCCTCACTAATAGTACTCTTAAGGTGGTCCACTTGAAGCAACAAATCCTCTTTGGTTTCCTCGATTCTCTTGCACTCTTCCTCTAAATCAGATAGACTCCCTTTCAGTATAGATATCTCTGATGTAAGGTCTTCTACTTGAGCTTTGTGTTCAACCTCCTTCTTGTCCAAAGCTGCTGAAGCTGTCTTGAGCTCTGCTTCAACAGAGAGCAATGTGCGCTTGGAACTGTCCAATCTTGTCTGGAGGTCAAGGGCCTCTTCCTGAGACACATGCAATGACACAGTGTGGGTGATGTTAAAGAACTACACAATTTGCTTGAATGATATACATGTGTGTGTGTGTGTGTGTGTGTGTGTGTGTGTGTGTGTGTGTGTGTGTGTTAGTGTGTGTGTGTGTGTGTGTGTGTGTGTGTGTGTGTGTGTGTGTGTGTGTGTGTGTGTGTGCATGTGTGTGTGTGTGTGTGTGTGTGTGTGTGTGTGTGTGTGTGTGTGTGTGTGTGTGTGTGTGTGTGTGTGTGTGTGTGTGTGTGTGTGTGTGTGTGTGTGTGTGTGTGTGTGTGTGTGTGTGTGTGTGTGTGTGTGTGTGTGTGTGTGTGTGTGTGTGTGGTATACATGTGTCTACACAGGTACCTCTCTTTGCTTCAGTTTAGTTCTTGTTGACTCCAGTTCAGATATCTTATTGACCAAAGATACTTCTTTCTTCTTTGATGACTGCTCTATGTCCACTATTGAATAACATTGAGTGTATTTACACCAAATTTACACACATAAGTACACCACAGCTGTAGTATAGATCACACATGTACACACAGAAGTACACCACAGCTGTAGTATAGATCACACATGTACACACAGAAGTACACCACAGCTGTAGTATAGATCACACATGTACACACATAAGCACACCACAACACTCACAGGCCTGGCTCTTTAGTGAAGCTAATTCACTTGTTTTCTTTTCAAGTTCTTCTTTTAGTTGAGTGACAGCAAGCTGGCTCTGTAGATGTTCTCGTTCAAGTGATTGCAGATTCCCAGTTGCAATTGATAACCGGGAATGGAGATCAGCCAGCAATGCTGCCTTCTCATCTTGTTCACTTTGTACTATATGTAGTTATATAGTAAGACAAACCACTCTGAGATTGCGTACAATGGGTGTGGTTGTGTATAGTGGGTGTGGTTGTGTATAGTGGGTGTGGTTGTGTATAGTGGGTGTGGTTGTGTATTGTGGGTGTGGTTGTGTACAGTGGATGTGGTTGTGTATTGTGGGTGTGGTCATGTACAGTGGTTATTTCATACATTTTCCCTTTAGTTCTTCAGTTTCTTTTGTCTTTTCCAATTCTAAACTTTTGAATTGTTCCAGCAATTCCTAGTGCAGTTTAAAGAAGAATGAGACACACTGTATCAAACACATTACATACTCTCCGCCACATCCCTCATTCTCTCCACCACACCCCCCATTCTCTCCACCACACCCCCCATTCTCTCCACCACACCCCTCATCCTCTCCACCACACCCCCCATTCTCTCCACCACACCCCTCATCCTCTCCACCACACCCCTCATCCTCTCCACCACACCCCACATTCTCTCCACCGCACCCCACATTCTCTCCACCGCACCCCTCATTCTCTCCACCGCACCCCTCATTCTCTCCACCACACCCCTCATTCTCTCCACCACACCCCTCATCCTCTCCACCACACCCCCCATTCTCTCCACCACACCCCCATTCTCTCCACCACACCCCACATTCTCTCCACCGCACCCCTCATTCTCTCCACCGCACCCCTCATTCTCTCCACCGCACCCCTCATTCTCTCCACCGCACCCCTCATTCTCTCCACCACACCCCCCATTCTCTCCACCACACCCCCATTCTCTCCACCACACCCCACATTCTCTCCACCGCACCCCTCATTCTCTCCACCGCACCCCTCATTCTCTCCACCGCACCCCTCATTCTCTCCACCGCACCCCTCATTCTCTCCACCACACCCCTCATTCTCTCCACCACACCCCTCATTCTCTCCACCACACCCCTCAACCTTCAATTTGTCACCTGGTACTGATCAAATCTTTCCTTGTCTTGTTGGACAAGTGCTACTTTATCCTTTTCAGCTTGTGCTATGTTGTCTTGTACTCTTTCAATGTGTTCCTTTAGAGCAGTGCATATGTTCCTGGTCAGGAACAGCCTACTCGATACCACAGTTGAAACAATACAAACATGGAATTAGATTACTGAAGCACAGTGTATTGATTCCTATCAATAGAAAACATGACAAACGTTGACCACCATTACAGAGAAGAACCAAGACCAGACTGAGTGAAGCGTGCGTGAACAAATTTTCCTGTAGTTGCCAGGGCTTAGGAACAACTCCCTACGCACCTACTCCTCACCTACCAGGAGTTGACAGACCAAACACACATTCTTCATTATTCACAGGTGTCCATATAAAGACAAATTACATCAATTAATTCTTGGACCCAGATGGACAGGTAATGCATCTGGGTGGGGTCATACTGGGTGCAAGGACCAGTTGATGCTGTTGGCTGAGTTGCCCCTCAACTACTGCTCCAACACAAAAACTGCATACTCACCTGTGTTCTATTTCCTGTTGATTGATCTCTTCTTCACAAAGTCTTGAGTGGAGGCTTGAGTTCTGAAGCTGGAGGTAATACACAAATCAGGGATATAAACACACACAACCACTGTTGCATTAATCACACACACACACACAAGTACACATCACACAAGTACAGAAGGCGATACAGTTGAAAACCTTCACAATTTGATTAAAGCTTGTGGACACATGTAGACACATGTACAGTACTGCGAAATAATATTATTTCAACAATACATGGTATCACCGATTGACATTCACAACCAAAATATCAACAGATGATCTTACAGCTTGTAACATGATCTTCACAAAGCACACACACACGAACACCCCCACAACACACACACACAACACACCCTCACACTCACACAACACACACAACACACCAGCACACCCCCACATACACACACACATGCACACACACACACACACACACACACACATACGCCCCCCGCACACACACACACCACACACGTACCTGCAGATCAACTAGCGACTGGCGCTGGTTCTCAATTGTGGTGTTGGCCTCCTGAAGTCGATTCTCCTTCATCTGTAGCTCCATTTCTGTTGATGTCTTCCATTTTCTTATTTTCTCTGCTTCCAGTTGTAGTCTGTTGTGAAGCCGAGAGAGCCTCTCTCCTTGACAACCCGCTTCTAGGTCGACCACATGATGAGTGGAAACATGCTTTGATTGACTGACCGTCTTTTGCTGGTCTAAGGTCGAGAAAGACCTACACGTCACATTGTATACAGATACTTCTGGTCACGAACGAACGACAAAATAACGGAAGCGCTATGGCGCTAATGGTCGAGGTCTTTGAGTGAATGTGTGTACATGCATTTCAAATGCCAACAGAAGCACCGAGATTGCACTTACTAGTATGACTTACTTTGCAATTGTCAGCTTACATTTTTTATTTGTGCATAACTGGAACACTCTACTGACCAAAACAACTTCCATTTGCGCGGTTTACCTAATAAGGTCTGTCTTACATACCTTGGTGGGACAATGAAGGTCTCTTGAATAGTGGAGACTGCATTCTTTGTGAGCGGGTTGGTTCTGAGGAAGCTGTCACTTTAGCAAAGGAATTTGCCCCTCCAACCTTTATCTGAAACCGTTCCATGTCCAAGAGATTTCCATGGTAACGGGAGAGGAGCGCGCTTTTACCGCGCCACTCCCGCACGTTCGCTTGAATCGAACAAGAGATAATCGCCAGGTTCCTAAGTGCATTGCATGTTTTGTATCTCGCTCATCAAGCAATAATACTGCGCGAATTATCGTTTTTGCCTTAATTATAGATGGGGTCTCTTCTACGTTATTGTACCGTACGTAGTGTTCTGAATCTCTGGGAATGTGGTCTGCCAGTCGAAGGTGTGTCAGCTAGGTGATTATAGTTGTTACAGGAGAACAAATGTTTAAACTATCATGCGAGATACGATATGTCTGGATTCTTTGATGAAGGGTGTCACAGGGTGGGGAGGTCTCATCTGGCTATGATCATCTAAATGGTGATTGAATGGGGTCAGATTTCAACCTTCTGTTGTCCAAAGTGAGCATTTGGTATTCATTAGTGCATGTTGTTAGTCTAATGTAAAGTGCTTTGGATCATATTTAACCCATAATCATTTCATAACAGTGCCCAGTTGTACAGACAACATGACATGCAGTGCCCAGTTGTACAGACAACATGACATGCAGTGCCCAGTTGTACAGACAACATGACATGCAGTGCCCAGTTGTACAGACAACATGACATGCAGTGCCCAGTTGTACAGACAACATGACATGCAGTGCCCAGTTGTACAGACAACATGACATGCAGTGCCCAGTTGTACAGACAACATGACATGCAGTGCCCAGTTGTACAGACAACATGACATGCAGTACCCAGTTGTACAGACAACATGACATGCAGTGCCGAGTTGTATCGATGACATGTTTAAAATTCATCAAAGATGTCACATATCATGTTTCACACACCTCGTGCCTTCAATTACTGTCCATGGTGACCGAGAGACACTTGTATGTGTGCAATGTGACAAGTGAAGTATTGACATATTTGTCTCATAATTCAATTGCCCTCCAATCCCCTCGGTGCAAACTCAACACTCATTATGTAAGATGAGAAGTGTACGTGCACAATAGACGCGATCATAATAGCCAGCAATGAGAAATGATTATATATTCATATAATACATAATGTTGCAAGTATAAAATAAGTTAAGAATAATCTTTCAGAAATCTTGGTAAAATACTTTTTTGTTTACAATTGTGTGATAATAATTAAGCAGTGATTCGGAGTTAAAATGAAATGTAAAATCTGTTCTCTCAACGAACATTCTTGTCTATCATGGTGATGGTTTGATTGTGTCCAATATGTTCTTCACATATCTGTTGTAGCGTTTCACGGTCCTCGGTGCAAACTCTTCCAGGAACGTTGTGCAGTTGTTTATGTCCATATAACTGGTTGTATTAGTGAGATTTCTGTTGTACAGTTCACAAACCTTTGTTAAATTTAGGTGGGTTAAGACAGGAAGCTCAGGACTATTGAGGAGGTGAGAAGAATATTACTTAACATTAGTACCATACACAGTCCATAGTGTGTGTGCAGTAGACAGTCTATAGTGTGTGTGTAGTAGACAGTCTATAGTGTGTGTGTAGTAGGCAGTCCATAGTGTGTGTGCAGTAGGCAGTCTATAGTGTGTGTGTAGTAGACAGTCTATAGTGTGTGTGTGTGTGTAGTAGACAGTCTATAGTGTGTGTGCAGTAGACAGTCTATAGTGTGTGTGCAGTAGGCAGTCTATAGTGTGTGTGCAGTAGGCAGTCCATAGTGTGTGTGCAGTAGGCAGTCTATAGTGTGTGTGCAGTAGACAGTCTATAGTGTGTGTGTAGTAGACAGTCCATAGTGTGTGTGCAGTAGACAGTCTATAGTGTGTGTGTAGTAGACAGTCCATAGTGTGTGTGCAGTAGACAGTCTATAGTGTGTGTGCAGTAGACAGTCTATAGTGTGTGTGTGTGTGCAGTAGACAGTCTATAGTGTGTGTGCAACCTATGAAACAGTCGACTGTCTGCTTACTCTTGATCATAGATGGCCTTCCACATCCTGATTTTGTCTACCTCTTTGGCCTCAGGAGGTATGGTCACCACGATGCTCTCAAATGGCGGGGGCAGTACCAGAGGTCTTGATCCTAAAATCAACACTGAAAATGTGGCCAATGTCAGCAAGATCTTTATCATCATGTCGCAGTGTCCTTTAATCGGAAGGGCTCTGTTTAAAGGGGGTAGTACACAGTTGAAACTGCACATGTAGAGGTATTTCCAGCAAGATATTGTGGCTAACCTGAATCTTGAGAGGTGAGAGCTACACTGAGTTGTGAGTAAATCTCCTGAAACAAGTTATCTGAAGGTTTCTACAGGAGGAGGTATTTATACTACTGGTCGCTATCTTCTGGTATGTCAAATATGGTTTAGTGTTTAGCGTGGGTGTGTCACATGTACATATAATTATCCCGGTGTGACATCAGTGCACACTTGAAGGTCCTTGCACTCTGCACTCCTGACCACTGCAGCCCAATGGTAGTTGTATTGGAGCATATGAAATTTAATCCTCTTGTCTTATTACAATGTGAGCAGTATAAAGTACAAGTCCATCTCATTCTTGGTGATGGAGCTGTAATGTATAGCTTTTCTAAGGATTATCCCTCCAGCACAATACACTACTTCTATATCCTCCAACACAGTATGTTGTGCTGGAATCTGATAGTGTTGTATTAATGTAGGTCTACAGGAACACATATGCACTAGATGATCCATCTCAACCACATCAAGTATTAATCCAACAATCATATCACAAGTGAGGACATGTCACACACTATCACCAACCAGCTGCGTTGTATGCTATGGGGTTACTAGTGTAGGAACATACTAAGTGTATCAGTCCTATATGTTTGCCATGTCACAGAACACATTGCTCAATCCACTTCTTCGTATCCCCCAGACCCTTCCAACTCTTTCTGATCCCCACTCTCTTCCTCATCCTTAGTCCCACCCTCCTCCTCCCCTCCACCCTGCTGTTGGGAACCCAGTTCCTTCTCAAGCTGTTCGCTGGCGGGTGTCAGTCCTGCTGACTTGGCATCTGACACCCACAGACCAGAGTCAACACAACGCTTCATGTGGTATTCAAACTCTTCTT
Source organism: Chondrilla cf. caribensis (assembly GCA_964020155.1). Classification (NCBI taxonomy): domain Eukaryota; kingdom Metazoa; phylum Porifera; class Demospongiae; order Chondrillida; family Chondrillidae; genus Chondrilla; species Chondrilla cf. caribensis. Next base: position 84,193 of record OZ026551.1, on the reverse strand, counting down.
TCTCCATCGCTGCGGCAACTGCTTGTAGCTTTGCCACACTTTTACTTTCAAAGCACTCACGCAATTCCTGAGCACACAGAACACACAGCTGTACATGAGCACACAGAACACAGCTGTACATGAGCACACAGAACACAGCTGTACATGAGCACACAGAACACAGCTGTACATGAGCACACAGAACACAGCTGTACATGAGCACACAGAACACACAGCTGTACATGAGCACACAGAACACACAGCTGTACATGAGCACACAGAACACAGCTGTACATGAGCACACAGAACACAGCTGTACATGAGCACACAGAACACAGCTGTACATGAGCACACAGAACACACAGCTGTACATGAGCACACAGAACACAGCTGTACATGAGCACACAGAACACAGCTGTACATGAGCACACAGAACACACAGCTGTACATGAGCACACAGAACACAGCTGTACATGAGCACACAGAACACACAGCTGTACATGAGCACACAGAACACAGCTGTACATGAGCACACAGAACACAGCTGTACATGAGCACACAGAACACAGCTGTACATGAGCACATAGAACACAGCTGTACATGAGCACACAGAACACAGCTGTGCATGAGCACACAGAACACACAGCTGTACATGAGCACACAGAACACAGCTGTACATGAGCACACAGAACACAGCTGTACATGAGCACACAGAACACACAGCTGTACATGAGCACACAGAACACAGCTGTACATGAGCACACAGAACACAGCTGTACATGAGCACACAGAACACAGCTGTACATGAGCACACAGAACACACAGCTGTACATGAGCACACAGAACACAGCTGTACATGAGCACACAGAACACAGCTGTACATGAGCACACAGAACACACAGCTGTACATGAGCACACAGAACACAGCTGTACATGAGCACACAGAACACAGCTGTACATGAGCACACAGAACACAGCTGTACATGAGCACACAGAACACAGCTGTACTGGTACAAGTGTACAATATCATACACTGGGTATGTTAAAGGACACGTGAACACTTGTCCCTACACAGCCACACCCACCAAACACCCCCAAGTGAGCCAAGAAAGAGGGGATGTGGTCAATTACAGAAGCTGCTCAATGTTGCCCTTGTCTTATCTGCACTACCAACACCTAACAACAACACTTTTTCAGCACTTATATAAAACCCCTCAAAAAAGGAAGTCTTTGAAGAAGACCAATTTAGAGACAATGCTTAATACAATTAATATCCCCTGAAGCCAGGTTGTCTATGGCAACAGTGTGGTTCGACTGTAGCAGTGGTAACTGACAACTGTGATGTACACAGCAAAGGTCACCATGGCAACCTGAGCTACATTTGTCACCACGACAACTTAGCCCATCATGCACATCAGTAACACGATAAGAACGCAACTACACCCTACATCTCTGGTTATGGGAACCACGCGTATCAATACATGTCTACATGTCTTGTCATTGTAACCACTGCATGTAGTGAAAGCGGATAGTTCAAATGAGAAGTTACATCACATCGATTTCCTTTGAGTTATAAATATCACAGGATACACCACCCACTGCTGGCCGATAAACCAAGCCCCACCCACTGATAACTCACCTGTGGTAAAGTTTCCATGACCTCCAGAGGGTCCAGCCCTCCCGGACCCAGACGCTTCTTCCTCTCCTCCTGCCAAATAAAAGGGGGAATATTACAGTGTGTCTACATCACTGGTGGGTGTGTCTACATCACTGGTGGGTGTGTCTCATTACTGGTGGGTGTGTCTTCATTAGGGGTCAGATGCAACCATTAGATGTGACTTCAGAACTAGTGTGTTACTGTTGGAATTCTTGCTGGGGTGTATCTGCATCCACCCATGGTCACACGTGTTCTTTGTACACTGAACAGAGTGAAGTGATGCATCCAATAGACAAGAATGAGCTCACTCCAACAGACTATTAACCAAAGGTTTATGCATGGAAGAATGCATTCTAGTAATTGAATTTATAACAGCAGATGGGATAAGATGGAGATTATCATAAGGTCATAACACATCAAAATATCACACTATTCTATGAGACTATCACACACTGGTTCTATACAAGGTTCAGTTTTAATTCAATTGGAAGAGTCCACAAGTGGCCAGTGGCCGCCTACAATGCTGAAGATCCCAATAAGTGAAGAAACCTTAGAGCTGCAGCCAATTAGCAAAGGAACTCCACTAATGTAGCTGGCAATGGCTAATGGACATTTGCTCATTAGCACCTCATGATTAACACAAGTCATGTACAACACACACAGATGGTATGAACTGTATACAGATGTACTGTGGGATATGAACTGTATACAGCTGTACTGTGGGATATGAACTGTATACAGATGTATTGTGGGACATGAACTGTATACAGCTGTACTGTGGGATATGAACTGTATACAGATGTTCTGTGGGATATGAACTGCATACAGCTGTACTGTGGGATATGAACTGTATACAGATGTATTGTGGGATATGAACTGCATACAGCTGTACTGTGGGATATGAACTGCATACAGCTGTACTGTGGGATATGAACTGTATACAGGTGTATTGTGGGACATCAAATCAGATGTGTACAATGGTAACAATGGCTGTGCATATGACTGATTGTGTAAGGGGAAGAGGGTGGCATATGAACTAGTTGTACAAAAGGTGGGTGTGTCAAATATGAATGAACTGTGTAACAGTGGGTGTGGCATAGGTACACACCTCCTCAACTTCCTTCATAGCAGCCTCCAACTTGGATTGAGCCCTTCTTTTGATGCGATCCACAAACGAAGTTAATTCATCTTTGAAAGCATCCAAATATTGGCTTTCTGCAGTCTTCATTCTAAAATATAAGTACAGTGAAACCTCTGTAATCCGACATTCTCTCTAATCCGACCATTATATGAGGTACAGTCACCATACGTAAGTATGGTAAGAGGCACTCCATAATCCAACAACCTCCTAATCCAACATTATTCTTAGGTCCCATTGAGTGTCGGATTAGAGAGGTTTCACTGTATACACACAATTGAGTGATTGTGTACAGGACTGGATGACACATGAACGTACAGAACTGGAAATGTGACCTAAATGTCTATTACATACTTGGACAGTCGACAACTGTTGGCTGACCTAGTTCTGTCCAATAATTGAACAGTGGCAATCTCACCTTTCAAAGAATCCACGAACACACGATCGAGGATCGCGATCCAGCTGCTTTGCCAGCTCCAGTATGTACTGCATCACAATCACCTGATGAGCAACTCTCTCCATCAAAGCTGATTTCTGTGCAACGTTCATACCAATACCAACACAACCACTACACTCAATACATTCATACCAATACCAACATAACCACTACACTCAATACATTCATACCAATACCATCATAACCACTACACTCAATACATTCATACCAATACCAACATAACCACTACACTCAATACATTCATACCAATACCAACACAACCACTACACTCAATACATCCGTACACAGACCCATTGCCAGTGTCTAACTAACCTCTTGCACTTCCAGGTTCACGCACCAAAGGGTTAAATAGGCAGCTGTTTCATCACTCACGAGATGAGGATGATCCCGGAGATAGTCACGACTGCATCAGGGTTGAAATATTGTATACAGTAGTCTCATCCTCACACACACATGCCATCACACACACACACACACACACACACACACACACACACACACACACACACACTCACACACATGCACACATGCACACACACACGCCATCACACACCTAGCATTATAATCACGAAGCATTCCAAATTTTTTAATCTCTTCTTCATATTTCTCAACAAATGTCAACTAGCATAAGATGAGAAAACAACTGAAGGGCATCTCCAGAAGTATGTATGTCTAACTAACTGTCTTCTTAGCCTTTTCTTCATCTGTCTCTGTTTTCTTGGGCTTTGGGTCATTGATAATCTATAATGAATGATAGACATACGTACATTGTACATACATACGCAATAGTACATGCACACATTGTACACACTATTACGATTAAACATACCGTTTTTTCAAATCCAGGTTTAGAGATAGTATCCACATTCCAAGGAGTGAGCTAATACAGTTAGAACTGATGGGATCAAGTGACTGTGAACTGATGGGATCAAGTGACTGTGAACTGATGGGACCAAGTGACTGTGAACTGATGGGACCAAGTGACTGTGAACTGATGGGACCAAGTGACTGTGAACTGATGGGACCAAGTGACTGTGAACTGATGGGACCAAGTGACTGTGAACTGATGGGACCAAGTGACTGTGAACTGATGGGACCAAGTGACTGTGAACTGATGGGACCAAGTGACTGTGAACTGATGGGACCAAGTGACTGTGAACTGATGGGACCAAGTGACTGTGAACTGATGGGACCAAGTGACTGTGAACTGATGGAATCAATGAACTGATGGGATCAATGAACTGATGGGATTAAGTGACTGTGAACTGATGGGACCAAGTGACTGTGAACTGATGGGATCAATGAACTGATGGGATCAAGTGACTGTGAACTGATGGGACCAAGTGACTGTGAACTGATGGGATCAATGAACTGATGGGATCAAGTGACTGTGAACTGATGGGATCAATGAACTGATGGGACCAAGTGACTGTGGAAATGACTGGACCAAGTGAGTTATCCAAAATGTTTACCTTTTCCTTCTTGGCTAACTCTTTCTCTTTCTTTCTAATTTCTTCTTTTTCAGACTTTAACTTGGTAAATTCCTTTTCCATCTTCTCTTTCGATTCATGATCTTGTTCACTTTGCAATGCTTTTTCCACTTGTTTCCAGCGTTCACGGTGACTATTATGAATGGGACACCAAAACACATCAAAAGCACCCAACTACTGCCATGTCACAATAAACACACTACGTGAGCAGTTCGTATCAACAAGGTCTAGGGAGACCGGAAGCAGGATCGTCCATCAGAATGGGTCAACTAGAGGTGTCACTCGTATCTAGCACATGTAAGTTGGGGTGGTTCATGTAGCACATGTAAGGTGGGGGTGTGGTTCATGTAGCACATGTAAGTTGGGGTGGTTCATGTAGCACAAGCAATGTGGCTATGTGGGTCCATGTAGCACATGTAAGGCGGGGTGTGGTTCATGTAGCACATGTAAGGTGGGGGTGTGGTTCATGTAGCACAAGCAATGTGGCTATGTGGGTCCATGTAGCACATGTAAGGCGGGGTGTGGTTCATGTAGCACATGTAAGGCGGGGGTGTGGTTCATGTAGCACATGTAAGGCGGGGGTGTGGTTCATGTAGCACATGTAAGGCGGGGGTGTGGTTCATGTAGCACATGTAAGGCGGGGGTGTGGTTCATGTAGCACATGTAAGGTGGGGGTGTGGTTCATGTAGCACATGTAAGGCGGGGTGTGGTTCATGTAGCACATGCAACATGAGAAATCTTCTGTGGGGTTGAAGGTGAGCAATGAATACGTAAGACAATCGTTGAACAGAACCGTTTCTTTTCTTGTTCAAACTGATCCTTTTCCTCTTTGTCCTTCTCCATCCTCTCCATCCTTGCTTGATGCCTCCATCGGAACAGGGAGGCAGTGTCAATGTTCGGATGGGTATCATCCTCATCATCTGACACCTAAAGACAGGGGAGGGGTCACCACACAGGGGAGGGTCACTGACATCGTAACAAGACAAACTCCAAGACATCAGACAAGGATGACCTATTCATAATGACTTGCTCAGAGCACATACTTAAGTAGTAACTACGACAGGATAGGAATGAACTAAGTGCACCAACTTCATTTTTACTTGTATTTGAGTTCATAAGCCATAACTCGAGCCTTCAGTAACCCAAACGTGGTTCCGCGTGGGGACAAACACTAATCTCACTCGAACCGGGTAATATCTTGCCGATCTCTAGAAGTCCTGGATTGGCCGAACTAATTGGGATAGTGAAGTTTGGTTGAGAACGCTATGTTATGAAGACGAGTTGATTTAAACCTCCATCGTAGTAGCACACATACACTCATCATATACGATGAAATACGTCGTGAGGAGGCCGATTAAAAAACGATGCATGGATCATTCTGAGTAATGCCTTTGTCAGATGAGTTATAACCGAGATCAACAGTGAAGAATAGGACCAGCATATCACCAACTATAGCATAAGTGTTAGCTCGACGTCTACTCAAGGAAAAATTCAAGTCTTAACTACCAACCGTCATGGCTCACCTCGATCTTACTCCATTTGCTGTAGTCCACCATTTTTTTAGTGACGCAATCTAGGTCTTGCACTGGTTCACTCGCAATGTCGCGAATAATCCAGACGATCCAGTCAATACGACCACGACCACCATAGTGATCGCGTTATTCAGTTGATCCGTAACAAGTATGAAGGTCAACCACAAGCAAGTTGATTTGGTGAGAAAAGGTGCAGAAGTTTGCCTGAAGATTGAGTCCATGGAGAGACACCTAGACACCTTGGGTGACATTTTTGATGAGGCTGACCTGATTGTTGGCAAAGTAAGCCATTGGTGAGGTAATATGATCATACTTTATTGACACTGCTTTGCTATACAGATAAGTATGCAGTCTATTGATGCTGTCAAGGATACTCCAGAGAAGATTTGCAGAAGAGTGATTGGCAGTTGATGATAGACATGAAGAGACAGTTTCAATTTTTTTGATACTCATTAATATTGTACTTGTCAAAATAATCTGTTCTATTGTTCAAGTAGAAAGTAAATGATTACAATAAAATGAAAGAAATAAAGCAAGAATTGTAGGATTCATATTAATAAAAAGTCACCCACTCAGGGTCAAAGACACCTATATATGAAGAGCTTTACAGGGACTTTCCACAGATACTGTGTACTTGCGTCATTCCACGAATGCAGAAGACACTATTCTAGCTGGGAGGTCAGCTGCGAGTCCCAAAGCTCCCCCCTACGGTTCTTTGTAGAGAGTATTGCAACTGACCACCAGGAAGTGAGCTATTTTTTTTCAGAGAAAAAAACCGTCCTTTCGAGGATTCGAACCCGCGACCTGGAGCCTAGAGTCGTGTCACCTGACCACCCCGCCACCGTGACCTATCTATTTTATTATTATTATCTGCGCTATTTAAAGTTGCCCTCAATGTTCAATTCGGAGAATAGGCCACCCCCAGGCACTCGAATCACTTGATCGTCTCTAATAGGTTTAGAAGAACCTTCGGTGAAGATTTAAAGTTCGTTGAAGTCTTTGCGCTCAAATTTTAGCCCAAATCCTAATTGTCGGCATTTTGAAATCGGCCATTTTGTTCGCACAATATAAATAATATAAATTCACTGTAGTGGTTACGCGTAGGAATGCATATTATATGATGTTGCAGTATTAAATTTTCCTAAATTCGAATATACTCGAAGATGGTGGAGCTACGTAGTTCGTAGCTACGGCAAAGGAGCTTTACAAAGTCTTCTGTTTCTGTTTCGTACTATAAAACCCGAGGGTATGTAAAGTTTGTGGATGGTTTTAAAGAATTGGTTGGCAAGTGAGGGTGCTTTGAGTATCCAAGTGTTTTCTGGCTGAAATTTATGGATGCCTTTTCATATCCTGTAGTACAACTTTAGTGAGGTTAAAGGGTGTGAGCGAAGAGACATCATGTATATCATGTAAGGACAGGGCCGCTCTGTACCTCATCAAGGACGCTGAAGAAAGAGGTCAGAGACATTGACCGAAGTTTGAACCATGCAGTATTATTGTTCCAAAATTAATTGGATAGGTTTGGTGAGGCCTGGTGGGACCATAGTGGAAGGGACAGCAGGCAACACAGGTCTGGTTTGTTATGCGTTCGTTTTCTTGTATTGTCGACGCTAGGGTTATATGTTGTTACATATCTCAAACCGATCTTCTGCTGTGCATAGGAATTGGTTTGGCACATCTATGCAATGCTATTGGCTATCAATGTGTGATTTTTATGCCAGACACACAATCTCAGGTTCATCAACATCACTAGGTTATGACTCCTTTGTGGCTGAGTGCATTGTTTAATGTATACAGGAAAAAATAGATGCTCTACGTGTCCTAGGAGCAGACGTTAGACCAGTACCAGCTGTCCCTTATGATAACCCAGAAAACTACAACCACATAGTTAGTGAATTTGTTAATATGAGTAGTATAATCTCTGAATATGATGTCTTGATGTCAAAGTATACTACTCTATGCAGGCCAAAAGATTTGCAAGTTCTCTTTCAAATGCAGTTTGGACCAATCAGTTTGACAATACAGCTAACAGACTAGCTCATTATGAGACTACAGGCCCTGAAATCTGGAGGCAAACAAGTATGCATGTGTGTATAATGGTGTGGGCATATGTATGTGATCGTGATATTGCCATCAATTGTAGATGGCAGAGTTGATGCTGTTACTTCTGGAACAGGAACGGGTGGAACGCTTGCTGGTTTGTACTTCACATATCTACAAAGGAATTCCATATATCAAGTATCCATTGGTAGGTGTTGGTCTGTTCCTCAAAGAGAAGAATCCCCTAGTGCAAGTTGTCCTTGCTGATCCTCAGGTGAACATGACTGTGTTGTTGTGGTGTTGTGGTGTTTGTGTGTGTGTTTGTTTGTGTGTGTGTTTGTGTGTGTGTTTGTGCGTGTGTGTGTGTGTGTGTGTGTGTGTGTGAATGTGTAAGCAATGCATTATTTGAGAGAAGTGTACTCTACAACTACTTTTCTCATGGTAAACTGGAAAGAACAGAAGGATCCTCAATTACTGAAGGCATTGGTCAGGGAAGAGTGACTAACAATGTATCTGGTGCTCCTATAGATTCTGCTGTTATGATATCTGATGAAGAGGCTGTAACAATGGTGCATGGCATAATATTAGTTGATTTGTTTATTTGTAAAGTCATGTAGTTTTCACTTCTTAGACATTTAGAATTCTCCATGAAGAAGGTTTCTTTGTGGGAGCATCATCCGGACTGAACGTTGCTGCTGCTGTTAAGGTTTGCTTAATGGTCTACACCTTGCTAGTATCATGGTAACACACACACATAATTTATAGGTTGCAAGAACATTGGGGCCTGACAAGACCATTGTCACTTGCTTGTGTGATTCAGGACAGGTCAACAGTGTCCACTGAAGTAGTCGCATTGTTGTGAACATATTTTTAACTCTCCAGAGGTACTTCTCCAAACTGTTTAGTAGGACAGTATTGAAGGACTGAGGTGAGAGGGTCAATAGGGGCATACCTGTAGCTGGTATGTAAAATGTGAAAGCTCTGCTCTTGCCTTCCTGTAGGTCTTCTCCAAACACTTCCAGAGAAATATCACAGTTCTTTGCATTGACAGTAATAAGAATTGAAAACTTTAAATTTACCATTCTACTTATTAATAATTTACAAAGTTGATTCAGTCATATTATACCACAGTTGAAATTCTTGCAAGCATACGTAAGTGTTCCAAACTGATAAAGGTGACTGACATACTTTCATATTGAAACCTTTTGGTTTCGTAAAACGTCAAATTCAACTACATGTGGGACAATCAGCATCTTGATTTTAACGCCTTAACATCAATACAGGACCCATCCCTTTCACACATTCACAGGAAATACCCATTCCCTCTGTTCTAATCGACTGTCACTTAGGTTAAGTTGGGTTAACTTAAAACGGTAGTTAAAGTAGTAGTATGTGGGTGTAGCAATAGCTTTCACTCTTTCCAACCTTATGTTGTCCATAATTTGTTCAAGTATCAAAATACTGTATTATAATGATCACATTAATGAAATGAAGAAATTGTCGGATTTGTAATTAATAAAAAAGTCACCCACTCCGGGTATATATGTAGAGTTTTACAGGGACTTTCCACAGATACTGTGTACTTGCGTCATTCCACGAATGTAGAAGACACTATTCTAGCTGGGAGGTCAGCTGCGAGTCCCAAAGCTCCCCCCTACGGTTCTTTGTAGAGAGTATTGCAACTGACCACCAGGAAGTGAGCTATTTTTTTTCAGAGAAAAAAACCGTCCTTTCGAGGATTCGAACCCGCGACCTGGAGCCTAGAGTCGTGTCACCTGACCACCCCGCCACCGTGACCTATCTATTTTATTATTATTATCTGCGCTATTTAAAGTTGCCCTCAATGTTCAATTCGGAGAATAGGCCACCCCCAGGCACTCGAATCACTTGATCGTCTCTAATAGGTTTAGAAGAACCTTCGGTGAAGATTTAAAGCTCGTTGAAGTCTTCGCGCTCAAATTTTAGCCCAAATCCTAATTGTCGGCGTTTTGAAATCGGCCATTTTGTTCGCACAATATAAATAATATAAATTCACTGTAGTGGTTACGCGTAGGAATGTATATTATATGATGTTGCAGTATTTTCTAAATTCGAATATACTCGAAGATGGTGGACTACGTAGCTCGTAGCTACGGCAAAGGAGGTTTGTGTGTTGTCTATGTTATGCCGGTGTGGTGTGTCGTAGGGTGTTGTCTATGTTATGACGGTGTGGTGACCCCCCTTTCCCTCTGACACCAGCATGGCCGTCTTCTCAGGGAATTTGAGCTCTGGTAGAAGGTTTGCAGTCCGTGTGGTGGGGTGGCTATGTAGAGTGCGTCCCAGCCCTATCGATGTTGGCATAAGTCCTGGTTGTGGATGGTTTTAAAGGATTGGTTGGCAAGTGAGGGTGCTTTGAGTATTGTATGTGTGGTTGTGTGTATATCATATATGTGTGTGTCTTTTGTATGTGTGTGTACATGTGTGTGTTTTGTGTGCATGTGTGTGTGTGTGTGTGTGTGTGTGTGTGTGTGTGTGTGTGTGTGTGTGTGTTTTATGTATGTTTGTGTTTGTATCTGTCTCTGTATGTATTGTATGTGTGGTTGTGTGTATATCATATATGTGTGCGTCTTTTGTATGTGTGTGTACATGTGTGTGTTTTGTGTGCATGTGTGTCTGTGTGTGTGTGTGTGTGTGTGTGTGTGTTTTATGTATGTTTGTGTTTGTACCTGTCTCTGTATGTATTGTATGTGTGGTTGTGTGTATATCATATATGTGTGTCTTTTGTATGTGTGTGTACATGTGTGTGTTTTGTGTGCATGTGTGTCTGTGTGTGTCTGTGTGTGTGTGTGTGTGTGTGTGTGTGTGTGTGTGTGTGTGCGTGCGTGGTGACACATACTTCAACACGGATGGGATTTATTATTAGTTTTTTTATGCTTCCTGTTTGCATGTTCAATGGGTGCAGGTATACATTGTACTTGGATGTGATCCAATGGAGTGCTTACTGTCAGTTTATGTCTGATATAGTTTTGTGACATCGGCATTGTAACAAGGCCAACCACAAGCCAGTGATTTGGTGAGAAAGGATGCAAGGAGAGACACCTGGACCCTTTGGGTGACATTTTGATGAGGCTGACCTGATTGTTGGCAAAGTAAGCCATTGGTGAGGTAATATGATCAAATATTATTGACACTGTTTTGCTATACAGATAAGTATGCAGTCTATTGATGCTGTCAAGGATACTCCAGAGAAGATTTGCAGAAGAGTGATTGGCAGTTGATGATAGACATGAAGAGACAGTTTCAATTTTTTTGATACTCATTAATATTGTACTTGTCAAAATAATCTGTTCTATTGTTCAAGTAGAAAGTAAATGATTACAATAAAATGAAAGAAATAAAGCAAGAATTGTAGGATTCATATTAATAAAAAGTCACCCACTCAGGGTCAAAGACACCTATATATGAAGAGCTTTACAGGGACTTTCCACAGATACTGTGTACTTGCGTCATTCCACGAATGCAGAAGACACTATTCTAGCTGGGAGGTCAGCTGCGAGTCCCAAAGCTCCCCCCTACGGTTCTTTGTAGAGAGTATTGCAACTGACCACCAGGAAGTGAGCTATTTTTTTTCAGAGAAAAAAACCGTCCTTTCGAGGATTCGAACCCGCGACCTGGAGCCTAGAGTCGTGTCACCTGACCACCCCGCCACCGTGACCTATCTATTTTATTATTATTATCTGCGCTATTTAAAGTTGCCCTCAATGTTCAATTCGGAGAATAGGCCACCCCCAGGCACTCGAATCACTTGATCGTCTCTTAATAGGTTTAGAAGAACCTTCGGTGAAGATTTAAAGCTCGTTGAAGTCTTCGCGCTCAAATTCTAGCCCAAATCCTAATTGTCGGCGTTTTGAAATCGGCCATTTTGTTCGCACAATATAAATAATATAAATTCACTGTAGTGGTTACGCGTAGGAATGCATATTATATGATGTTGCAGTATTTTCTAAATTCGAATATACTCGAAGATGGTGGACTACGTAGCTCGTAGCTACGGCAAGGGAGCTTTACAAAGTCTTCTGTTTCATACTATAAAACCCGAGGGTATGTAAATTTTTCCTACATTCCAGACTGTATGTGTATTATTGCTTTCCTGTGATAGAAACTTCGTCGGAGAATGCGCGAACACTGTAAGGGACATAGCAGTATTCCTCTGCAAAGAGAAGATATTACCAAATTGCATCTTCGAGGTGTGGTTGTGTAGGGTTGGGGTTGAGGTATATAAACTGATAGAATATGTTCACTTGCTTTGTGTTCAGTTTTGAAGTAGTGAAGATCATTCATGACAAGATACTGGACATGACTGGTAGTAACCAGTGAGTACATCATTATGTGATCCACTGTGATTATCGTACTCAAGTATTACATCTGCTCTCAGAGTACCACTTGTTCTGGTGGGAAACAAGACAGACCTCCACATGCAAAATTAATAGTTCTGTGTAGCACTGCAAACACACACATCAAAATAGAACTATTGCCAGTACCTGTTTTACAATAATCTATTATCACAATGTCAACACAATAAGTTATATTATGTATACCAAATCTAGCACATCGCATTATGCTACGATGGGTCAGGTATTTAAAGACATATCTCGTCGACCAGCACATGCCATTTTGTATTTCCCACCGGTGTCATAGGTGTCAGTGACCCCCCTTTCCCTCTGACACCAGCATGGCCATCTTCTCAGGAAGTTTGAGAAATATGAATGCACAGACACACTCCTTGACCTAGTACAGTCCTTCTGATAACAAAAAGATGCATTTTGATGTCGACCAATAATTCTCCCCAGTGCCCATATGCCACATATAATAAAATGTATGTTCTTTTGTATGTATATAAGTGTAATATGCCATGTGGTGATGAAATGAGCAATTGGACATTTCTTTGCTGGTCACCAAGGGCTAGCCAGTGTCCATGCTAAACTCACCAACACAATTTGGTAAGAATTGAGATTGTCCTGAGTGCGCTATAAGCCCCGTGGTGACAAGCCCAAAAAATGTCAATTTTTGGTCTTGTCACCACGGCCTCTCCTGTGTGCACGTGATGCATCATAGCTCAAATCCAAATGCACAGACATACTCCTGGACCTGGTAGCTACCTTCTGATAGCAAAAAGTTGCATTTTGATGTCGACCAAAATTTCCCCCTATTGCCAATGTATATACTTTGAATGTAGACACATATATAAGTGTATTACGCCTTGGGTGATCACCTAAGCAATTTAAGATTTCTTTGCTGGTCACCAAGGGCTACCTAGTGTCCATGCCTAACTCACCAACACAATTTCGTAAGCATTCCGATTGTCCTGAGTGCGCTATAAGCCTCGTGGTGACAAGCCCAAAAAATGTCAATTTTTGATCTTGTCACCACGGCCTCTCCTGTGTGCACGTGATGCATCATAGCTCAAATCCAAATGCACAGACACACTCCTGGACCTGGTAGCTACCTTCTGATATCAAAAAGTTGCATTTTGATGTCGACCAAAATTCCCCCCTATTGCCAATGTATATACTTTGAATGTAGATTCATATATAAGTGTACTACTCCTTGGGTGATCACCTAAGCAATTTGAGATTTCTTTGCTGGTCACCATGGGCTACCTAGTGTCCATGCCTAACTCACCAACACAATTTCGTAAGCATTCTGATTGTCCTGAGTGCGCTATAAGCCTCGTGGTGACAAGCCCAAAAAATGTCAATTTGTGGTCTTGTCACCACGGCCTCTCCTGTGTGCACGTGATGCATCATAGCTCAAATCCAAATGCACAGACATACTCCTGGACCTGGTAGCTACCTTCTGATAGCAAAAAGTTGCATTTTGATGTCGACCAAAATTTCCCCCTATTGCCAATGTATATACTTTGAATGTAGACACATATATAAGTGTATTACGCCTTGGGTGATCACCTAAGCAATTTAAGATTTCTTTGCTGGTCACCAAGGGCTACCTAGTGTCCATGCCTAACTCACCAACACAATTTCGTAAGCATTCCGATTGTCCTGAGTGCGCTATAAGCCTCGTGGTGACAAGCCCAAAAAATGTCAATTTTTGATCTTGTCACCACGGCCTCTCCTGTGTGCACGTGATGCATCATAGCTCAAATCCAAATGCACAGACACACTCCTGGACCTGGTAGCTACCTTCTGATATCAAAAAGTTGCATTTTGATGTCGACCAAAATTCCCCCCTATTGCCAATGTATATACTTTGAATGTAGATTCATATATAAGTGTACTACTCCTTGGGTGATCACCTAAGCAATTTGAGATTTCTTTGCTGGTCACCATGGGCTACCTAGTGTCCATGCCTAACTCACCAACACAATTTCGTAAGCATTCTGATTGTCCTGAGTGCGCTATAAGCCTCGTGGTGACAAGCCCAAAAAATGTCAATTTTTGGTCTTGTCACCACGGCCTCTCCTGTGTGCACGTGATGCATCATAGCTCAAATCCAAATGCACAGACACACTCCTGGACCTGGTAGCTACCTTCTGATAGCAAAAACATGCATTTTGATGTCGACCAAAATTTCCCCCTATTACCAATATATATATACTTTGAATGTAGATTCATCTATAAGTGTATTACGCCTTGTGGTGATCACCTAATCAATTTGATATTTCTTTGCTGGTCACCAAGGGCTACCTAGTGTCCATGCCTAACTCACCAACACAATTTCGTAAGCATTCTGATTGTCCTGAGTGCGCTATAAGCCTCGTGGTGACAAGCCCAAAAAATGTCAATTTTTGGTCTTGTCACCACGGCCTCTCCTGTGTGCACGTAATGCATCATAGCTCAAATCCAAATGCACAGACACACTCCTGGACCTGGTAGCTACCTTCTGATAGCAAAAACATGCATTTTGGTGTCGACCAAAATTTCCCCCTATTACAAATGTATGCACTTTGAATGTAGATTCATCTATAAGTGTATTACGCCTTGGGTGATCACCTAATCAATTTGATATTTCTTTGCTGGTCACCAAGGGCTACCTAGTGTCCATGCCTAACTCACCAACACAATTTCGTAAGCATTCTGATTGTCCTGAGTGCGCTATAAGCCTCGTGGTGACAAGCCCAAAAAATGTCAATTTTTGATCTTGTCACCACGGCCTCTCCTGTGTGCACGTGATGCATCATAGCTCAAATCCAAATGCACAGACACACTCCTGGACCTGGTAGCTACCTTCTGATAACAAAAACATGCATTTTGATGTCGACCAAAATTTCCCCCTATTACCAATGTATATACTTTGAATGTAGATTCATCTATAAGTGTATTACGCCTTGGGTGATCACCTAATCAATTTGATATTTCTTTGCTGGTCACCAAGGGCTACCTAGTGTCCATGCCTAACTCACCAACACAATTTCGTAAGCATTCTGATTGTCCTGAGTGCGCTATAAGCCTCGTGGTGACAAGCCCAAAAAATGTCAATTTTTGGTCTTGTCACCACGGCCTCTCCTGTGTGCACGTGATGCATCATAGCTCAAATCCAAATGCACAGACACACTCCTGGACCTGGTAGCTACCTTCTGATAGCAAAAACATGCATTTTGATGTCGACCAAAATTTCCCCCTATTACCAATGTATATACTTTGAATGTAGATTCATATATAAGTGTATTACGCCTTGTGGTGATCACCTAAGCAATTTGAGATTTCTTTGCTGGTCACCATGGGCTACCTAGTGTCCATGCCTAACTCACCAACACAATTTCGTAAGCATTCTGATTGTCCTGAGTGCGCTATAAGCCTCGTGGTGACAAGCCCAAAAAATGTTAATTTTTGGTCTTGTCACCACGGCCTCTCCTGTGTGCACGTGATGCATCATAGCTCAAATCCAAATGCACAGACACACTCCTGGACCTGGTAGCTACCTTCTGATAGCAAAAAGTTTCATTTTGATGTCGACCAAAATTTCCCCCTATTGCCAATGTATATACTTTGTATGTAGATTCATATATAAGTGTATTACGCCTTGTGGTGATCACCTAAACAATTTGATATTTCTTTGCTGGTCACCAAGGGCTACCTTGTGTCCATGCCTAACTCACCAACACAATTTCGTAAGCATTCTGATTGTCCTGAGTGCGCTATAAGCCTCGTGGTGACAAGCCCAAAAAATGTCAATTTTTGGTCTTGTCACCACGGCCTCTCCTGTGTGCACGTAATGCATCATAGCTCAAATCCAAATGCACAGACACACTCCTGGACCTGGTAGCTACCTTCTGATAACAAAAACATGCATTTTGATGTCGACCAAAATTTCCCCCTATTACAAATGTATGCACTTTGAATGTAGATTCATCTATAAGTGTATTACGCCTTGTGGTGATCACCTAATCAATTTGATATTTCTTTGCTGGTCACCAAGGGCTACCTAGTGTCCATGCCTAACTCACCAACACAATTTCGTAAGCATTCTGATTGTCCTGAGTGCGCTATAAGCCTCGTGGTGACAAGCCAAAAAAATGTCAATTTGTGGTCTTGTCACCACGGCCTCTCCTGTGTGCACGTGATGCATCATAGCTCAAATCCAAATGCACAGACATACTCCTGGACCTGGTAGCTACCTTCTGATAGCAGAAAGTTGTATTTTGATGTCGACCAAAATTTCCCCCTATTGCCAATGTATATACTTTGAATGTAGATTCATATATAAGTGTATTACGCCTTGGGTGATCACCTAATCTATTTGATATTTCTTTGCTGGTCACCAAGGGCTACCTAGTGTCCATGCCTAACTCACCAACACAATTTCGTAAGCATTCTGATTGTCCTGAGTGCGCTATTAGCCTCGTGGTGACAAGCCAAACAAATGTCAATTTTTGGTCTTGTCACCACGGCCTCTCCTGTGTGCACGTGATGCATCATAGCTCAAATCCAAATGAACAGACACACTCCTGGACCTGGTAGCTACCTTCTGATAGCAAAAACATGCATTTTGGTGTCGACCAAAATTTCCCCCTTATACCAATATATATATATATATATATATACTTTGTATGTAGATTCATATATAAGTGTATTACGCCTTGGGTGATCACCTAAGCAATTTGATATTTCTTTGCTGGTCACCAAGGGCTACCTAGTGTCCATGCCTAACTCACCAACACAATTTCGTAAGCATTCTGATTGTCCTGAGTGCGCTATAAGCCTCGTGGTGACAAGCCCAAAAAATGTCAATTTTTGGTCTTGTCACCACGGCCTCTCCTGTGTGCACGTGATGCATCATAGCTCAAATCCAAATGCACAGACACACTCCTGGACCTGGTAGCTACCTTCTGATAGCAAAAACATGCATTTTGATGTCGACCAAAATTTTTTCCCTATTTCCAATGTATATACTTTGTATGTAGATTCATATATAAGTGTATTACGCCTTGGGTGATCACCTAAGCAATTTGAGATTTCTTTGCTGGTCACCAAGGGCTACCTAGTGTCCATGCCTAACTCACCAACACAATTTCGTAAGCATTCTGATTGTCCTGAGTGCGCTATAAGCCTCGTGGTGACAAGCCCAAAAAATGTCAATTTTTGATCTTGTCACCACGGCCTCTCCTGTGTGCACGTAATGCATCATAGCTCAAATCCAAATGCACAGACACACTCCTGGACCTGGTAGCTACCTTCTGATAGCAAAAACATGCATTTTGATGTCGACCAAAATTTCCCCCTTATACCAATATATATATATATATATATATATATATATACTTTGTATGTAGATTCATATATAAGTGTATTACGCCTTGGGTGATCACCTAAGCAATTTGAGATTTCTTTGCTGGTCACCAAGGGCTACCTTGTGTCCATGCCTAACTCACCAACACAATTTCGTAAGCATTCTGATTGTCCTGAGTGCGCTATAAGCCTCGTGGTGACAAGCCAAAAAAATGTCAATTTTTGGTCTTGTCACCACGGCCTCTCCTGTGTGCACGTGATGCATCATAGCTCAAATCCAAATGCACAGACACACTCCTGGACCTGGTAGCTACCTTCTGATAGCAAAAACATGCATTTTGATGTCGACCAAAATTTCCCCCTTATACCAATATATATATATATATATATATATATATATACTTTGTATGTAGATTCATATATAAGTGTATTACGCCTTGGGTGATCACCTAAGCAATTTGAGATTTCTTTGCTGGTCACCAAGGGCTACCTTGTGTCCATGCCTAACTCACCAACACAATTTCGTAAGCATTCTGATTGTCCTGAGTGCGCTATAAGCCTCGTGGTGACAAGCCAAAAAAATGTCAATTTTTGGTCTTGTCACCACGGCCTCTCCTGTGTGCACGTGATGCATCATAGCTCAAATCCGAATGCACAGACACACTCCTGGACCTGGTAGCTACCTTCTGATAGCAAAAAGATGCATTTTGGTGTCGACCAAAATTTCCCCCCAGTGCCACATATAATAAAATATATATACTTTGTATGTACAATCATATATGCGTGTAATACGCCTTGTGGTGATCACCTAAGCAATTAGATATTTCTTTGCTGGTCACCAAGGGCTACCTAGTGTCCATGCCTAACTCACCAACACAATTTCGTAAGCATTCTGATTGTCCTGAGTGCGCTATAAGCCTCGTGGTGACAAGCCCAAAAAATGTCAATTTGTGGTCTTGTCACCACGGCCTCTCCTGTGTGCACGTGATGCATCATAGCTCAAATCCAAATGCACAGACACACTCCTGGACCTGGTAGCTACCTTCTGATCACAAAAACATGCATTTTGATGTCGACCAAAATTTTTTCCCTATTGCCAATGTATATACTTTGTATGTAGATTCATATATGCGTGTATTACGCCTTGTGGTGATCACCTAAGCAATTTGATATTTCTTTGCTGGTCACCAAGGGCTACCTAGTGTCCATGCCTAACTCACCAACACAATTTCGTAAGCATTCTGATTGTCCTGAGTGCGCTATAAGCCTCGTGGTGACAAGCCAAAAAAATGTCAATTTTTGGTCTTGTCACCACGGCCTCTCCTGTGTGCACGTGATGCATCATAGCTCAAATCCAAATGCACAGACACACTCCTGGACCTGGTAGCTACCTTCTGATAGCAAAAAGTTTCATTTTGGTGTCGACCAAAATTTCCCCCCAGTGCCACATATAATAAAATGTATATACTTTGTATGTACATTCATATATGCGTGTAATACGCCTTGTGGTGATCACCTAAGCAATTTGATATTTCTTTGCTGGTCACCAAGGGCTACCTAGTGTCCATGCCTAACTCACCAACACAATTTCGTAAGCATTCTGATTGTCCTGAGTGCGCTATAAGCCTCGTGGTGACAAGCCCAAAAAATGTCAATTTTTGATCTTGTCACCACGGCCTCTCCTGTGTGCACGTGATGCATCATAGCTCAAATCCAAATGCACAGACACACTCCTGGACCTGGTAGCTACCTTCTGATAGCAAAAAGATGCATTTTGATTTCGACCAAAATTTCCCCCCAGTGCCACATATAATAAAATGTATATACTTTGTATGTACATTCATATATGCGTGTAATACGCCTTGTGGTGATCACCTAAGCAATTTGAGATTTCTTTGCTGGTCACCATGGGCTACCTAGTGTCCATGCCTAACTCACCAACACAATTTCGTAAGCATTCTGATTGTCCTGAGTGCGCTATAAGCCTCGTGGTGACAAGCCCAAAAAATGTCAATTTTTGGTCTTGTCACCACGGCCTCTCCTGTGTGCACGTGATGCATCATAGCTCAAATCCAAATGCACAGACACACTCCTGGACCTGGTAGCTACCTTCTGATAGCAAAAACATGCATTTTGATGTCGACCAAAATTTTTTCCCTATTGCCAATGTATATACTTTGTATGTAGATTCATATATGCGTGTATTACGCCTTGTGGTGATCACCTAAGCAATTTGATATTTCTTTGCTGGTCACCAAGGGCTACCTAGTGTCCATGCCTAACTCACCAACACAATTTCGTAAGCATTCTGATTGTCCTGAGTGCGCTATAAGCCTCGTGGTGACAAGCCAAAAAAATGTCAATTTGTGGTCTTGTCACCACGGCCTCTCCTGTGTGCACGTGATGCATCATAGCTCAAATCCAAATGCACAGACACACTCCTGGACCTGGTAGCTACCTTCTGATAGCAAAAAGTTTCATTTTGGTGTCGACCAAAATTTCCCCCCAGTGCCACATATAATAAAATGTATATACTTTGTATGTACATTCATATATGCGTGTAATACGCCTTGTGGTGATCACCTAAGCAATTTGATATTTCTTTGCTGGTCACCAAGGGCTACCTAGTGTCCATGCCTAACTCACCAACACAATTTCGTAAGCATTCTGATTGTCCTGAGTGCGCTATAAGCCTCGTGGTGACAAGCCCAAAAAATGTCAATTTTTGATCTTGTCACCACGGCCTCTCCTGTGTGCACGTGATGCATCATAGCTCAAATCCAAATGCACAGACACACTCCTGGACCTGGTAGCTACCTTCTGATAGCAAAAAGATGCATTTTGATTTCGACCAAAATTTCCCCCCAGTGCCACATATAATAAAATGTATATACTTTGTATGTACATTCATATATGCGTGTAATACGCCTTGTGGTGATCACCTAAGCAATTTGAGATTTCTTTGCTGGTCACCATGGGCTACCTAGTGTCCATGCCTAACTCACCAACACAATTTCGTAAGCATTCTGATTGTCCTGAGTGCGCTATAAGCCTCGTGGTAACAAGCCCAAAAAATGTCAATTTTTGATCTTGTCACCACGGCCTCTCCTGTGTGCACGTAATGCATCATAGGTCAAATCCAAATGCACAAACACACTCCTGGACCTGGTAGCTACCTTCTGATAGCAAAAAGTTGCATTTTGGTGTCGACCAAAATTTCCCCCCAGTGCCACATATAATAAAATGTATATACTTTGTATGTACATTCATATATGCGTGTAATACGCCTTGTGGTGATCACCTAAGCAATTTGATATTTCTTTGCTGGTCACCAAGGGCTACCTTGTGTCCATGCCTAACTCACCAACACAATTTCGTAAGCATTCTGATTGTCCTGAGTGCGCTATAAGCCTCGTGGTGACAAGCCCAAAAAATGTCAATTTGTGATCTTGTCACCACGGCCTCTCCTGTGTGCACGTGATGCATCATAACTCAAATCCAAATGCACAGACACACTCCTGGACCTTGTAGCTACCTTCTGATAGCAAAAAGATGCATTTTGATGTCGACCAAAATTTCCCCCTATTACCAATGTATATACTTTGTATGTAGATTCATATATAAGTGTATTACGCCTTGGGTGATCACCTAAGCAATTTGATATTTCTTTGCTGGTCACCAAGGGCTACCTAGTGTCCATGCCTAACTCACCAACACAATTTCGTAAGCATTCTGATTGTCCTGAGTGCGCTATAAGCCTCGTGGTGACAAGCCCAAAAAATGTCAATTTTTGGTCTTTTCACCACAGCCTCTCCTGTGTGCACGTGATGCATCATAGCTCAAATCCAAATGCACAGACACACTCCTGGACCTGGTAGCTACCTTCTGATATCAAAAAGTTGCATTTTGGTGTCGACCAAAATTTCCCCCTATTGCCAATGTATATACTTTGTATGTAGATTCATATATAAGTGTATTACGCCTTGGGTGATCACCTAAGCAATTTGATATTTCTTTGCTGGTCACCATGGGCTACCTAGTGTCCATGCCTAACTCACCAACACAATTTCGTAAGCATTCTGATTGTCCTGAGTGCGCTATAAGCCTCGTGGTGACAAGCCCAAAAAATGTCAATTTTTGGTCTTGTCACCACGGCCTCTCTTGTGTGCACGTGATGTATCATAGCTCAAATCCAAATGCACAGACACACTCCTGGACCTGGTAGCTACCTTCTGATAGCAAAAAGTTTCATTTTGGTGTCGACCAAAATTTCCCCCCAGTGCCACATAATAAAATGTATATACTTTGTATGTACATTCATATATGCGTGTAATACGCCTTGTGGTGATCACCTAAGCAATTTGATATTTCTTTGCTGGTCACCATGGGCTACCTAGTGTCCATGCCTAACTCACCAACACAATTTCGTAAGCATTCTGATTGTCCTGAGTGCGCTATAAGCCTCGTGGTGACAAGCCCAAAAAATGTCAATTTTTGGTCTTGTCACCACGGCCTCTCCTGTGTGCACGTGATGCATCATAGCTCAAATCCAAATGCACAGACACACTCCTGGACCTGGTAGCTACCTTCTGATAGCAAAAAGTTTCATTTTGGTGTCGACGAAAATTTCCCCCCAGTGCCACATATAATAAAATGTATATACTTTGTATGTACAATCATATATGCGTGTAATACGCCTTGTGGTGATCACCTAAGCAATTTGAGATTTCTTTGCTGGTCACCAAGGGCTACCTAGTGTCCATGCCTAACTCACCAACACAATTTCGTAAGCGTTCTGATTGTCCAGAGTGCGCTATAAGCCTCGTGGTGACAAGCCCAAAAAATGTCAATTTTTGTCTTGTCACCACGGCCTCTCCTGTGTGCACGTGATGCATCATAGCTCAAATCCGAATGCACAGACACACTCCTGGACCTGGTAGCTACCTTCTGATAGCAAAAAGATGCATTTTGATGTCGACCAAAATTTCCCCCTATTGCCAATGTATATACCTTGTATTTAGATTCATATATAAGTGTGTTACTTCTTGAGGTGATCACCTAAGCAATTTGATATTTCTTTGCTGGTCACCATGGGCTACCTAGTGTCCATGCCTAACTCACCAACACAATTTCGTAAGCATTCTGATTGTCCTGAGTGCGCTATAAGCCTCGTGGTGACAAGCCCAAAAAATGTCAATTTTTGATCTTGTCACCACGGCCTCTCCTGTGTGCACGTGATGCATCATAACTCAAATCCAAATGCACAGACACACTTCTGGACCTTGTAGCTACCTTCTGATAACAAAAAGATGCATTTTGATTTCGACCAAAATTTCCCCCTATTACCAATGTATATACTTTGTATGTAGATTCATATATAAGTGTATTACGCCTTGGGTGATCACCTAAGCAATTTGATATTTCTTTGCTGGTCACCAAGGGCTACCTAGTGTCCATGCCTAACTCACCAACACAATTTCGTAAGCATTCTGATTGTCCTGAGTGCGCTATAAGCCTCGTGGTGACAAGCCCAAAAAATGTCAATTTTTGGTCTTGTCACCACGGCCTCTCCTGTGTGCACGTGATGCATCATAGCTCAAATCCAAATGCACAGACACACTCCTGGACCTGGTAGCTACCTTCTGATAGCAAAAAGTTGCATTTTGGTGTCGACCAAAATTTCCCCCCAGTGCCACATAATAAAATGTATATACTTTGTATGTACATTCATATATGCGTGTAATACGCCTTGTGGTGATCACCTAAGCAATTTGATATTTCTTTGCTGGTCACCATGGGCTACCTAGTGTCCATGCCTAACTCACCAACACAATTTCGTAAGCATTCTGATTGTCCTGAGTGCGCTATAAGCCTCGTGGTGACAAGCCCAAAAAATGTCAATTTTTGATCTTGTCACCACGGCCTCTCCTGTGTGCACGTAATGCATCATAGCTCAAATCCAAATGCACAGACACACTCCTGGACCTTGTAGCTACCTTCTGATAGCAAAAAGTTGCATTTTGGTGTCGACCAAAATTTCCCCCCAGTGCCACATATAATAAAATGTATATACTTTGTATGTACATTCATATATGCGTGTAATACGCCTTGTGGTGATCACCTAAGCAATTTGATATTTCTTTGCTGGTCACCAAGGGCTACCTAGTGTCCATGCCTAACTCACCAACACAATTTCGTAAGCATTCTGATTGTCCTGAGTGCGCTATAAGCCTCGTGGTGACAAGCCCAAAAAATGTCAATTTGTGATCTTGTCACCACGGCCTCTCCTGTGTGCACGTGATGCATCATAGCTCAAATCCAAATGCACAGACACACTCCTGGACCTTGTAGCTACCTTCTGATAGCAAAAAGTTGCATTTTGGTGTCGACCAAAATTTCCCCCCAGTGCCACATATAATAAAATGTATATACTTTGTATGTACATTCATATATGCGTGTAATACGCCTTGTGGTGATCACCTAAGCAATTTGAGATTTCTTTGCTGGTCACCAAGGGCTACCTAGTGTCCATGCCTAACTCACCAACACAATTTCGTAAGCATTCTGATTGTCCTGAGTGCGCTATAAGCCTCGTGGTGACAAGCCCAAAAAATGTCAATTTTTGATCTTGTCACCACAGCCTCTCCTGTGTGCACGTGATGCATCATAGCTCAAATCCAAATGAACAGACACACTCCTGGACCTGGTAGCTACCTTCTGATAGCAAAAAGATGCATTTTGATGTCGACCAAAATTTCTCCCTATTGCCAATGTATATACTTTGTATGTAGATTCATCTATAAGTGTATTACGCCTTGGGTGATCACCTAAGCAATTTGATATTTCTTTGCTGGTCACCAAGGGCTACCTAGTGTCCATGCCTAACTCACCAACACAATTTCGTAAGCGTTCTGATTGTCCAGAGTGTGCTATAAGCCTCGTGGTGACAAGACCAAAAAATGTCAATTTTTGTCTTGTCACCACGGCCTCTCCTGTGTGCACGTGATGCATCATAGCTCAAATCCAAATGCACAGACACACTCCTGGACCTGGTAGCTACCTTCTGATAGCAAAAAGTTTCATTTTGATGTCGACCAAAATTTCCCCCTATTGCCAATGTATATACCTTGTATTTAGATTCATTTATAAGTGTGTTACTTCTTGAGGTGATCACCTAAGCAATTTGATATTTCTTTGCTGGTCACCATGGGCTACCTAGTGTCCATGCCTAACTCACCAACACAATTTCGTAAGCATTCTGATTGTCCTGAGTGCGCTATAAGCCTCGTGGTGACAAGCCCAAAAAATGTCAATTTTTGATCTTGTCACCACGGCCTCTCCTGTGTGCACGTGATGCATCATAGCTCAAATCCAAATGCACAGACACACTCCTGGACCTGGTAGCTACCTTCTGATAGCAAAAAGTTGCATTTTGGTGTCGACCAAAATTTCTCCCTATTGCCAATGTATATACCTTGTATTTAGATTCATATATAAGTGTGTTACTTCTTGAGGTGATCACCTAAGCAATTTGATATTTCTTTGCTGGTCACCAAGGGCTACCTAGTGTCCATGCCTAACTCACCAACACAATTTCGTAAGCATTCTGATTGTCCTGAGTGCGCTATAAGCCTCGTGGTGACAAGCCCAAAAAATGTCAATTTTTGGTCTTGTCACCACGGCCTCTCCTGTGTGCACGTGATGCATCATAGCTCAAATCCAAATGCACAGACACACTCCTGGACCTTGTAGCTACCTTCTGATAGCAAAAAGATGCATTTTGATGTCGAATAAAATTTCCCCCTATTGCCAATGCATTTACTTTGTATGTAGATTCATATATAAGTGTATTACGCCTTGTGGTGATCACCTAAGCAATTTGATATTTCTTTGCTGGTCACCAAGGGCTACCTAGTGTCCATGCCTAACTCACCAACACAATTTCGTAAGCATTCTGATTGTCCTGAGTGCGCTATAAGCCTCGTGGTGACAAGCCCAAAAAATGTCAATTTTTGGTCTTGTCACCACGGCCTCTCCTGTGTGCACGTGATGCATCACAGCTCAAATCCAAATGCACAGACACACTCCTGGACCTGGTAGCTACCTTCTGATAGCAAAAGCCTAACCTTGAATATAAAATTAACCTTAACCCTAACCCTAACCCTAACCCTAATATTATCTCCAACCCTACAAATAATCATAACCTAACCCTAACCCTTCTTCTGTTCACATGAGCAATTTGATATTTCTTTGCTGGTCACCATGGGCTACCTAGTGTCCATGCCTAACTCACCAACACAATTTCGTAAGCATTCTGATTGTCCTGAGTGCGCTATTAGCCTCGTGGTGACAAGCCCAAAAAATGTCAATTTTTGATCTTGTCACCACGGCCTCTCCTGTGTGCACGTGATGCATCATGGCTTAAATCCAAATGCACAGACACACTCCTGGACCTGGTAGCTACCTTCTGATAGCAAAAAGTTTCATTTTGATGTCGACCAAAATTTCCCCCTATTGCCAATGTATATACCATGTTTGTAGATTCATATATAAGTGTATTACGCCTTGTGGTGATCACCTAAGCAAGTTGATATTTCTTTGCTGGTCACCAAGGGCTACCTAGTGTCCATGCCTAACTCACCAACACAATTTTGTAAGCATTCTGATTGTCCTGAGTGCGCTATAAGCCTCGTGGTGACAAGACCAAAAAATGTCAATTTGTGGTCTTGTCACCACGGCCTCTCCTGTGTTTACGTGATGCATCATAGCTCAAATCCGAATGCACAGACACACTCCTGGACCTGGTAGCTACCTTCTGATAGCAAAAAGTTGCATTTTGGTGTCGACCAAAATTTCCCCCTATTGCCAATGTATATACCTTGTATGTAGATTCATATATAAGTGTGTTACGCCTTGTGGTGATCACCTAAGCAATTTGATATTTCTTTGCTGGTCACCATGGGCTACCTAGTGTCCATGCCTAACTCACCAACACAATTTCGTAAGCATTCTGATTGTCCTGAGTGTGCTATAAGCCTCGTGGTGACAAGCCCAAAAAATGTCAATTTTTTGTCTTGTCACCACGGCCTCTCCTGTGTGCACGTGATGTATCATAGCTCAAAACCGAATGCACAGACACACTCCTGGACCTGGTAGCTACCTTCTGATAGCAAAAAGATGCATTTTGATGTCGACCAAAATTTCCCCCTATTGCCAATGTAAATACTTTGTATGTAGATTCATATATAAGTGTATTACGCCTTGTGGTGATCACCTAAGCAATTTGATATTTCTTTGCTGGTCACCATGGGCTACCTATTGTCCATGCCTAACTCACCAACACAATTTCGTAAGCATTCTGATTGTCCTGAGTGCACTATTAGCCTCGTGGTGACAAGACCAAAAAATGTCAATTTTTGGTCTTGTCACCACGGCCTCTCCTGTGTGCACGTGATGCATCATGGCTTAAATCCGAATGCACAGACACACTCCTGGACCTGGTAGCTACCTTCTGATAGCAAAAAGAAGTATTTTGATGTCGACCAAAATTTCCCCATATTGCCAATGCATATACTTTGTATGTAGATTCATATATAAGTGTATTACGCCTTGTGGTGATCACCTAAGCAATTTGATATTTCTTTGCTGGTCACCATGGGCTACCTATTGTCCATGCCTAACTCACCAACACAATTTCGTAAGCATTCTGATTGTCCTGAGTGCACTATTAGCCTCGTGGTGACAAGACCAAAAAATGTCAATTTTTGGTCTTGTCACCACGGCCTCTCCTGTGTGCACGTGATGCATCATGGCTTAAATCCGAATGCACAGACACACTCCTGGACCTGGTAGCTACCTTCTGATAGCAAAAAGAAGTATTTTGATGTCGACCAAAATTTCCCCATATTGCCAATGCATATACTTTGTATGTAGATTCATATATAAGTGTATTACGCCTTGTGGTGATCACCTAAGCAATTTGATATTTCTTTGCTGGTCACCATGGGCTACCTTGTGTCCATGCCTAACTCACCAACACAATTTCGTAAGCATTCTGATTGTACTGAGTGCGCTATAAGCCTCGTGGTGACAAGCCCAAAAAATGTCAATTTTTGGTCTTGTCACCACGGCCTCTCCTGTGTGCACGTGATGCATCATAGCTCAAATCCAAATGCACAGACACACTCCTGGACCTGGTAGCTACCTTCTGATAGCAAAAAGTTTCATTTTGGTGTTGACCAAAATTTCCCCCTATTGCCAATGTAAATACTTTGTATGTAGATTCATATATAAGTGTATTACACCTTGTGGTGATCACCTAAGCAATTTGATATTTCTTTGCTGGTCACCAAGGGCTACCTAGTGTCCATGCCTAACTCACCAACACAATTTCGTAAGCATTCTGATTGTCCTGAGTGCGCTATAAGCCTCGTGGTGACAAGACAAAAAAGTGTCAATTTTTGGAGTTGTCACCACGGCCTCTCTTGTGTGCACGTGATGCATCTTAGCTCAAATCCGAATGCACAGACACACTCCTGGACCTGGTAGCTACCTTCTGATAGCAAAAAGTTTCATTTTGGTGTCGACCAAAATTTCCCCCCAGTGCCACATATAATAAAATGTATATACTTTGTATGTACATTCATATATGCGTGTAATACGCCTTGTGGTGATCACCTAAGCAATTTGATATTTCTTTGCTGGTCACCATGGGCTACCTTGTGTCCATGCCTAACTCACCAACACAATTTCGTAAGCATTCTGATTGTCCTGAGTGCGCTATTAGCCTCGTGGTGACAAGCCCAAAAAATGTCAATTTTTGATCTTGTCACCGCGGCCTCTCCTGTGTGCACGTGATGCATCATGGCTTAAATCCAAATGCACAGACACACTCCTGGACCTGGTAGCTACCTTCTGATAGCAAAAAGTTTCATTTTGATGTCGACCAAAATTTCCCCATATTGCCAATGCATATACTTTGTATGTAGATTCATATATAAGTGTATTACGCCTTGTGGTGATTGTCTAAGCAATTTGATATTTCTTTGCTGGTCACCATGGGCTACCTAGTGTCCATGCCTAACTCACCAACACAATTTCGTAAGCATTCTGATTGTCCTGAGTGTGCTATAAGCCTCGTGGTGACAAGACCAAAAATGTCAATTTTTTGTCTTGTCACCACGGCCTCTCCTGTGTGCACGTGATGCATCATAGCTCAAATCCGAATGCACAGACACACTCCTGGACCTGGTAGCTACCTTCTGATAGCAAAAAGTTTCATTTTGGTGTCGACCAAAATTTCCCCCTATTGCCAATGTATATACCTTGTATGTAGATTCATATATAAGTGTGTTACGCCTTGTGGTGATCACCTAAGCAATTTGATATTTCTTTGCTGGTCACCATGGGCTACCTAGTGTCCATGCCTAACTCACCAACACAATTTCGTAAGCATTCTGATTGTCCTGAGTGCGCTATAAGCCTCGTGGTGACAAGCCCAAAAAATGTCAATTTTTTGTCTTGTCACCACGGCCTCTCCTGTGTGCACGTGATGTATCATAGCTCAAAACCGAATGCACAGACACACTCCTGGACCTGGTAGCTACCTTCTGATAGCAAAAAGATGCATTTTGATGTCGACCAAAATTTCCCCCTATTGCCAATGTATATATTTTTTATGTAGATTCATATATAAGTGTATTACGCCTTGTGGTGATCACGTAAGCAATTTGATATTTCTTTGCTGGTCACCATGGGCTACCTAGTGTCCATGCCTAACTCACCAACACAATTTCGTAAGCATTCTGATTGTCCTGAGTGCGCTATTAGCCTCGTGGTGACAAGCCCAAAAAATGTCAATTTTTGATCTTGTCACCACGGCCTCTCCTGTGTGCACGTGATGCATCATGGCTTAAATCCAAATGCACAGACACACTCCTGGACCTGGTAGCTACCTTCTGATAGCAAAAAGTTTCATTTTGATGTCGACCAAAATTTCCCCATATTGCCAATGCATATACTTTGTATGTAGATTCATATATAAGTGTATTACGCCTTGTGGTGATCACCTAAGCAATTTGATATTTCTTTGCTGGTCACCAAGGGCTACCTAGTGTCCATGCCTAACTCACCAACACAATTTCGTAAGCATTCTGATTGTCCTGAGTGTGCTATAAGCCTCGTGGTGACAAGACCAAAAATGTCAATTTTTTGTCTTGTCACCACGGCCTCTCCTGTGTGCACGTGATGCATCATAGCTCAAATCCGAATGCACAGACACACTCCTGGACCTGGTAGCTACCTTCTGATAGCAAAAAGTTTCATTTTGGTGTCGACCAAAATTTCCCCCTATTGCCAATGTATATACCTTGTATGTAGATTCATATATAAGTGTGTTACGCCTTGTGGTGATCACCTAAGCAATTTGATATTTCTTTGCTGGTCACCATGGGCTACCTAGTGTCCATGCCTAACTCACCAACACAATTTCGTAAGCATTCTGATTGTCCTGAGTGTGCTATAAGCCTCGTGGTGACAAGCCCAAAAAATGTCAATTTTTTGTCTTGTCACCACGGCCTCTCCTGTGTGCACGTGATGTATCATAGCTCAAAACCGAATGCACAGACACACTCCTGGACCTGGTAGCTACCTTCTGATAGCAAAAAGATGCATTTTGATGTCGACCAAAATTTCCCCCTATTGCCAATGTATATACTTTGTATGTAGATTCATATATAAGTGTATTACGCCTTGTGGTGATCACCTAAGCAATTTGATATTTCTTTGCTGGTCACCATGGGCTACCTAGTGTCCATGCCTAACTCACCAACACAATTTCGTAAGCATTCTGATTGTCCTGAGTGCACTATTAGCCTCGTGGTGACAAGCCCAAAAAATGTCAATTTTTTGTCTTGTCACCACGGCCTCTCCTGTGTGCACGTGATGCATCATGGCTTAAATCCGAATGCACAGACACACTCCTGGACCTGGTAGCTACCTTCTGATAGCAACAAGTAATTCGAGTTCAAAAACTCGTGGGGCTGCCGCCCCCCGCACTCGAATTACTTGGGCGTCTTTCTTATATTCAGAAAAACCTTCGCTGAAGTTATTACGTACGGCGAAGCTTCAACGCACGAATTCTAGGCCAATTTCTAATTGTCGGCGTTCGAAATCGGCCATCTTGTTTTCGCGCAATATAAATTATAATATAAATTCATTGTTGCGGTTATGCGTAGGAACACATATTATATATATATATATATATATATCGGACGAGCGTAACATACCGGAAGTTGAAATGAAAACAATATAGGGGCTGCCTGCGGCAGCCCCTAAAAAGAAGTATTTTGATGTCGACCAAAATTTCCCCATATTGCCAATGCATATACTTTGTATGTAGATTCATATATAAGTGTATTACGCCTTGTGGTGATCACCTAAGCAATTTGATATTTCTTTGCTGGTCACCATGGGCTACCTTGTGTCCATGCCTAACTCACCAACACAATTTCGTAAGCATTCTGATTGTACTGAGTGCGCTATAAGCCTCGTGGTGACAAGCCCAAAAAATGTCAATTTTTTGTCTTGTCACCACGGCCTCTCCTGTGTGCACGTGATGCATCATAGCTCAAATCCAAATGCACAGACACACTCCTGGACCTGGTAGCTACCTTCTGATAGCAAAAAGTTTCATTTTGGTGTTGACCAAAATTTCCCCCTATTGCCAATGTAAATACTTTGTATGTAGATTCATATATAAGTGTATTACGCCTTGTGGTGATCACCTAAGCAATTTGATATTTCTTTGCTGGTCACCAAGGGCTACCTAGTGTCCATGCCTAACTCACCAACACAATTTCGTAAGCATTCTGATTGTCCTGAGTGCGCTATAAGCCTCGTGGTGACAAGACAAAAAAGTGTCAATTTTTGGAGTTGTCACCACGGCCTCTCTTGTGTGCACGTGATGCATCTTAGCTCAAATCCGAATGCACAGACACACTCCTGGACCTGGTAGCTACCTTCTGATAGCAAAAAGTTGCATTTTGGTGTCGACCAAAATTTCCCCCCAGTGCCACATATAATAAAATGTATATACTTTGTATGTACATTCATATATGCGTGTAATACGCCTTGTGGTGATCACCTAAGCAATTTGATATTTCTTTGCTGGTCACCATGGGCTACCTTGTGTCCATGCCTAACTCACCAACACAATTTCGTAAGCATTCTGATTGTCCTGAGTGCGCTATTAGCCTCGTGGTGACAAGCCCAAAAAATGTCAATTTTTGATCTTGTCACCACGGCCTCTCCTGTGTGCACGTGATGCATCATGGCTTAAATCCAAATGCACAGACACACTCCTGGACCTGGTAGCTACCTTCTGATAGCAAAAAGTTTCATTTTGATGTCGACCAAAATTTCCCCATATTGCCAATGCATATACTTTGTATGTAGATTCATATATAAGTGTATTACGCCTTGTGGTGATTGTCTAAGCAATTTGATATTTCTTTGCTGGTCACCATGGGCTACCTAGTGTCCATGCCTAACTCACCAACACAATTTCGTAAGCATTCTGATTGTCCTGAGTGTGCTATAAGCCTCGTGGTGACAAGACCAAAAATGTCAATTTTTTGTCTTGTCACCACGGCCTCTCCTGTGTGCACGTGATGCATCATAGCTCAAATCCGAATGCACAGACACACTCCTGGACCTGGTAGCTACCTTCTGATAGCAAAAAGTTTCATTTTGATGTCGACCAAAATTTCCCCCTATTGCCAATGTATATACCATGTTTGTAGATTCATATATAAGTGTATTACGCCTTGTGGTGATCACCTAAGCAAGTTGATATTTCTTTGCTGGTCACCAAGGGCTACCTAGTGTCCATGCCTAACTCACCAACACAATTTTGTAAGCATTCTGATTGTCCTGAGTGCGCTATAAGCCTCGTGGTGACAAGCCCAAAAAATGTCAATTTTTGGTCTTGTCACCACGGCCTCTCCTGTGTTTACGTGATGCATCATAGCTCAAATCCGAATGCACAGACACACTCCTGGACCTGGTAGCTACCTTCTGATAGCAAAAAGTTTCATTTTGGTGTCGACCAAAATTTCCCCCTATTGCCAATGTATATACCTTGTATGTAGATTCATATATAAGTGTGTTACGCCTTGTGGTGATCACCTAAGCAATTTGATATTTCTTTGCTGGTCACCATGGGCTACCTAGTGTCCATGCCTAACTCACCAACACAATTTCGTAAGCATTCTGATTGTCCTGAGTGTGCTATAAGCCTCGTGGTGACAAGCCCAAAAAATGTCAATTTTTTGTCTTGTCACCACGGCCTCTCCTGTGTGCACGTGATGTATCATAGCTCAAAACCGAATGCACAGACACACTCCTGGACCTGGTAGCTACCTTCTGATAGCAAAAAGATGCATTTTGATGTCGACCAAAATTTCCCCCTATTGCCAATGTAAATACTTTGTATGTAGATTCATATATAAGTGTATTACGCCTTGTGGTGATTGTCTAAGCAATTTGATATTTCTTTGCTGGTCACCAAGGGCTACCTAGTGTCCATGCCTAACTCACCAACACAATTTCGTAAGCATTCTGATTGTCCTGAGTGTGCTATAAGCCTCGTGGTGACAAGACCAAAAATGTCAATTTTTTGTCTTGTCACCACGGCCTCTCCTGTGTGCACGTGATGCATCATAGCTCAAATCCGAATGCACAGACATACTCCTGGACCTGGTAGCTACCTTCTGATAGCAAAAAGTTTCATTTTGGTGTCGACCAAAATTTCCCCCTATTGCCAATGTATATACCTTGTATGTAGATTCATATATAAGTGTGTTACGCCTTGTGGTGATCACCTAAGCAATTTGATATTTCTTTGCTGGTCACCATGGGCTACCTAGTGTCCATGCCTAACTCACCAACACAATTTCGTAAGCATTCTGATTGTCCTGAGTGTGCTATAAGCCTCGTGGTGACAAGCCCAAAAAATGTCAATTTTTTGTCTTGTCACCACGG
This sequence comes from Chondrilla cf. caribensis, assembly GCA_964020155.1. Lineage (NCBI taxonomy): Eukaryota > Metazoa > Porifera > Demospongiae > Chondrillida > Chondrillidae > Chondrilla > Chondrilla cf. caribensis. The sequence continues at coordinate 50,134 of OZ026551.1, read as the reverse complement.
CCTCTCCTGTGTGCACGTGATGTATCATAGCTCAAAACCGAATGCACAGACACACTCCTGGACCTGGTAGCTACCTTCTGATAGCAAAAAGATGCATTTTGATGTCGACCAAAATTTCCCCCTATTGCCAATGTATATACTTTGTATGTAGATTCATATATAAGTGTATTACGCCTTGTGGTGATCACCTAAGCAATTTGATATTTCTTTGCTGGTCACCATGGGCTACCTAGTGTCCATGCCTAACTCACCAACACAATTTCGTAAGCATTCTGATTGTCCTGAGTGCACTATTAGCCTCGTGGTGACAAGCCCAAAAAATGTCAATTTTTTGTCTTGTCACCACGGCCTCTCCTGTGTGCACGTGATGCATCATGGCTTAAATCCGAATGCACAGACACACTCCTGGACCTGGTAGCTACCTTCTGATAGCAAAAAGAAGTATTTTGATGTCGACCAAAATTTCCCCATATTGCCAATGCATATACTTTGTATGTAGATTCATATATAAGTGTATTACGCCTTGTGGTGATCACCTAAGCAATTTGATATTTCTTTGCTGGTCACCATGGGCTACCTTGTGTCCATGCCTAACTCACCAACACAATTTCGTAAGCATTCTGATTGTACTGAGTGCGCTATAAGCCTCGTGGTGACAAGCCCAAAAAATGTCAATTTTTTGTCTTGTCACCACGGCCTCTCCTGTGTGCACGTGATGCATCATAGCTCAAATCCAAATGCACAGACACACTCCTGGACCTGGTAGCTACCTTCTGATAGCAAAAAGTTTCATTTTGGTGTTGACCAAAATTTCCCCCTATTGCCAATGTAAATACTTTGTATGTAGATTCATATATAAGTGTATTACACCTTGTGGTGATCACCTAAGCAATTTGATATTTCTTTGCTGGTCACCAAGGGCTACCTAGTGTCCATGCCTAACTCACCAACACAATTTCGTAAGCATTCTGATTGTCCTGAGTGCGCTATAAGCCTCGTGGTGACAAGACAAAAAAGTGTCAATTTTTGGAGTTGTCACCACGGCCTCTCTTGTGTGCACGTGATGCATCTTAGCTCAAATCCGAATGCACAGACACACTCCTGGACCTGGTAGCTACCTTCTGATAGCAAAAAGTTGCATTTTGGTGTCGACCAAAATTTCCCCCCAGTGCCACATATAATAAAATGTATATACTTTGTATGTACATTCATATATGCGTGTAATACGCCTTGTGGTGATCACCTAAGCAATTTGATATTTCTTTGCTGGTCACCATGGGCTACCTTGTGTCCATGCCTAACTCACCAACACAATTTCGTAAGCATTCTGATTGTCCTGAGTGCGCTATTAGCCTCGTGGTGACAAGCCCAAAAAATGTCAATTTTTGATCTTGTCACCACGGCCTCTCCTGTGTGCACGTGATGCATCATGGCTTAAATCCAAATGCACAGACACACTCCTGGACCTTGTAGCTACCTTCTGATAGCAAAAAGTTTCATTTTGATGTCGACCAAAATTTCCCCATATTGCCAATGCATATACTTTGTATGTAGATTCATATATAAGTGTATTACGCCTTGTGGTGATTGTCTAAGCAATTTGATATTTCTTTGCTGGTCACCATGGGCTACCTAGTGTCCATGCCTAACTCACCAACACAATTTCGTAAGCATTCTGATTGTCCTGAGTGTGCTATAAGCCTCGTGGTGACAAGACCAAAAATGTCAATTTTTTGTCTTGTCACCACGGCCTCTCCTGTGTGCACGTGATGCATCATAGCTCAAATCCGAATGCACAGACACACTCCTGGACCTGGTAGCTACCTTCTGATAGCAAAAAGTTTCATTTTGATGTCGACCAAAATTTCCCCCTATTGCCAATGTATATACCATGTTTGTAGATTCATATATAAGTGTATTACGCCTTGTGGTGATCACCTAAGCAAGTTGATATTTCTTTGCTGGTCACCAAGGGCTACCTAGTGTCCATGCCTAACTCACCAACACAATTTTGTAAGCATTCTGATTGTCCTGAGTGCGCTATAAGCCTCGTGGTGACAAGCCCAAAAAATGTCAATTTTTGGTCTTGTCACCACGGCCTCTCCTGTGTGCACGTGATGCATCATAGCTCAAATCCGAATGCACAGACACACTCCTGGACCTGGTAGCTACCTTCTGATAGCAAAAAGTTGCATTTTGGTGTCGACCAAAATTTCCCCCTATTGCCAATGTATATACCTTGTATGTAGATTCATATATAAGTGTGTTACGCCTTGTGGTGATCACCTAAGCAATTTGATATTTCTTTGCTGGTCACCATGGGCTACCTAGTGTCCATGCCTAACTCACCAACACAATTTCGTAAGCATTCTGATTGTCCTGAGTGTGCTATAAGCCTCGTGGTGACAAGCCCAAAAAATGTCAATTTTTTGTCTTGTCACCACGGCCTCTCCTGTGTGCACGTGATGTATCATAGCTCAAAACCGAATGCACAGACACACTCCTGGACCTGGTAGCTACCTTCTGATAGCAAAAAGATGCATTTTGATGTCGACCAAAATTTCCCCCTATTGCCAATGTAAATACTTTGTATGTAGATTCATATATAAGTGTATTACGCCTTGTGGTGATTGTCTAAGCAATTTGATATTTCTTTGCTGGTCACCAAGGGCTACCTAGTGTCCATGCCTAACTCACCAACACAATTTCGTAAGCATTCTGATTGTCCTGAGTGTGCTATAAGCCTCGTGGTGACAAGACCAAAAATGTCAATTTTTTGTCTTGTCACCACGGCCTCTCCTGTGTGCACGTGATGCATCATAGCTCAAATCCGAATGCACAGACACACTCCTGGACCTGGTAGCTACCTTCTGATAGCAAAAAGTTGCATTTTGGTGTCGACCAAAATTTCCCCCTATTGCCAATGTATATACCTTGTATGTAGATTCATATATAAGTGTGTTACGCCTTGTGGTGATCACCTAAGCAATTTGATATTTCTTTGCTGGTCACCATGGGCTACCTAGTGTCCATGCCTAACTCACCAACACAATTTCGTAAGCATTCTGATTGTCCTGAGTGCACTATTAGCCTCGTGGTGACAAGACCAAAAAATGTCAATTTTTTGTCTTGTCACCACGGCCTCTCCTGTGTGCACGTGATGCATCATGGCTTTAATCCGAATGCACAGACACACTCCTGGACCTGGTAGCTACCTTCTGATAGCAAAAAGAAGTATTTTGATGTCGACCAAAATTTCCCCATATTGCCAATGCATATACTTTGTATGTAGATTCATATATAAGTGTATTACGCCTTGTGGTGATTGTCTAAGCAATTTGATATTTCTTTGCTGGTCACCATGGGCTACCTAGTGTCCATGCCTAACTCACCAACACAATTTCGTAAGCATTCTGATTGTCCTGAGTGTGCTATAAGCCTCGTGGTGACAAGACCAAAAATGTCAATTTTTTGTCTTGTCACCACGGCCTCTCCTGTGTGCACGTGATGCATCATAGCTCAAATCCGAATGCACAGACACACTCCTGGACCTGGTAGCTACCTTCTGATAGCAAAAAGTTTCATTTTGGTGTCGACCAAAATTTCCCCCTATTGCCAATGTATATACCTTGTATGTAGATTCATATATAAGTGTGTTACGCCTTGTGGTGATCACCTAAGCAATTTGATATTTCTTTGCTGGTCACCATGGGCTACCTAGTGTCCATGCCTAACTCACCAACACAGTTTCGTAAACATTCTGATTGTCCTGAGTGCGCTATAAGCCTCGTGGTGACAAGCCCAAAAAATATCAATTTTTTGTCTTGTCACCACGGCCTCTCCTGTGTGCACGTGATGTATCATAGCTCAAAACCGAATGCACAGACACACTCCTGGACCTGGTAGCTACCTTCTGATAGCAAAAAGATGCATTTTGATGTCGACCAAAATTTCCCCCTATTGCCAATGTATATACTTTGTATGTAGATTCATATATAAGTGTATTATGCCTTGTGGTGATCACGTAAGCAATTTGATATTTCTTTGCTGGTCACCATGGGCTACCTAGTGTCCATGCCTAACTCACCAACACAATTTCGTAAGCATTCTGATTGTCCTGAGTGCACTATTAGCCTCGAGGTGACAAGCCCAAAAAATGTCAATTTTTTGTCTTGTCACCACGGCCTCTCCTGTGTGCACGTGATGCATCATGGCTTAAATCCGAATGCACAGACACACTCCTGGACCTGGTAGCTACCTTCTGATAGCAAAAAGATGCATTTTGATGTCGACCAAAATTTCCCCCTATTGCCAATGTAAATACTTTGTATGTAGATTCATATATAAGTGTATTACGCCTTGTGGTGATTGTCTAAGCAATTTGATATTTCTTTGCTGGTCACCAAGGGCTACCTAGTGTCCATGCCTAACTCACCAACACAATTTCGTAAGCATTCTGATTGTCCTGAGTGTGCTATAAGCCTCGTGGTGACAAGACCAAAAATGTCAATTTTTTGTCTTGTCACCACGGCCTCTCCTGTGTGCACGTGATGCATCATAGCTCAAATCCGAATGCACAGACACACTCCTGGACCTGGTAGCTACCTTCTGATAGCAAAAAGTTGCATTTTGGTGTCGACCAAAATTTCCCCCTATTGCCAATGTATATACCTTGTATGTAGATTCATATATAAGTGTGTTACGCCTTGGGTGATCACCTAAGCAATTTGATATTTCTTTGCTGGTCACCATGGGCTACCTAGTGTCCATGCCTAACTCACCAACACAATTTCGTAAGCATTCTGATTGTCCTGAGTGCACTATTAGCCTCGTGGTGACAAGACCAAAAAATGTCAATTTTTTGTCTTGTCACCACGGCCTCTCCTGTGTGCACGTGATGCATCATGGCTTTAATCCGAATGCACAGACACACTCCTGGACCTGGTAGCTACCTTCTGATAGCAAAAAGAAGTATTTTGATGTCGACCAAAATTTCCCCATATTGCCAATGCATATACTTTGTATGTAGATTCATATATAAGTGTATTACGCCTTGTGGTGATTGTCTAAGCAATTTGATATTTCTTTGCTGGTCACCATGGGCTACCTAGTGTCCATGCCTAACTCACCAACACAATTTCGTAAGCATTCTGATTGTCCTGAGTGTGCTATAAGCCTCGTGGTGACAAGACCAAAAATGTCAATTTTTGGTCTTGTCACCACGGCCTCTCCTGTGTGCACGTGATGCATCATAGCTCAAATCCGAATGCACAGACACACTCCTGGACCTGGTAGCTACCTTCTGATAGCAAAAAGTTTCATTTTGGTGTCGACCAAAATTTCCCCCTATTGCCAATGTATATACCTTGTATGTAGATTCATATATAAGTGTGTTACGCCTTGTGGTGATCACCTAAGCAATTTGATATTTCTTTGCTGGTCACCATGGGCTACCTAGTGTCCATGCCTAACTCACCAACACAGTTTCGTAAACATTCTGATTGTCCTGAGTGCGCTATAAGCCTCGTGGTGACAAGCCCAAAAAATATCAATTTTTTGTCTTGTCACCACGGCCTCTCCTGTGTGCACGTGATGTATCATAGCTCAAAACCGAATGCACAGACACACTCCTGGACCTGGTAGCTACCTTCTGATAGCAAAAAGATGCATTTTGATGTCGACCAAAATTTCCCCCTATTGCCAATGTATATACTTTGTATGTAGATTCATATATAAGTGTATTATGCCTTGTGGTGATCACGTAAGCAATTTGATATTTCTTTGCTGGTCACCATGGGCTACCTAGTGTCCATGCCTAACTCACCAACACAATTTCGTAAGCATTCTGATTGTCCTGAGTGCACTATTAGCCTCGAGGTGACAAGCCCAAAAAATGTCAATTTTTTGTCTTGTCACCACGGCCTCTCCTGTGTGCACGTGATGCATCATGGCTTAAATCCGAATGCACAGACACACTCCTGGACCTGGTAGCTACCTTCTGATAGCAAAAAGATGTATTTTGATGTCGACCAAAATTTCCCCATATTGCCAATGCATATACTTTGTATGTAGATTCATATATAAGTGTGTTACGCCTTGTGGTGATCACCTAAGCAATTTGATATTTCTTTGCTGGTCACCATGGGCTACCTAGTGTCCATGCCTAACTCACCAACACAATTTCGTAAGCATTCTGATTGTATTGAGTGCGCTATAAGCCTCGTGGTGACAAGACAAAAAAGTGTCAATTTTTGGAGTTGTCACCACGGCCTCTCTTGTGTACACGTGATGCATCTTAGCTCAAATCCGAATGCACAGACACACTCCTGGACCTGGTAGCTACCTTCTGATAGCAAAAAGTTGCATTTTGGTGTCGACCAAAATTTCCCCCCAGTGCCACATATAATAAAATGTATATACTTTGTATGTACATTCATATATGCGTGTAATACGCCTTGTGGTGATCACCTAAGCAATTTGATATTTCTTTGCTGGTCACCATGGGCTACCTAGTGTCCATGCCTAACTCACCAACACAATTTCGTAAGCATTCTGATTGTCCTGAGTGCGCTATAAGCCTCGTGGTGACAAGACAAAAAAGTGTCAATTTTTGGAGTTGTCACCACGGCCTCTCTTGTGTACACGTGATGCATCTTAGCTCAAATCCGAATGCACAGACACACTCCTGGACCTGGTAGCTACCTTCTGATAGCAAAAAGTTGCATTTTGGTGTCGACCAAAATTTCCCCCCAGTGCCACATATAATAAAATGTATATACTTTGTATGTACATTCATATATGCGTGTAATACGCCTTGTGGTGATCACCTAAGCAATTTGATATTTCTTTGCTGGTCACCATGGGCTACCTAGTGTCCATGCCTAACTCACCAACACAATTTCGTAAGCATTCTGATTGTCCTGAGTGCGCTATAAGCCTCGTGGTGACAAGCCCAAAAAATGTCAATTTTTGATCTTGTCACCACGGCCTCTCCTGTGTGCACGTTATGCATCATAGCTCAAATCCAAATGTACAGACACACTCCTGGACCTGGTAGCTACCTTCTGATAGCAAAAAGTTGCATTTGGGTGTCGACCAAAATTTCCCCCCAGTGCCACATATAATAAAATGTATATACTTTGTATGTACATTCATATATGCGTGTAATACGCCTTGTGGTGATCACCTAAGCAATTTGATATTTCTTTGCTGGTCACCAAGGGCTACCTAGTGTCCATGCCTAACTCACCAACACAATTTCGTAAGCATTCTGATTGTCCTGAGTGCGCTATAAGCCTCGTGGTGACAAGCCCAAAAAATGTCAATTTTTGATCTTGTCACCACGGCCTCTCCTGTGTGCACGTGATGCATCATAACTCAAATCCAAATGCACAGACACACTCCTGGACCTTGTAGCTACCTTCTGATAGCAAAAAGATGCATTTTGATTTCGACCAAAATTTCCCCCTATTACCAATGTATATACTTTGTATATAGATTCATATATAAGTGTATTACGCCTTGGGTGATCACCTAAGCAATTTGATATTTCTTTGCTGGTCACCAAGGGCTACCTAGTGTCCATGCCTAACTCACCAACTCAATTTCGTAAGCATTCTGATTGTCCTGAGTGCGCTATAAGCCTCGTGGTGACAAGCCCAAAAAATGTCAATTTTTGGTCTTGTCACCACGGCCTCTCCTGTGTGCACGTGATGCATCATAGCTCAAATCCAAATGCACAGACACACTCCTGGACCTGGTAGCTACCTTCTGATATCAAAAAGTTGCATTTTGGTGTCGACCAAAATTTCCCCCTATTGCCAATGTATATACTTTGTATGTAGATTCATATATAAGTGTATTACGCCTTGGGTGATCACCTAAGCAATTTGATATTTCTTTGCTGGTCACCATGGGCTACCTAGTGTCCATGCCTAACTCACCAACACAATTTCGTAAGCATTCTGATTGTCCTGAGTGCGCTATAAGCCTCGGGGTGACAAGCCCAAAAAATGTCAATTTTTTGTCTTGTCACCACGGCCTCTCCTGTGTGCACGTGATGCATCATAGCTCAAATCCAAATGCACAGACACACTCCTGGACCTGGTAGCTACCTTCTGATAGCAAAAAGTTGCATTTTGGTGTCGACCAAAATTTCCCCCCAGTGCCACATAATAAAATGTATATACTTTGTATGTACATTCATATATGCGTGTAATACGCCTTGTGGTGATCACCTAAGCAATTTGAGATTTCTTTGCTGGTCACCAAGGGCTACCTAGTGTCCATGCCTAACTCACCAACACAATTTCGTAAGCATTCTGATTGTCCTGAGTGCGCTATAAGCCTCGTGGTGACAAGCCCAAAAAATGTCAATTTTTGGTCTTGTCACCACGGCCTCTCCTGTGTGCACGTGATGCATCATAGCTCAAATCCAAATGCACAGACACACTCCTGGACCTGGTAGCTACCTTCTGATATCAAAAAGTTGCATTTTGGTGTCGACCAAAATTTCCCCCTATTGCCAATGTATATACTTTGTATATAGATTCATATATAAGTGTATTACGCCTTGGGTGATCACCTAAGCAATTTGATATTTCTTTGCTGGTCACCATGGGCTACCTAGTGTCCATGCCTAACTCACCAACACAATTTCGTAAGCATTCTGATTGTCCTGAGTGCGCTATAAGCCTCGTGGTGACAAGCCCAAAAATGTCAATTTTTGGTCTTGTCACCACGGCCTCTCCTGTGTGCACGTGATGCATCATAGCTCAAATCCAAATGCACAGACACACTCCTGGACCTGGCAGCTACCTTCTGATTGCAAAAAGATGCATTTTGATTTCGACCAAAATTTCCCCCTATTGCCAATGTATATACTTTGTATGTAGATTCATATATAAGTGTATTACGCCTTGGGTGATCACCTAAGCAATTTGATATTTCTTTGCTGGTCACCATGGGCTACCTAGTGTCCATGCCTAACTCACCAACTTAATTTCGTAAGCATTCTGATTGTCCTGAGTGCGCTATAAGCCTCGTGGTGACAAGACTAAAAATGTCAATTTTTGGTCTTGTCACCACGGCCTCTCCTGTGTGCACGTTATGCATCATAGCTCAAATCCAAATGCACAGACACACTCCTGGACCTGGTAGCTACCTTCTGATAGCAAAAAGTTGCATTTTGGTGTCGACCAAAATTTCCCCCCAGTGCCACATATAATAAAATGTATATACTTTGTATGTACATTCATATATGCGTGTAATACGCCTTGTGGTGATCACCTAAGCAATTTGATATTTCTTTGCTGGTCACCATGGGCTACCTAGTGTCCATGCCTAACTCACCAACACAATTTCGTAAGCATTCTGATTGTCCTGAGTGCGCTATAAGCCTCGTGGTGACAAGCCCAAAAAATGTCAATTTTTGATCTTGTCACCACGGCCTCTCCTGTGTGCACGTTATGCATCATAGCTCAAATCCAAATGCACAGACACACTCCTGGACCTGGTAGCTACCTTCTGATAGCAAAAAGTTTCATTTTGGTGTCGACCAAAATTTCCCCCCAGTGCCACATATAATAAAATGTATATACTTTGTATGTACATTCATATATGCGTGTAATACGCCTTGTGGTGATCACCTAAGCAATTTGATATTTCTTTGCTGGTCACCAAGGGCTACCTAGTGTCCATGCCTAACTCACCAACACAATTTCGTAAGCATTCAGATTGTCCTGAGTGCGCTATAAGCCTCGTGGTGACAAGCCCAAAAAATGTCAATTTTTGATCTTGTCACCACGGCCTCTCCTGTGTGCACGTGATGCATCATAACTCAAATCCAAATGCACAGACAAACTCCTGGACCTTGTAGCTACCTTCTGATAGCAAAAAGATGCATTTTGATTTCGACCAAAATTTCCCCCTATTACCAATGTATATACTTTGTATATAGATTCATATATAAGTGTATTACGCCTTGGGTGATCACCTAAGCAATTTGATATTTCTTTGCTGGTCACCAAGGGCTACCTAGTGTCCATGCCTAACTCACCAACTCAATTTCGTAAGCATTCTGATTGTCCTGAGTGCGCTATAAGCCTCGTGGTGACAAGCCCAAAAAATGTCAATTTTTTGTCTTGTCACCACGGCCTCTCCTGTGTGCACGTGATGCATCATAGCTCAAATCCAAATGCACAGACACACTCCTGGACCTGGTAGCTACCTTCTGATATCAAAAAGTTGCATTTTGGTGTCGACCAAAATTTCCCCCTATTGCCAATGTATATACTTTGTATGTAGATTCATATATAAGTGTATTACGCCTTGGGTGATCACCTAAGCAATTTGATATTTCTTTGCTGGTCACCATGGGCTACCTAGTGTCCATGCCTAACTCACCAACACAATTTCGTAAGCATTCTGATTGTCCTGAGTGCGCTATAAGCCTCGGGGTGACAAGCCCAAAAAATGTCAATTTTTGATCTTGTCACCACGGCCTCTCCTGTGTGCACGTTATGCATCATAGCTCAAATCCAAATGCACAGACACACTCCTGGACCTGGTAGCTACCTTCTGATAGCAAAAAGTTTCATTTTGGTGTCGACCAAAATTTCCCCCCAGTGCCACATATAATAAAATGTATATACTTTGTATGTACATTCATATATGCGTGTAATACGCCTTGTGGTGATCACCTAAGCAATTTGATATTTCTTTGCTGGTCACCATGGGCTACCTAGTGTCCATGCCTAACTCACCAACACAATTTCGTAAGCATTCAGATTGTCCTGAGTGCGCTATAAGCCTCGTGGTGACAAGCCCAAAAAATGTCAATTTTTGATCTTGTCACCACGGCCTCTCCTGTGTGCACGTGATGCATCATAACTCAAATCCAAATGCACAGACACACTCCTGGACCTTGTAGCTACCTTCTGATAGCAAAAAGATGCATTTTGATTTCGACCAAAATTTCCCCCTATTACCAATGTATATACTTTGTATATAGATTCATATATAAGTGTATTACGCCTTGGGTGATCACCTAAGCAATTTGATATTTCTTTGCTGGTCACCAAGGGCTACCTAGTGTCCATGCCTAACTCACCAACTCAATTTCGTAAGCATTCTGATTGTCCTGAGTGCGCTATAAGCCTCGTGGTGACAAGCCCAAAAAATGTCAATTTTTGGTCTTGTCACCACGGCCTCTCCTGTGTGCACGTGATGCATCATAGCTCAAATCCAAATGCACAGACACACTCCTGGACCTGGTAGCTACCTTCTGATATCAAAAAGTTGCATTTTGGTGTCGACCAAAATTTCCCCCTATTGCCAATGTATATACTTTGTATGTAGATTCATATATAAGTGTATTACGCCTTGGGTGATCACCTAAGCAATTTGATATTTCTTTGCTGGTCACCATGGGCTACCTAGTGTCCATGCCTAACTCACCAACACAATTTCGTAAGCATTCTGATTGTCCTGAGTGCGCTATAAGCCTCGGGGTGACAAGCCCAAAAAATGTCAATTTTTGATCTTGTCACCACGGCCTCTCCTGTGTGCACGTGATGCATCATAGCTCAAATCCAAATGCACAGACACACTCCTGGACCTGGTAGCTACCTTCTGATAGCAAAAAGTTGCATTTTGGTGTCGACCAAAATTTCCCCCCAGTGCCACATAATAAAATGTATATACTTTGTATGTACATTCATATATGCGTGTAATACGCCTTGTGGTGATCACCTAAGCAATTTGATATTTCTTTGCTGGTCACCAAGGGCTACCTAGTGTCCATGCCTAACTCACCAACACAATTTCGTAAGCATTCTGATTGTCCTGAGTGCGCTATAAGCCTCGTGGTGACAAGCCCAAAAAATGTCAATTTTTTGTCTTGTCACCACGGCCTCTCCTGTGTGCACGTGATGCATCATAGCTCAAATCCAAATGCACAGACACACTCCTGGACCTGGTAGCTACCTTCTGATAGCAAAAAGATGCATTTTAATGTCGACCAAAATTTCCCCCTATTGCCAATGTATATACTTTGTATGTAGATTCATATATAAGTGTATTACGCCTTGGGTGATCACCTAAGCAATTTGATATTTCTTTGCTGGTCACCATGGGCTACCTAGTGTCCATGCCTAACTCACCAACACAATTTCGTAAGCATTCTGATTGTCCTGAGTGCGCTATAAGCCTCATGGTGACAAGCCCAAAAATGTCAATTTTTGGTCTTGTCACCACGGCCTCTCCTGTGTGCACGTGATGCATCATAGCTCAAATCCAAATGCACAGACACACTCCTGGACCTGGCAGCTACCTTCTGATTGCAAAAAGATGCATTTTGATTTCGACCAAAATTTCCCCCTATTGCCAATGTATATACTTTGTATGTAGATTCATATATAAGTGTATTACGCCTTGGGTGATCACCTAAGCAATTTGATATTTCTTTGCTGGTCACCAAGGGCTACCTAGTGTCCATGCCTAACTCACCAACTTAATTTCGTAAGCATTCTGATTGTCCTGAGTGCGCTATAAGCCTCGTGGTGACAAGCCCAAAAATGTCAATTTTTGGTCTTGTCACCACGGCCTCTCCTGTGTGCACGTTATGCATCATAGCTCAAATCCAAATGCACAGACACACTCCTGGACCTGGTAGCTACCTTCTGATAGCAAAAAGTTGCATTTTGGTGTCGACCAAAATTTCCCCCCAGTGCCACATATAATAAAATGTATATACTTTGTATGTACATTCATATATGCGTGTAATACGCCTTGTGGTGATCACCTAAGCAATTTGAGATTTCTTTGCTGGTCACCAAGGGCTACCTAGTGTCCATGCCTAACTCACCAACACAATTTCGTAAGCATTCTGATTGTCCTGAGTGCGCTATAAGCCTCGTGGTGACAAGCCCAAAAAATGTCAATTTTTGATCTTGTCACCACGGCCTCTCCTGTGTGCACGTGATGCATCATAGCTCAAATCCAAATGCACAGACACACTCCTGGACCTGGTAGCTACCTTCTGATAGCAAAAAGATGCATTTTGATGTCGACCAAAATTTCTCCCTATTGCCAATGTATATACTTTGTATGTAGATTCATCTATAAGTGTATTACGCCTTGGGTGATCACCTAAGCAATTTGATATTTCTTTGCTGGTCACCAAGGGCTACCTAGTGTCCATGCCTAACTCACCAACACAATTTCGTAAGCATTCTGATTGTCCTGAGTGCGCTATAAGCCTCGTGGTGACAAGCCCAAAAAATGTCAATTTTTTGTCTTGTCACCACGGCCTCTCCTGTGTGCACGTGATGCATCATAGCTCAAATCCAAATGCACAGACACACTCCTGGACCTGGTAGCTACCTTCTGATAGCAAAAAGATGCATTTTGGTGTCGACCAAAATTTCCCCCCAGTGCCACATATAATATAATGTATATACTTTGTATGTACATTCATATATGCGTGTAATACGCCTTGTGGTGATCACCTAAGCAATTTGAGATTTCTTTGCTGGTCACCAAGGGCTACCTAGTGTCCATGCCTAACTCACCAACACAATTTCGTAAGCATTCTGATTGTCCTGAGTGCGCTATAAGCCTCGTGGTGACAAGCCCAAAAAATGTATAATTTTGGTCTTGTCACCACGGCCTTTCCTGTGTGCACGTGATGCATCATAGCTCAAATCCAAATGCACAGACGCACTCCTGGACCTTGTAGCTACCTTCTGATAGGAAAAAGATGCATTTTGATATCGACCGAAATTTCCCCCTATTGCCAATGTATATACTTTGTATGTAGATTCATATATAAGTGTATTACGCCTTGGGTGATCACCTAAGCAATTTGATATTTCTTTGCTGGTCACCAAGGGCTACCTAGTGTCCATGCCTAACTCACCAACACAATTTCGTAAGCATTCTGATTGTCCTGAGTGCGCTATAAGCCTCGTGGTGACAAGCCCAAAAAATGTCAATTTTTTGTCTTGTCACCACGGCCTCTCCTGTGTGCACGTTATGCATCATAGCTCAAATCCAAATGCACAGACACACTCCTGGACCTGGTAGCTACCTTCTGATAGCAAAAAGTTGCATTTTGGTGTCGACCAAAATTTCCCCCCAGTGCCACATATAATAAAATGTATATACTTTGTATGTACATTCATATATGCGTGTAATACGCCTTGTGGTGATCACCTAAGCAATTTGAGATTTCTTTGCTGGTCACCAAGGGCTACCTAGTGTCCATGCCTAACTCACCAACACAATTTCGTAAGCATTCTGATTGTCCTGAGTGCGCTATAAGCCTCGTGGTGACAAGCCCAAAAAATGTCAATTTTTGATCTTGTCACCACGGCCTCTCCTGTGTGCACGTGATGCATCATAGCTCAAATCCAAATGCACAGACACACTCCTGGACCTGGTAGCTACCTTCTGATAGCAAAAAGATGCATTTTGATGTCGACCAAAATTTCTCCCTATTGCCAATGTATATACTTTGTATGTAGATTCATATATAAGTGTATTACGCCTTGGGTGATCACCTAAGCAATTTGATATTTCTTTGCTGGTCACCAAGGGCTACCTAGTGTCCATGCCTAACTCACCAACACAATTTCGTAAGCGTTCTGATTGTCCAGAGTGCGCTATAAGCCTCGTGGTGACAAGACCAAAAAATGTCAATTTTTGATCTTGTCAACACGGCCTCTCCTGTGTGCACGTGATGCATCATAGCTCAAATCCAAATGCACAGACACACTCCTGGACCTTGTAGCTACCTTCTGATAGCAAAAAGTTTCATTTTGATGTCGACCAAAATTTCCCCCTATTGCCAATGTATATACCTTGTATTTAGATTCATATATAAGTGTGTTACTTCTTGAGGTGATCACCTAAACAATTTGATATTTCTTTGCTGGTCACCATGGGCTACCTAGTGTCCATGCCTAACTCACCAACACAATTTCGTAAGCATTCTGATTGTCCTGAGTGCGCTATAAGCCTCGTGGTGACAAGCCCAAAAAATGTCAATTTTTGATCTTGTCACCACGGCCTCTCCTGTGTGCACGTGATGCATCATAGCTCAAATCCAAATGCACAGACACACTCCTGGACCTGGTAGCTACCTTCTGATGGCAAAAAGATGCATTTTGATTTCGACCAAAATTTCCCCCTATTGCCAATGTATATACTTTGTATGTAGATTCATATATAAGTGTATTACGCCTTGGGTGATCACCTAAGCAATTTGATATTTCTTTGCTGGTCACCAAGGGCTACCTAGTGTCCATGCCTAACTCACCAACACAATTTCGTAAGCATTCTGATTGTCCTGAGTGCGCTATAAGCCTCGTGGTGACAAGCCCAAAAAATGTCAATTTTTGATCTTGTCACCATGGCCTTTCCTGTGTGCACGTGATGCATCATAGCTCAAATCCGAATGCACAGACACACTCCTGGACCTGGTAGCTACCTTCTGATAGCAAAAAGTTTCATTTTGATGTCGACCAAAATTTCCCCCTATTGCCAATGTATATTCTTTGTATATTCGTAGATTCATATATAAGTGTATTACGCCTTGGGTGATAACATAAGCTATTTGATATTTCTTTGCTGGTCACCAAGGGCTACCTAGTGTCCATGCCTAACTCACCAACACAATTTCGTAAGCATTCAGATTGTCCTGAGTGCGCTATAAGCCTCGTGGTGACAAGCCCAAAAAATGTCAATTTTTGGTCTTGTCACCACGGCCTCTCCTGTGTGCACGTGATGCATCATAGCTCAAATCCAAATGCACAGACACACTCCTGGACCTGGTAGCTACCTTCTGATAGCAAAAAGATGCATTTTGGTGTCGACCAAAATTTCCCCCCAGTGCCACATATAATATAATGTATATACTTTGTATGTACATTCATATATGCGTGTAATACACCTTGTGGTGATCACCTAAGCAATTTGATATTTCTTTGCTGGTCACCAAGGGCTACCTAGTGTCCATGCCTAACTCACCAACACAATTTCGTAAGCATTCTGATTGTCCTGAGTGCGCTATAAGCCTCGTGGTGACAAGCCCAAAAAATGTATAATTTTGGTCTTGTCACCACGGCCTTTCCTGTGTGCACGTTATGCATCATAGCTCAAATCCAAATGCACAGACACACTCCTGGACCTGGTAGCTACCTTCTGATAGCAAAAAGATGCATTTTGATATCGACCGAAATTTCCCCCTATTGCCAATGTATATACTTTGTATGTAGATTCATATATAAGTGTATTACGCCTTGGGTGATCACCTAAGCAATTTGATATTTCTTTGCTGGTCACCATGGGCTACCTAGTGTCCATGCCTAACTCACCAACACAATTTCGTAAGCATTCTGATTGTCCTGAGTGCGCTATAAGCCTCGTGGTGACAAGCCCAAAAAATGTCAATTTTTGATCTTGTCACCACGGCCTCTCCTGTGTGCACGTGATGCATCATAGGTCAAATCCAAATGCACAGACACACTCCTGGACCTGGTAGCTACCTTCTGATAGCAAAAAGTTTCATTTTGATGTCGACCAAAATTTCCCCCTATTGCCAATGTATATTCTTTGTATATTCGTAGATTCATATATAAGTGTATTACGCCTTGGGTGATAACATAAGCTATTTGATATTTCTTTGCTGGTCACCAAGGGCTACCTAGTGTCCATGCCTAACTCACCAACACAATTTCGTAAGCATTCAGATTGTCCTGAGTGCGCTATAAGCCTCGTGGTGACAAGCCCAAAAAATGTCAATTTTTGGTCTTGTCACCACGGCCTCTCCTGTGTGCACGTGATGCATCATAGCTCAAATCCAAATGCACAGACACACTCCTGGACCTGGTAGCTACCTTCTGATAGCAAAAAGTTTCATTTTGGTGTCGACCAAAATTTCCCCCCAGTGCCACATATAATATAATGTATATACTTTGTATGTACATTCATATATGCGTGTAATACGCCTTGTGGTGATCACCTAAGCAATTTGATATTTCTTTGCTGGTCACCATGGGCTACCTAGTGTCCATGCCTAACTCACCAACACAATTTCGTAAGCATTCTGATTGTCCTGAGTGCGCTATAAGCCTCGTGGTGACAAGCCCAAAAAATGTATAATTTTGGTCTTGTCACCACGGCCTTTCCTGTGTGCACGTGATGCATCATAGCTCAAATCCAAATGCACAGACGCACTCCTGGACCTGGTAGCTACCTTCTGATAGCAAAAAGATGCATTTTGATATCGACCGAAATTTCCCCCTATTGCCAATGTATATACTTTGTATGTAGATTCATATATAAGTGTATTACGCCTTGGGTGATCACCTAAGCAATTTGAGATTTCTTTGCTGGTCACCAAGGGCTACCTAGTGTCCATGCCTAACTCACCAACACAATTTCGTAAGCATTCTGATTGTCCAGAGTGCGCTATAAGCCTCGTGGTGACAAGCCCAAAAAATGTCAATTTTTGGTCTTGTCACCACGGCCTCTCCTGTGTGCACGTGATGCATCATAGCTCAAATCCAAATGCACAGACACACTCCTGGACCTGGTAGCTACCTTCTGATAGCAAAAAGATGCATTTTGATGTTGACCAAAATTTCCCCCCCAGTGCCAAATATAATAAAATGTATATACTTTGTATGTAAATTCATATATGCGTGTAATACGCCTTGTGGTGATCACCTAAGCAATTTGATATTTCTTTGCTGGTCACCAAGGGCTACCTAGTGTCCATGCCTAACTCACCAACACAATTTCGTAAGCATTCTGATTGTCCTGAGTGCGCTATAAGCCTCGTGGTGACAAGCCAAAAAAATGTCAATTTTTTGTCTTGTCACCACGGCCTCTCCTGTGTGCACGTGATGCATCACAGCTCAAATCCAAATGCACAGACACACTCCTGGACCTGGTAGCTACCTTCTGATAGCAAAAACATGCATTTTGATTTCGACCAAAATTTCCCCCTATTGCCAATGTATATACTTTGTATGTAGATTCATATATATATGTGTATTACGCCTTGGGTGATCACCTAAGCAATTTGAGATTTCTTTGCTGGTCACCAAGGGCTACCTAGTGTCCATGCCTAACTCACCAACACAATTTCGTAAGCATTCTGATTGTCCTGAGTGCGCTATAAGCCTCGTGGTGACAAGCCCAAGAAATGTCAATTTTTGGTCTTGTCACCACGGTCTCTCCTGTGTGCACGTGATGCATCATAGCTCAAATCCAAATGCACAGACACACTCCTGGACCTGGTAGCTACCTTCTGATAACAAAATGGTGCATTTTGATGTCGACCAAAATTTCCCCCTATTACAAATATATATATACTTTGTATGTAGATTCATATATAAGTTCATTACGCCTTGTGGTGATAACGTAAGCAATTTGAGATTTCTTTGCTGGTCACCATGGGCTACCTAGTGTCCATGCCTAACTCACCAACACAATTTCGTAAGCATTCTGATTGTCCTGAGTGCGCTATAAGCCTCGTGGTGACAAGCCCAAAAAATGTCAATTTTTTGTCTTGTCACCACGGCCTCTCCTGTGTGCACGTGATGCATCATAGCTCAAATCCAAATGCACAGACACACTCCTGGACCTGGTAGCTACCTTCTGATAGCAAAAAGATGCATTTTGATGTCGACCAAAATTTCTCCCTATTGCCAATGTATATACTTTGTATGTAGATTCATCTATAAGTGTATTACGCCTTGGGTGATCACCTAAGCAATTTGATATTTCTTTGCTGGTCACCAAGGGCTACCTAGTGTCCATGCCTAACTCACCAACACAATTTCGTAAGCATTCTGATTGTCCTGAGTGCGCTATAAGCCTCGTGGTGACAAGCCCAAAAAATGTCAATTTTTTGTCTTGTCACCACGGCCTCTCCTGTGTGCACGTGATGCATCATAGCTCAAATCCAAATGCACAGACACACTCCTGGACCTGGTAGCTACCTTCTGATAGCAAAAAGATGCATTTTGGTGTCGACCAAAATTTCCCCCCAGTGCCACATATAATATAATGTATATACTTTGTATGTACATTCATATATGCGTGTAATACGCCTTGTGGTGATCACCTAAGCAATTTGAGATTTCTTTGCTGGTCACCAAGGGCTACCTAGTGTCCATGCCTAACTCACCAACACAATTTCGTAAGCATTCTGATTGTCCTGAGTGCGCTATAAGCCTCGTGGTGACAAGCCCAAAAAATGTATAATTTTGGTCTTGTCACCACGGCCTTTCCTGTGTGCACGTGATGCATCATAGCTCAAATCCAAATGCACAGACGCACTCCTGGACCTTGTAGCTACCTTCTGATAGGAAAAAGATGCATTTTGATATCGACCGAAATTTCCCCCTATTGCCAATGTATATACTTTGTATGTAGATTCATATATAAGTGTATTACGCCTTGGGTGATCACCTAAGCAATTTGATATTTCTTTGCTGGTCACCAAGGGCTACCTAGTGTCCATGCCTAACTCACCAACACAATTTCGTAAGCATTCTGATTGTCCTGAGTGCGCTATAAGCCTCGTGGTGACAAGCCCAAAAAATGTCAATTTTTTGTCTTGTCACCACGGCCTCTCCTGTGTGCACGTTATGCATCATAGCTCAAATCCAAATGCACAGACACACTCCTGGACCTGGTAGCTACCTTCTGATAGCAAAAAGTTGCATTTTGGTGTCGACCAAAATTTCCCCCCAGTGCCACATATAATAAAATGTATATACTTTGTATGTACATTCATATATGCGTGTAATACGCCTTGTGGTGATCACCTAAGCAATTTGAGATTTCTTTGCTGGTCACCAAGGGCTACCTAGTGTCCATGCCTAACTCACCAACACAATTTCGTAAGCATTCTGATTGTCCTGAGTGCGCTATAAGCCTCGTGGTGACAAGCCCAAAAAATGTCAATTTTTGATCTTGTCACCACGGCCTCTCCTGTGTGCACGTGATGCATCATAGCTCAAATCCAAATGCACAGACACACTCCTGGACCTGGTAGCTACCTTCTGATAGCAAAAAGATGCATTTTGATGTCGACCAAAATTTCTCCCTATTGCCAATGTATATACTTTGTATGTAGATTCATATATAAGTGTATTACGCCTTGGGTGATCACCTAAGCAATTTGATATTTCTTTGCTGGTCACCAAGGGCTACCTAGTGTCCATGCCTAACTCACCAACACAATTTCGTAAGCGTTCTGATTGTCCAGAGTGCGCTATAAGCCTCGTGGTGACAAGACCAAAAAATGTCAATTTTTGATCTTGTCAACACGGCCTCTCCTGTGTGCACGTGATGCATCATAGCTCAAATCTGAATGCACAGACACACTCCTGGACCTTGTAGCTACCTTCTGATAGCAAAAAGTTTCATTTTGATGTCGACCAAAATTTCCCCCTATTGCCAATGTATATACCTTGTATTTAGATTCATATATAAGTGTGTTACTTCTTGAGGTGATCACCTAAACAATTTGATATTTCTTTGCTGGTCACCATGGGCTACCTAGTGTCCATGCCTAACTCACCAACACAATTTCGTAAGCATTCTGATTGTCCTGAGTGCGCTATAAGCCTCGTGGTGACAAGCCCAAAAAATGTCAATTTTTTGTCTTGTCACCACGGCCTCTCCTGTGTGCACGTGATGCATCATAGCTCAAATCCAAATGCACAGACACACTCCTGGACCTGGTAGCTACCTTCTGATAGCAAAAAGATGCATTTTGGTGTCGACCAAAATTTCCCCCCAGTGCCACATATAATATAATGTATATACTTTGTATGTACATTCATATATGCGTGTAATACGCCTTGTGGTGATCACCTAAGCAATTTGAGATTTCTTTGCTGGTCACCAAGGGCTACCTAGTGTCCATGCCTAACTCACCAACACAATTTCGTAAGCATTCTGATTGTCCTGAGTGCGCTATAAGCCTCGTGGTGACAAGCCCAAAAAATGTATAATTTTGGTCTTGTCACCACGGCCTTTCCTGTGTGCACGTGATGCATCATAGCTCAAATCCAAATGCACAGACGCACTCCTGGACCTTGTAGCTACCTTCTGATAGGAAAAAGATGCATTTTGATATCGACCGAAATTTCCCCCTATTGCCAATGTATATACTTTGTATGTAGATTCATATATAAGTGTATTACGCCTTGGGTGATCACCTAAGCAATTTGATATTTCTTTGCTGGTCACCAAGGGCTACCTAGTGTCCATGCCTAACTCACCAACACAATTTCGTAAGCATTCTGATTGTCCTGAGTGCGCTATAAGCCTCGTGGTGACAAGCCCAAAAAATGTCAATTTTTTGTCTTGTCACCACGGCCTCTCCTGTGTGCACGTTATGCATCATAGCTCAAATCCAAATGCACAGACACACTCCTGGACCTGGTAGCTACCTTCTGATAGCAAAAAGTTGCATTTTGGTGTCGACCAAAATTTCCCCCCAGTGCCACATATAATAAAATGTATATACTTTGTATGTACATTCATATATGCGTGTAATACGCCTTGTGGTGATCACCTAAGCAATTTGAGATTTCTTTGCTGGTCACCAAGGGCTACCTAGTGTCCATGCCTAACTCACCAACACAATTTCGTAAGCATTCTGATTGTCCTGAGTGCGCTATAAGCCTCGTGGTGACAAGCCCAAAAAATGTCAATTTTTGATCTTGTCACCACGGCCTCTCCTGTGTGCACGTGATGCATCATAGCTCAAATCCAAATGCACAGACACACTCCTGGACCTGGTAGCTACCTTCTGATAGCAAAAAGATGCATTTTGATGTCGACCAAAATTTCTCCCTATTGCCAATGTATATACTTTGTATGTAGATTCATATATAAGTGTATTACGCCTTGGGTGATCACCTAAGCAATTTGATATTTCTTTGCTGGTCACCAAGGGCTACCTAGTGTCCATGCCTAACTCACCAACACAATTTCGTAAGCGTTCTGATTGTCCAGAGTGCGCTATAAGCCTCGTGGTGACAAGACCAAAAAATGTCAATTTTTGATCTTGTCAACACGGCCTCTCCTGTGTGCACGTGATGCATCATAGCTCAAATCTGAATGCACAGACACACTCCTGGACCTTGTAGCTACCTTCTGATAGCAAAAAGTTTCATTTTGATGTCGACCAAAATTTCCCCCTATTGCCAATGTATATACCTTGTATTTAGATTCATATATAAGTGTGTTACTTCTTGAGGTGATCACCTAAACAATTTGATATTTCTTTGCTGGTCACCATGGGCTACCTAGTGTCCATGCCTAACTCACCAACACAATTTCGTAAGCATTCTGATTGTCCTGAGTGCGCTATAAGCCTCGTGGTGACAAGCCCAAAAAATGTCAATTTTTGATCTTGTCACCACGGCCTCTCCTGTGTGCACGTGATGCATCATAGCTCAAATCCAAATGCACAGACACACTCCTGGACCTGGTAGCTACCTTCTGATGGCAAAAAGATGCATTTTGATTTCGACCAAAATTTCCCCCTATTGCCAATGTATATACTTTGTATGTAGATTCATATATAAGTGTATTACGCCTTGGGTGATCACCTAAGCAATTTGATATTTCTTTGCTGGTCACCAAGGGCTACCTAGTGTCCATGCCTAACTCACCAACACAATTTCGTAAGCATTCTGATTGTCCTGAGTGCGCTATAAGCCTCGTGGTGACAAGCCCAAAAAATGTCAATTTTTGATCTTGTCACCATGGCCTTTCCTGTGTGCACGTGATGCATCATAGCTCAAATCCAAATGCACAGACACACTCCTGGACCTGGTAGCTACCTTCTGATAGCAAAAAGTTTCATTTTGATGTCGACCAAAATTTCCCCCTATTGCCAATGTATATTCTTTGTATATTCGTAGATTCATATATAAGTGTATTACGCCTTGGGTGATAACATAAGCTATTTGATATTTCTTTGCTGGTCACCAAGGGCTACCTAGTGTCCATGCCTAACTCACCAACACAATTTCGTAAGCATTCAGATTGTCCTGAGTGCGCTATAAGCCTCGTGGTGACAAGCCCAAAAAATGTCAATTTTTGGTCTTGTCACCACGGCCTCTCCTGTGTGCACGTGATGCATCATAGCTCAAATCCAAATGCACAGACACACTCCTGGACCTGGTAGCTACCTTCTGATAGCAAAAAGTTTCATTTTGGTGTCGACCAAAATTTCCCCCCAGTGCCACATATAATATAATGTATATACTTTGTATGTACATTCATATATGCGTGTAATACACCTTGTGGTGATCACCTAAGCAATTTGATATTTCTTTGCTGGTCACCAAGGGCTACCTAGTGTCCATGCCTAACTCACCAACACAATTTCGTAAGCATTCTGATTGTCCTGAGTGCGCTATAAGCCTCGTGGTGACAAGCCCAAAAAATGTATAATTTTGGTCTTGTCACCACGGCCTTTCCTGTGTGCACGTTATGCATCATAGCTCAAATCCAAATGCACAGACACACTCCTGGACCTGGTAGCTACCTTCTGATAGCAAAAAGATGCATTTTGATATCGACCGAAATTTCCCCCTATTGCCAATGTATATACTTTGTATGTAGATTCATATATAAGTGTATTACGCCTTGGGTGATCACCTAAGCAATTTGATATTTCTTTGCTGGTCACCATGGGCTACCTAGTGTCCATGCCTAACTCACCAACACAATTTCGTAAGCATTCTGATTGTCCTGAGTGCGCTATAAGCCTCGTGGTGACAAGCCCAAAAAATGTCAATTTTTGATCTTGTCACCACGGCCTCTCCTGTGTGCACGTGATGCATCATAGGTCAAATCCAAATGCACAGACACACTCCTGGACCTGGTAGCTACCTTCTGATAGCAAAAAGTTTCATTTTGATGTCGACCAAAATTTCCCCCTATTGCCAATGTATATTCTTTGTATATTCGTAGATTCATATATAAGTGTATTACGCCTTGGGTGATAACATAAGCTATTTGATATTTCTTTGCTGGTCACCAAGGGCTACCTAGTGTCCATGCCTAACTCACCAACACAATTTCGTAAGCATTCAGATTGTCCTGAGTGCGCTATAAGCCTCGTGGTGACAAGCCCAAAAAATGTCAATTTTTGGTCTTGTCACCACGGCCTCTCCTGTGTGCACGTGATGCATCATAGCTCAAATCCAAATGCACAGACACACTCCTGGACCTGGTAGCTACCTTCTGATAGCAAAAAGTTTCATTTTGGTGTCGACCAAAATTTCCCCCCAGTGCCACATATAATATAATGTATATACTTTGTATGTACATTCATATATGCGTGTAATACGCCTTGTGGTGATCACCTAAGCAATTTGATATTTCTTTGCTGGTCACCATGGGCTACCTAGTGTCCATGCCTAACTCACCAACACAATTTCGTAAGCATTCTGATTGTCCTGAGTGCGCTATAAGCCTCGTGGTGACAAGCCCAAAAAATGTATAATTTTGGTCTTGTCACCACGGCCTTTCCTGTGTGCACGTGATGCATCATAGCTCAAATCCAAATGCACAGACGCACTCCTGGACCTGGTAGCTACCTTCTGATAGCAAAAAGATGCATTTTGATATCGACCGAAATTTCCCCCTATTGCCAATGTATATACTTTGTATGTAGATTCATATATAAGTGTATTACGCCTTGGGTGATCACCTAAGCAATTTGATATTTCTTTGCTGGTCACCAAGGGCTACCTAGTGTCCATGCCTAACTCACCAACACAATTTCGTAAGCATTCTGATTGTCCTGAGTGCGCTATAAGCCTCGTGGTGACAAGCCCAAAAAATGTCAATTTTTGGTCTTGTCACCACGGCCTCTCCTGTGTGCACGTGATGCATCATAGCTCAAATCCAAATGCACAGACACACTCCTGGACCTGGTAGCTACCTTCTGATAGCAAAAAGATGCATTTTGATGTTGACCAAAATTTCCCCCCCAGTGCCAAATATAATAAAATGTATATACTTTGTATGTAAATTCATATATGCGTGTAATACGCCTTGTGGTGATCACCTAAGCAATTTGATATTTCTTTGCTGGTCACCAAGGGCTACCTAGTGTCCATGCCTAACTCACCAACACAATTTCGTAAGCATTCTGATTGTCCTGAGTGCGCTATAAGCCTCGTGGTGACAAGCCCAAAAAATGTCAATTTTTTGTCTTGTCACCACGGCCTCTCCTGTGTGCACGTGATGCATCACAGCTCAAATCCAAATGCACAGACGCACTCCTGGACCTGGTAGCTACCTTCTGATAGCAAAAACATGCATTTTGATTTCGACCAAAATTTCCCCCTATTGCCAATGTATATACTTTGTATGTAGATTCATATATATATGTGTATTACGCCTTGGGTGATCACCTAAGCAATTTGAGATTTCTTTGCTGGTCACCAAGGGCTACCTAGTGTCCATGCCTAACTCACCAACACAATTTCGTAAGCATTCTGATTGTCCTGAGTGCGCTATAAGCCTCGTGGTGACAAGCCCAAGAAATGTCAATTTTTTGTCTTGTCACCACGGCCTCTCCTGTGTGCACGTGATGCATCATAGCTCAAATCCAAATGCACAGACACACTCCTGGACCTGGTAGCTACCTTCTGATAACAAAATGGTGCATTTTGATGTCGACCAAAATTTCCCCCTATTACCAATATATATATACTTTGTATGTAGATTCATATATAAGTGCATTACGCCTTGTGGTGATAACGTAAGCAATTTGAGATTTCTTTGCTGGTCACCATGGGCTACCTAGTGTCCATGCCTAACTCACCAACACAATTTCGTAAGCATTCTGATTGTCCTGAGTGCGCTATAAGCCTCGTGGTGACAAGCCCAAAAAATGTCAATTTTTTGTCTTGTCACCACGGCCTCTCCTGTGTGCACGTGATGCATCATAGCTCAAATCCAAATGCACAGACACACTCCTGGACCTGGTAGCTAACTTCTGATAGCAAAAAGATGCATTTTGATGTCGACCAAAATTTCCCTCTATTGCCAATATATATATACTTTGTATGTAGATTCATATATAAGTGTATTACGCCTTGGGTGATCACCTAAGCAATTTGAGATTTCTTTGCTGGTCACCATGGGCTACCTAGTGTCCATGCCTAACTCACCAACACAATTTCGTAAGCATTCTGATTGTCCTGAGTGCGCTATAAGCCTCGTGGTGACAAGCCCAAAAAATGTCAATTTGTGGTCTTGTCACCACGGCCTCTCCTGTGTGCACGTGATGCATCATAGCTCAAATCCCAATGCACAGACACACTCCTGGACCTGGTAGCTACCTTCTGATAGCAAAAAGTTGCATTTTGGTGTCGACCAAAATTTCCCCCCAGTGCCACATATAATAAAATGTATATACTTTGTATGTAGATTCATATATAAGTGTATTACGCTTTGTGGTGATCACCTAAGCAATTTGAGATTTCTTTGCTGGTCACCATGGGCTACCTAGTGTCCATGCCTAACTCACCAACACAATTTCGTAAGCATTCTGATTGTCCTGAGTGCGCTATAAGCCTCGTGGTGACAAGCCCAAAAAATGTCAATTTTTGATCTTGTCACCACGGCCTCTCCTGTGTGCACGTGATGCATCATAGCTCAAATCCAAATGCACAGACACACTCCTGGACCTGGTAGCTACCTTCTGATAGCAAAAACATGCATTTTGATTTCGACCAAAATTTCCCCCTATTGCCAATGTATATACTTTGTATGTAGATTCATATATATATGTGTATTACGCCTTGGGTGATCACCTAAGCAATTTGAGATTTCTTTGCTGGTCACCAAGGGCTACCTAGTGTCCATGCCTAACTCACCAACACAATTTCGTAAGCATTCTGATTGTCCTGAGTGCGCTATAAGCCTCGTGGTGACAAGCCAAACAAATGTATATTTTTGGTCTTGTCACCACGGCCTCTCCTGTGTGCACGTGATGCATCATAGCTCAAATCCAAATGCACAGACACACTCCTGGACCTGGTAGCTACCTTCTGATAACAAAATGGTGCATTTTGATGTCGACCAAAATTTCAACCTATTACCAATATATATATACTTTGTATGTAGATTCATATATAAGTTCATTACGCCTTGTGGTGATAACGTAAGCAATTTGAGATTTCTTTGCTGGTCACCATGGGCTACCTAGTATCCATGCCTAACTCACCAACACAATTTCGTAAGCATTCTGATTGTCCTGAGTGCGCTATAAGCCTCGTGGTGACAAGCCCAAAAAATGTCAATTTTTTGTCTTGTCACCACGGCCTCTCCTGTGTGCACGTGATGCATCATAGCTCAAATCCAAATGCACAGACACACTCCTGGACCTGGTAGCTACCTTCTGATAGCAAAAAGATGCATTTTGATTTCGACCAAAATTTCCCTCTATTGCCAATATATATATACTTTGTATGTAGATTCATATATAAGTGTATTACGCCTTGGGTGATCACCTAAGCAATTTGAGATTTCTTTGCTGGTCACCATGGGCTACCTAGTGTCCATGCCTAACTCACCAACACAATTTCGTAAGCATTCTGATTGTCCTGAGTGCGCTATAAGCCTCGTGGTGACAAGCCCAAAAAATGTCAATTTTGGTCTTGTCACCACGGCCTCTCCTGTGTGCACGTGATGCATCATAGCTCAAATCCAAATGCACAGACACACTCCTGGACCTGGTAGCTACCTTCTGATAGCAAAAAGTTGCATTTTGGTGTCGACCAAAATTTCCCCCCAGTGCCACATATAATAAAATGTATATACTTTGTATGTAGATTCATATATAAGTGTATTACGCTTTGTGGTGATCACCTAAGCAATTTGATATTTCTTTGCTGGTCACCATGGGCTACCTAGTGTCCATGCCTAACTCACCAACACAATTTCGTAAGCATTCTGATTGTCCTGAGTGCGCTATAAGCCTCGTGGTGACAAGCCCAAAAAATGTCAATTTTTTGTCTTGTCACCACGGCCTCTCCTGTGTGCACGTGATGCATCATAGCTCAAATCCAAATGCACAGACACACTCCTGGACCTGGTAGCTAACTTCTGATAGCAAAAAGATGCATTTTGATTTCGACCAAAATTTCCCTCTATTGCCAATATATATATACTTTGTATGTAGATTCATATATAAGTGTATTACGCCTTGGGTGATCACCTAAGCAATTTGAGATTTCTTTGCTGGTCACCATGGGCTACCTAGTGTCCATGCCTAACTCACCAACACAATTTCGTAAGCATTCTGATTGTCCTGAGTGCGCTATAAGCCTCGTGGTGACAAGCCCAAAAAATGTCAATTTTTGGTCTTGTCACCACGGCCTCTCCTGTGTGCACGTGATGCATCATAGCTCAAATCCAAATGCACAGACACACTCCTGGACCTGGTAGCTACCTTCTGATAGCAAAAACATGCATTTTGATTTCGACCAAAATTTCCCCCTATTGCCAATGTATATACTTTGTATGTAGATTCATATATATATGTGTATTACGCCTTGGGTGATCACCTAAGCAATTTGAGATTTCTTTGCTGGTCACCAAGGGCTACCTAGTGTCCATGCCTAACTCACCAACACAATTTCGTAAGCATTCTGATTGTCCTGAGTGCGCTATAAGCCTCGTGGTGACAAGCCAAACAAATGTCAATTTTTGGTCTTGTCACCACGGCCTCTCCTGTGTGCACGTGATGCATCATAGCTCAAATCCAAATGCACAGACACACTCCTGGACCTGGTAGCTACCTTCTGATAACAAAATGGTGCATTTTGATGTCGACCAAAATTTCCCCCTATTACCAATATATATATACTATGTATGTAGATTCATATATAAGTGCATTACGCCTTGTGGTGATAACGTAAGCAATTTGAGATTTCTTTGCTGGTCACCATGGGCTACCTAGTGTCCATGCCTAACTCACCAACACAATTTCGTAAGCATTCTGATTGTCCTGAGTGCGCTATAAGCCTCGTGGTGACAAGCCCAAAAAATGTCAATTTTTTGTCTTGTCACCACGGCCTCTCCTGTGTGCACGTGATGCATCATAGCTCAAATCCAAATGCACAGACACACTCCTGGACCTGGTAGCTACCTTCTGATAGCAAAAAGATGCATTTTGATTTCGACCAAAATTTCCCTCTATTGCCAATATATATATACTTTGTATGTAGATTCATATATAAGTGTATTACGCCTTGGGTGATCACCTAAGCAATTTGATATTTCTTTGCTGGTCACCAAGGGCTACCTAGTGTCCATGCCTAACTCACCAACACAATTTCGTAAGCATTCTGATTGTCCTGAGTGCGCTATAAGCCTCGTGGTGACAAGCCCAAAAAATGTCAAAATTGGTCTTGTCACCACGGCCTCTCCTGTGTGCACGTGATGCATCATAGCTCAAATCCAAATGCACAGACACACTCCTGGACCTGGTAGCTACCTTCTGATAGCAAAAAGTTGCATTTTGGTGTCGACCAAAATTTCCCCCCAGTGCCACATATAATAAAATGTATATACTTTGTATGTAGATTCATATAAAAGTGTATTACGCTTTGTGGTGATCACCTAAGCAATTTGAGATTTCTTTGCTGGTCACCATGGGCTACCTAGTGTCCATGCCTAACTCACCAACACAATTTCGTAAGCATTCTGATTGTCCTGAGTGCGCTATAAGCCTCGTGGTGACAAGCCCAAAAAATGTCAATTTTTTGTCTTATCACCACAGCCTCTCCTGTGTGCACGTGATGCATCATAGCTCAAATCCAAATGCACAGACACACTCCTGGACCTGGTAGCTACCTTCTGATAGCAAAAAGTTTCATTTTGATGTCGACCAAAATTTCCCTCTATTACCAATATATATATACTTTGTATGTAGATTTATATATAAGTGTATTACGCCTTGGGTGATCACCTAAGCAATTTGATATTTCTTTGCTGATCACCATGGGCTACCTAGTGTCCATGCCTAACTCACCAACACAATTTCGTAAGCATTCTGATTGTCCTGAGTGCGCTATAAGCCTCGTGGTGACAAGCCCAAAAAATGTCAATTTTTGGTCTTGTCACCACGGCCTCTCCTGTGTGCACGTGATGCATCATAGCTCAAATCCAAATGCACAGACACACTCCTGGACCTGGTAGCTACCTTCTGATAACAAAAACATGCATTTTGATTTCGACCAAAATTTCCCCCTATTGCCAATGTATATACTTTGTATGTAGATTCATATATATATGTGTATTACGCCTTGTGGTGATCACCTAAGCAATTTGAGATTTCTTTGCTGGTCACCAAGGGCTACCTAGTGTCCATGCCTAACTCACCAACACAATTTCGTAAGCATTCTGATTGTCCTGAGTGCGCTATAAGCCTCGTGGTGACAAGCCAAACAAATGTCAATTTTTGGTCTTGTCACCACGGCCTCTCCTGTGTGCACGTGATGCATCATAGCTCAAATCCAAATGCACAGACACACTCCTGGACCTGGTAGCTACCTTCTGATAACAAAAAGGTGCATTTTGATGTCGACCAAAATTTCCCCCTATTACCAATATATATATACTTTGTATGTAGATTCATATATAAGTGTATTACGCCTTGTGGTGATCACGTAAGCAATTTGAGATTTCTTTGCTGGTCACCATGGGCTACCTAGTGTCCATGCCTAACTCACCAACACAATTTCGTAAGCATTCTGATTGTCCTGAGTGCGCTATAAGCCTCGTGGTGACAAGCCCAAAAAATGTCAATTTTTTGTCTTGTCACCACAGCCTCTCCTGTGTGCACGTGATGCATCATAGCTCAAATCCAAATGCACAGACACACTCCTGGACCTGGTAGCTACCTTCTGATAGCAAAAAGATGCATTTTGATTTCGACCAAAATTTCCCCCTATTGCCAATGTATATACTTTGTATGTAGATTCATATATAAGTGTATTACGCCTTGGGTGATCACCTAAGCAATTTGATATTTCTTTGCTGGTCACCATGGGCTACCTAGTGTCCATGCCTAACTCACCAACACAATTTCGTAAGCATTCTGATTGTCCTGAGTGCGCTATAAGCCCAAAAAATATCAATTTTTGGTCTTGTCACCACGGCCTCTCCTTTGTGCACGTAATGCATCATAGCTCAAATCCAAATGCACAGACACACTCCTGGACCTGGTAGCTACCTTCTGATAGCAAAAAGTTGCATTTTGATGTCGACCAAAATTTCCCCCTATTGCCAATGTATATACTTTGTATGTAGATTCATATATAAGTGTATTACGCCTTGGGTGATCACCTAAGCAATTTGATATTTCTTTGCTGATCACCATGGGCTACCTAGTGTCCATGCCTAACTCACCAACACAATTTCGTAAGCATTCTGATTGTCCTGAGTGCGCTATAAGCCTCGTGGTGACAAGCCCAAAAAATGTCAATTTTTTGTCTTGTCACCACGGCCTCTCCTGTGTGCACGTGATGCATCATAGCTCAAATCCAAATGCACAGACACACTCCTGGACCTGGTAGCTACCTTCTGATAGCAAAAAGTTTCATTTTGATTTCGACCAAAATTTCCCCCCAATGCCACATGTAATAAAATGTATATACTTTGTATGTACATTCATATATGCGTGTAATACGCCTTGTGGTGATCACCTAAGCAATTTGAGATTTCTTTGCTGGTCACCATGGGCTACCTAGTGTCCATGCCTAACTCACCAACACAATTTCGTAAGCATTCTGATTGCCCTGAGTGCGCTATAAGCCTCGTGGTGACAAGCCCAAAAAATGTCAATTTTTGATCTTGTCACCACGGCCTCTCCTGTGTGCACGTGATGCATCATAGGTCAAATCCAAATGCACAGACACACTCCTGGACCTGGTAGCTACCTTCTGATAGCAAAAAGATGCATTTTGATGTCGACCAAAATTTCCCCCTATTGCCAATGTATATACTTTGTATGTAGATTCATATATAAGTGTATTACGCCTTGTGGTGATCACCTAAGCAATTTGATATTTCTTTGCTGGTCACCATGGCCTACCTAGTGTCCATGCCTAACTCACCAACACAATTTCGTAAGCATTCTGATTGTCCTGAGTGCGCTATAAGCCTCGTGGTGACAAGCCCAAAAAATGTCAATTTTTGATCTTGTCACCACGGCCTCTCCTGTGTGCACGTGATGCATCATAGCTCAAATCCAAATGCACAGACACACTCCTGGACCTGGTAGCTACCTTCTGATAGCAAAAAGATGCATTTTGATGTCGACCAAAATTTCCCCCCAGTGCCACATATAATAAAATGTATATACTTTGTATGTACATTCATATATGCGTGTAATACGCCTTGTGGTGATCACCTAAGCAATTTGATATTTCTTTGCTGGTCACCAAGGGCTACCTAGTGTCCATGCCTAACTCACCAACACAATTTCGTAAGCATTCTGATTGTCCTGAGTGCGCTATAAGCCTCGTGGTGACAAGCCCAAAAAATGTCAATTTTGGTCTTGTCACCACGGCCTCTCCTGTGTGCACGTGATGCATCATAGTTCAAATCCAAATGCACAGACACACTCCTGGACCTGGTAGCTACCTTCTGATAGCAAAAAGATGCATTTTGATTTCGACCAAAATTTCCCCCTATTACCAATATATATATACTTTGTATGTAGATTCATATATGCGTGTAATACGCCTTGTGGTGATCACCTAAGCAATTTGATATTTCTTTGCTGGTCACCATGGGCTACCTAGTGTCCATGCCTAACTCACCAACACAATTTCGTAAGCATTCTGATTGTCCTGAGTGCGCTATAAGCCTCGTGGTGACAAGCCCAAAAAATGTCAATTTTTGGTCTTGTCACCACGGCCTCTCCTGTGTGCACGTGATGCATCATAGGTCAAATCCAAATGCACAGACACACTCCTGGACCTGGTAGCTACCTTCTGATAGCAAAAAGATGCATTTTGATTTCGACCAAAATTTCCCCCTATTGCCAATGTATATACTTTGTATGTAGATTCATATATAAGTGTATTACGCCTTGGGTGATCACCTAAGCAATTTGATATTTCTTTGCTGGTCACCATGGGCTACCTAGTGTCCATGCCTAACTCACCAACACAATTTCGTAAGCATTCTGATTGTCCTGAGTGCGCTATAAGCCTCGTGGTGACAAGCCCAAAAAATGTCAATTTTTGGTCTTGTCACCACGGCCTCTCCTGTGTGCACGTAATGCATCATAGCTCAAATCCAAATGCACAGACACACTCCTGGACCTGGTAGCTACCTTCTGATAGCAAAAAGATGCATTTTGATGTCGACCAAAATTTCCCCCTATTGCCAATGTATATACTTTGTATGTAGATTCATATATAAGTGTATTACGCCTTTTGGTGATCACCTAAGCAATTTGATATTTCTTTGCTGGTCACCAAGGGCTACCTAGTGTCCATGCCTAACTCACCAACACAATTTCGTAAGCATTCTGATTGTCCTGAGTGCGCTATAAGCCTCGTGGTGACAAGCCCAAAAAATGTCAATTTGTGGTCTTGTTACCACGGCCTCTCCTGTGTGCACGTAATGCATCATAGCTCAAATGCAAATGCACAGACACACTCCTGGACCTGGTAGCTACCTTCTGATAGCAAAAAGATGCATTTTGTTGTCAACCAAAATTTCCCCCTATTGCCAATGTAAATACTTTGTATGTAGATTCATATATAAGTGTATTACGCCTTGTGGTGATCACCTAAGCAATTTGATATTTCTTTGCTGGTCACCATGGGCTACCTAGTGTCCATGCCTAACTCACCAACACAATTTCGTAAGCATTCTGATTGTCCTGAGTGCGCTATAAGCCTCGTGGTGACAAGCCCAAAAAATGTCAATTTGTGGTCTTGTCACCACGGCCTCTCCTGTGTGCACGTGATGCATCATAGCTCAAATCCAAATGCACAGACACACTCCTGGACCTGGTAGGTACTTTCTGATAGCAATAAGATGCATTTTGATGTCGACCAAAATTTCCCCCTATTACATACATATATATATATATATATATATATATATACTTTGTATGTAGATTCATATATAAGTGTATTACGCCTTGGGTGATCACCTAAGCAATTTGATATTTCTTTGCTGGTCACCAAGGGCTACCTAGTGTCCATGCCTAACTCACCAACACAATTTCGTAAGCATTCTGATTGTCCTGAGTGCGCTATAAGCCTCGTGGTGACAAGCCCAAATAATGTCAATTTTTTGATCTTGTCACCACGGCCTCTCCTGTGTGCACGTGATGCATCATAGCTCAAATCCCAATGCACAGACACACTCCTGGACCTGGTAGCTACCTTCTGATAGCAAAAAGTTGCATTTTGGTGTCGACCAAAATTTCCCCCCAGTGCCACATATAATAAAATGTATATACTTTGTATGTACATTCATATATGCGTGTAATACGCCTTGTGGTGATCACCTAAGCAATTTGAGATTTCTTTGCTGGTCACCAAGGGCTACCTAGTGTCCATGCCTAACTCACCAACACAATTTCGTAAGCATTCTGCTTGTCCTGAGTGCGCTATAAGCCTCGTGGTGACAAGCCCAAAAAATGTCAATTTTTGATCTTGTCACCACGGCCTCTCCTGCGTGCACGTGATGCATCCTAGGTCAAATCCAAATGCGCAGACACACTCCTGGACCTGGTAGCTACCTTCTGATAACAAAAAGATGCATTTTGATGTCGACCAAAATTTCCCCCTATTGCCAATGTATATACTTTGTATGTACATTCATATATGCGTGTAATACGCCTTGTGGTGATCACCTAAGCAATTTGAGATTTCTTTGCTTGTCACCGTGGGCTACCTAGTGTCCATGCCTAACTCACCAACACAATTTCGTAAGCATTCTAATTGTCCTGAGTGCGCTATAAGCCTCGTGGTGACAAGCCCAAAAAATGTCAATTTTTGATCTTGTCACCACGGCCTCTCCTGTGTGCACGTGATGCATCATAGCTCAAATCCAAATGCACAGACACACTCCTGGACCTGGTAGCTACCTTCTGATAGCAAAAAGATGCATTTTGATGTCGACCAAAATTTCCCC
Organism: Chondrilla cf. caribensis; assembly: GCA_964020155.1. NCBI lineage: Eukaryota > Metazoa > Porifera > Demospongiae > Chondrillida > Chondrillidae > Chondrilla > Chondrilla cf. caribensis. The sequence continues at coordinate 14,905 of OZ026551.1, read as the reverse complement.
CTATTGCCAATGTATATACTTTGTATGTAGATTCATATATAAGTGTATTACGCCTTGTGGTGATCACCTAAGCAATTTGATATTTCTTTGCTGGTCACCATGGCCTACCTAGTGTCCATGCCTAACTCACCAACACAATTTCGTAAGCATTCTGATTGTCCTGAGTGCGCTATAAGCCTCGTGGTGACAAGCCCAAAAAATGTCAATTTTTTGTCTTGTCACCACGGCCTCTCCTGTGTGCACGTGATGCATCATAGCTCAAATCCAAATGTACAGACACACTCCTGGACCTGGTAGCTACCTTCTGATAGCAATAAGATGCATTTTGATGTCGACCAAAATTTCCCCCTATTACATACATATATATATATATATATATATATATATACTTTGTATGTAGATTCATATATAAGTGTATTACGCCTTGGGTGATCACCTAAGCAATTTGAGATTTCTTTGCTGGTCACCAAGGGCTACCTAGTGTCCATGCCTAACTCACCAACACAATTTCGTAAGCATTCTGATTGTCCTGAGTGCGCTATAAGCCTCGTGGTGACAAGCCCAAAAAATGTCAATTTTTGATCTTGTCACCACGGACTCTCCTGTGTGCACGTGATGCATCATAGCTCAAATCCAAATGCACAGACACACTCCTGGACCTGGTAGCTACCTTCTGATAGCAAAAAGATGCATTTTGATTTCGACCAAAATTTCCCCCTATTGCCAATGTATATACTTTGTATGTACATTCATATATGCGTGTAATACACCTTGTGGTGATCACCTAAGCAATTAGAGATCTCTTTGCTTGTCACCGTGGGCTACCTAGTGTCCATGCCTAACTCACCAACACAATTTCGTAAGCATTCTGATTGTCCTGAGTGCACTATAAGCCTCGTGGTGACAAGCCCAAAAAATGTCAATTTTTGGTCTTGTCACCACGGCCTCTCCTGTGTGCACGTGATGCATCATAGCTCAAATCCAAATGCACAGACACACTCCTGGACCTGGTAGCTACCTTCTGATAGCAAAAAGATGCATTTTGATTTCGACCAAAATTTCCCCCTATTGCCAATGTATATACTTTGTATGTAGATTCATATATAAGTGTATTACGCCTTGTGGTGATCACCTAAGCAATTTGATATTTCTTTGCTGGTCACCATGGCCTACCTAGTGTCCATGCCTAACTCACCAACACAATTTCGTAAGCATTCTGATTGTCCTGAGTGCGCTATAAGCCTCGTGGTGACAAGCCCAAAAAATGTCAATTTTTGATCTTGTCACCACGGCCTCTCCTGTGTGCACGTGATGCATCATAGCTCAAATCCAAATGCACAGACACACTCCTGGACCTGGTAGCTACCTTCTGATAGCAAAAAGTTGCATTTTGGTGTTGACCAAAATTTCCCCCCAGTGCCACATATAATAAAATGTATATACTTTGTATGTACATTCATATATGCGTGTAATACGCCTTGTGGTGATCACCTAAGCAATTTGATATTTCTTTGCTGGTCACCATGGGCTACCTAGTGTCCATGCCTAACTCACCAACACAATTTCGTAAGCATTCTGATTGTCCTGAGTGCGCTATAAGCCTCGTGGTGACAAGCCCAAAAAATGTCAATTTTTGATCTTGTCACCACGGCCTCTCCTGTGTGCACGTGATGCATCATAGCTCAAATCCAAATGCACAGACACACTCCTGGACCTGGTAGCTACCTTCTGATAGCAAAAAGATGCATTTTGATGTCGACCAAAATTTCCCTCTATTGCCAATGTATATACTTTGTATGTACATTCATATATGCGTGTAATACGCCTTGTGGTGATCACCTAAGCAATTTGAGATTTCTTTGCTGGTCACCAAGGGCTACCTAGTGTCCATGCCTAACTCACCAACACAATTTCGTAAGCATTCTGCTTGTCCTGAGTGCGCTATAAGCCTCGTGGTGACAAGCCCAAAAAATGTCAATTTTTGATCTTGTCACCACGGCCTCTCCTGCGTGCACGTGATGCATCCTAGGTCAAATCCAAATGCGCAGACACACTCCTGGACCTGGTAGCTACCTTCTGATAACAAAAAGATGCATTTTGATGTCGACCAAAATTTCCCCCTATTGCCAATGTATATACTTTGTATGTACATTCATATATGCGTGTAATACGCCTTGTGGTGATCACCTAAGCAATTTGAGATTTCTTTGCTTGTCACCGTGGGCTACCTAGTGTCCATGCCTAACTCACCAACACAATTTCGTAAGCATTCTAATTGTCCTGAGTGCGCTATAAGCCTCGTGGTGACAAGCCCAAAAAATGTCAATTTTTGATCTTGTCACCACGGCCTCTCCTGTGTGCACGTGATGCATCATAGCTCAAATCCAAATGCACAGACACACTCCTGGACCTGGTAGCTACCTTCTGATAGCAAAAAGATGCATTTTGATGTCGACCAAAATTTCCCCCTATTGCCAATGTATATACTTTGTATGTAGATTCATATATAAGTGTATTACGCCTTGTGGTGATCACCTAAGCAATTTGATATTTCTTTGCTGGTCACCATGGGCTACCTAGTGTCCATGCCTAACTCACCAACACAATTTCGTAAGCATTCTGATTGTCCTGAGTGCGCTATAAGCCTCGTGGTGACAAGCCCAAAAAATGTCAATTTTTTGTCTTGTCACCACGGCCTCTCCTGTGTGCACGTGATGCATCATAGCTCAAATCCAAATGTACAGACACACTCCTGGACCTGGTAGCTACCTTCTGATAGCAATAAGATGCATTTTGATGTCGACCAAAATTTCCCCCTATTACATACATATATATATATATATATATATATATATACTTTGTATGTAGATTCATATATAAGTGTATTACGCCTTGGGTGATCACCTAAGCAATTTGAGATTTCTTTGCTGGTCACCAAGGGCTACCTAGTGTCCATGCCTAACTCACCAACACAATTTCGTAAGCATTCTGATTGTCCTGAGTGCGCTATAAGCCTCGTGGTGACAAGCCCAAAAAATGTCAATTTTTGATCTTGTCACCACGGACTCTCCTGTGTGCACGTGATGCATCATAGCTCAAATCCAAATGCACAGACACACTCCTGGACCTGGTAGCTACCTTCTGATAGCAAAAAGATGCATTTTGATTTCGACCAAAATTTCCCCCTATTGCCAATGTATATACTTTGTATGTACATTCATATATGCGTGTAATACACCTTGTGGTGATCACCTAAGCAATTAGAGATCTCTTTGCTTGTCACCGTGGGCTACCTAGTGTCCATGCCTAACTCACCAACACAATTTCGTAAGCATTCTGATTGTCCTGAGTGCACTATAAGCCTCGTGGTGACAAGCCCAAAAAATGTCAATTTTTGGTCTTGTCACCACGGCCTCTCCTGTGTGCACGTGATGCATCATAGCTCAAATCCAAATGCACAGACACACTCCTGGACCTGGTAGCTACCTTCTGATAGCAAAAAGATGCATTTTGATTTCGACCAAAATTTCCCCCTATTGCCAATGTATATACTTTGTATGTAGATTCATATATAAGTGTATTACGCCTTGTGGTGATCACCTAAGCAATTTGATATTTCTTTGCTGGTCACCATGGCCTACCTAGTGTCCATGCCTAACTCACCAACACAATTTCGTAAGCATTCTGATTGTCCTGAGTGCGCTATAAGCCTCGTGGTGACAAGCCCAAAAAATGTCAATTTTTGATCTTGTCACCACGGCCTCTCCTGTGTGCACGTGATGCATCATAGCTCAAATCCAAATGCACAGACACACTCCTGGACCTGGTAGCTACCTTCTGATAGCAAAAAGTTGCATTTTGGTGTTGACCAAAATTTCCCCCCAGTGCCACATATAATAAAATGTATATACTTTGTATGTACATTCATATATGCGTGTAATACGCCTTGTGGTGATCACCTAAGCAATTTGATATTTCTTTGCTGGTCACCATGGGCTACCTAGTGTCCATGCCTAACTCACCAACACAATTTCGTAAGCATTCTGATTGTCCTGAGTGCGCTATAAGCCTCGTGGTGACAAGCCCAAAAAATGTCAATTTTTGATCTTGTCACCACGGCCTCTCCTGTGTGCACGTGATGCATCATAGCTCAAATCCAAATGCACAGACACACTCCTGGACCTGGTAGCTACCTTCTGATAGCAAAAAGATGCATTTTGATGTCGACCAAAATTTCCCTCTATTGCCAATGTATATACTTTGTATGTACATTCATATATGCGTGTAATACGCCTTGTGGTGATCACCTAAGCAATTTGAGATTTCTTTGCTTGTCACCGTGGGCTACCTAGTGTCCATGCCTAACTCACCAACACAATTTCGTAAGCATTCTGATTGTCCTGAGTGCGCTATAAGCCTCGTGGTGACAAGCCCAAAAAATGTCAATTTTTGATCTTGTCACCACGGCCTCTCCTGTGTGCACGTGATGCATCATAGCTCAAATCCAAATGCACAGACACACTCCTGGACCTGGTAGCTACCTTCTGATAGCAAAAAGATGCATTTTGATGTCAACAAAAATTTCCCCCTATTGCCAATGTATATACTTTGTATGTAGATTCATATATAAGTGTATTACGCCTTGTGGTGATCACCTAAGCAATTTGATATTTCTTTGCTGGTCACCATGGCCTACCTAGTGTCCATGCCTAACTCACCAACACAATTTCGTAAGCATTCTGATTGTCCTGAGTGCGCTATAAGCCTCGTGGTGACAAGCCCAAAAAATGTCAATTTTTTGTCTTGTCACCACGGCCTCTCCTGTGTGCACGTGATGCATCATAGCTCAAATCCAAATGCACAGACACACTCCTGGACCTGGTAGCTACCTTCTGATAGCAAAAAGTTGCATTTTGGTGTCGACCAAAATTTCCCCCCAGTGCCACATATAATAAAATGTATATACTTTGTATGTACATTCATATATGCGTGTAATACGCCTTGTGGTGATCACCTAAGCAATTTGATATTTCTTTGCTGGTCACCATGGGCTACCTAGTGTCCATGCCTAACTCACCAACACAATTTCGTAAGCATTCTGATTGTCCTGAGTGCGCTATAAGCCTCGTGGTGACAAGCCCAAAAAATGTCAATTTTTGATCTTGTCACCACGGCCTCTCCTGTGTGCACGTGATGCATCATAGCTCAAATCCAAATGCACAGACACACTCCTGGACCTGGTAGCTACCTTCTGATAGCAAAAAGTTGCATTTTGGTGTCGACCAAAATTTCCCCCCAGTGCCACATATAATAAAATGTATATACTTTGTATGTACATTCATATATGCGTGTAATACGCCTTGTGGTGATCACCTAAGCAATTTGATATTTCTTTGCTGGTCACCATGGGCTACCTAGTGTCCATGCCTAACTCACCAACACAATTTCGTAAGCATTCTGATTGTCCTGAGTGCGCTATAAGCCTCGTGGTGACAAGCCCAAAAAATGTCAATTTTTGATCTTGTCACCACGGCCTCTCCTGTGTGCACGTGATGCATCATAGCTCAAATCCAAATGCACAGACACACTCCTGGACCTGGTAGCTACCTTCTGATAGCAAAAAATTGCATTTTGATGTCGACCAAAATTTCCCCCTATTATCAATGTATATACTTTGTATGTAGATTCATATATGCGTGTAATACGCCTTGTGGTGATCACCTAAGCAATTTGATATTTCTTTGCTGGTCACCATGGGCTACCTTGTGTCCATGCCTAACTCACCAACACAATTTCGTAAGCATTCTGATTGTCCTGAGTGCGCTATAAGCCTCGTGGTGACAAGCCCAAAAAATGTCAATTTTTTGTCTTGTCACCACGGCCTCTCCTGTGTGCACGTGATGCATCATAGCTCAAATCCAAATGCACAGACACACTCCTGGACCTGGTAGCTACCTTCTGATAGCAAAAAGTTGCATTTTGATGTCGACCAAAATTTCCCCCTATTGCCAATGTATATACTTTGTACATAGATTCATATATAAGTGTATTACGCTTTGTGGTGATCACCTAAGCAATTTGATATTTCTTTGCTGGTCACCGTGGGCTACCTAGTGTCCATGCCTAACTCACCAACACAATTTCGTAAGCATTCTGATTGTCCTGAGTGCGCTATAAGCCTCGTGGTGACAAGCCCAAAAAATGTCAATTTTTGGTCTTGTCACCACGGCCACTCCTGTGTGCACGTGATGCATCATAGCTCAAATCCAAATGCACAGACACACTCCTGGACCTGGTAGCTACCTTCTGATAGCAAAAAGTTTCATTTTGATGTCGACCAAAATTTCCCCCTATTACCAATGTATATACTTTGTATGTAGATTCATATATAAGTGTATTACGCCTTGTGGTGATCACCTAAGCAATTTGAGATTTCTTTGCTGGTCACCAAGGGCTACCTAGTGTCCATGCCTAACTCACCAACACAATTTCGTAAGCATTCTGATTGTCCTGAGTGCGCTATAAGCCTCGTGGTGACAAGCCCAAAAAATGTCAAATTTTGGTCTTGTCACCACGGCCTCTCCTGTGTGCACGTGATGCATCCTAGGTCAAATCCAAATGCACAGACACACTCCTGGACCTGGTAGCTACCTTCTGATAGCAAAAAGTTTCATTTTGATGTCGACCAAAATTTCCCCCTATTGCCAATATATATATATTAATGTGTACGGATTTGAGAAAAGGGGTACTTCTTCATTTTTCGTGCTTTTGCGTTTTTTGGTATCAGTCGATAGCGCTATCCCAGAGCATTACGATGACGCAAAACATTTTTCCGTACGTTGCTTCCTCATCGAGTTATGCGGAAAATTAGCAGTCATCCCTGTATATCGCGAAAGTGAGAACGAGCGTAGTTAAGGTTTGACCACAAACCTCCGTATACTCGCAAACCGTGACATCATAACTGATTTTCATAATTAAAAAATGGCGTTCGCAATCGTCGCGAATTTTATGTGCTTTTAATTGAATTTATTTAGGATTACATGTACGATTTTGGCTTGAAAAACTCCTATTTACTCTAAAGTGTGGACTGTTAGCCATTTACCTACGTATGCAAATGTCTTTATACATTCCGCGCTTGTTGTGCGGCAATTGTATAACTTCGCAAACTAAAAATGGCGTACTTCCGGGTGATAGAAATTCGAGTATATCTCCAAAATCACAAGACGTATCATCACGGCGCTTTCAGGTACCATTCTACTAATGGTATAGACTATGATTCCGGAATAAAATAAAGATCGTTTACAAAAACGCAAAACCATATTTTGACCTCTACCAACACTTGTGTACACAACAAGAAGTACCCCTTTTCTCATATCCCATCACATATACTTTGTATGTAGATTCATATATAAGTGTATTACGCCTATGGTTAGGGTTAGGGTTAGGGTTAGGGTTAGGGTTAGGGTTAGGGTTAGGGTTAGGGCTAGGGATTTTAGGGATATGTCCCTCTATAGGCTACCTAAATGTCCCTTTCGTGTCCCTCAGATTTTCCAAGTGTCCCCCATAGTATATATTTACCATGAGGGACATGACCTTGACAGTGGTCCGTGTCCCTCACCAATTATGTGTCCCTTATAGGGTGCCCCTATTATGAGGGACATGTCCCCCATATTTCCACTTAGTCTTGTAGTTTTAGTTGCCTTGATAAATGTCCCTTAGAGCCACGCCCACTTACTATACACAAGTATGTAGGGCATGTCACTTCCCCATAATGCTTGAAAATTTCCTAAGTATTTTGTGTCCCTCAGGGAATTGTCATATGTCCCCTATGGGCTATGAACCCCATTAACCCCAACTGATTTTGGGGACATTACAATCCTTTGTCCCTCCAATTAGGACCCTGTGGGACCCCATGTAGGCTTTGGGGGACACATGATTTAAATGTCCCCTTCTTTTGTTTAGCTAGGGGACATTAGGGTAGGGTTAGGTCGGAGTAGTATTTATAAGGGACATTTGAAATTTTAATGTCCTCCATAGTATTAGGATAAGGATAAATTTAAGTTTTTAGTATTAAGTTAAGTTTGCTTGGGATATTAGTTATGAGGGACACGTGAATACTAATGTCCTCCATAATATTAGGGCTAGGGTGCTAATGGTACTTATCATTAACAGTTGTTTAAGTGCAAAACAATAAAATGGCTGCACAGAGGTGTGAGTTCTGGTGAGTTTGCTTTTATTCCCTATTAATAATTTACTAATTGCTAATTCTTCTTTCTCACAGGCATTTGATGTCATCAAATCAATCACCCTATGCTTTTGAACATTTCAATCATGCAAGGGTGATTGTAAAAGGCCCCTATAAAGCTATTCAAGTTATTGGGGAGTACACGAAAACTGTAGTTGTCAGAAGACCAGACTGTGTGCAACTAATATCCAAACCTCACAAGGTCCCTTGGATTTATTTAACAATAGCAAGAGAGGTTCACTTTGGTATTTCTTACTTTGGACCAAATAAAACTTTTGATGATAATCATCCATTGATAGTTTTATATAATTTATTGATTCAACAGTGATTGAGTATCTTTATGTTTGTCATTAATGTTTATTTATTATTAATCTACTCAATAGAATTATTAGGTTAATGTACGCTTTAGACACAGGGGCATATATCATTGCTATTAGGGACAACTGGGACATGTATTTAGACCAATGAAATTACAAGTTAAGGGGATAAGTTTAGACCAATCAGATTGCAAGTTAAGAGGGATAAGTTTAGACCAATCAGATTGCAAGTTAAGAGGAATAAGTTTAGACCAATCAGATTGCGAGTTAAGAGGGATAAGTTTAGACCAATCAGATTGCGAGTTAAGAGGGATAAGTTTAGACCAATCAGATTGCAAGTTAGTGACCAATCAGATTGCAGGGTGTTGATTATATAAGCTTCTCACTTGCCATAAGGGACAAGTCCCTGAGACAACTCAAGTGAACTCTAGAACTCTGACCCAAGTGAACTCTCGACCTCTTACCCCAGTGAACTCGACCTCTGAACCAAGTCAACTCCTGACCTCTGACCAAAGTGAACCCAACCTCTGAACCAAGTGGAACTTTCACCCAAGTGAACTCTCGACCTGTGAAGTGAACTCTAGAACTTTAAGAGGTAAGAAGTTAAGAGAGATAAGTTTAGAACAATCAGATTGCAAGTTAAGAGGAATAAGTTTAGACCAATCAGATTGCAAGTTAAGAGGGATAAGTTTAGACCAATCAGATTGCGAGTTAAGAGGGATAAGTTTAGACCAATCAGATTGCGAGTTAAGAGGGATAAGTTTAGACCAATCAGATTGCAAGTTAGTGACCAATCAGATTGCAGGGTGTTGATTATATAAGCTTCTCACTTGCCATAAGGGACAAGTCCCTGAGACAACTCAAGTGAACCCTAGAACTCTGACCCAAGTGAACTCTCGACCTCTTACCCCAGTGAACTCGACCTCTGAACCAAGTCAACTCCTGACCTCTGACCAAAGTGAACCCAACCTCTGAACCAAGTGGAACTTTGACCCAAGTGAACTCTAGAACTTTGACCCACGTGAACTCTCAGCCTGTGAACCATGAAGTTTGTTTCAATCAAAGTCAAAGACTCCACCACAGCTCAAGACTCAGTGGTAACTTTACATCTACCAAAGCCAGTCACACCTAACACCTTGAAGAAGAACATAGAAAACTTCACTGGGAGAGGATATCTTGGAGATAAAGCAATTTTTTGCAAGGGCAAAGAAGTAGGTCCATATTTTCAAGTACTTTAATGACATATTGTGTTAACTTGGGTTATTTTCATCACAGGTTAAGAAGTCTATTACCAAGGACTGCCAGGTTATTATCGTGTCTTTACAAGAAGTTGTGTATGCATTAAAGAATGAAGAGGGAGAAGTGATGGCTTTAGGTTGGATCCATCCAGAAAGAGAACATTTCCATGGGGATAGGGTATCACCTGAAGATGCTGTTTTCAGTGTAAAAGAGGTGTTGGAAGGAGGGAAGTCCTTCTATGTGGATCCTATAGAGGATGACCAAGTACTATATGTTGGAGCCTTTGTCTTGTGGCCAAGGAAGTTCATTGGTAAGTTTACACATATCTTACAAAAATGAAATAGCATTGACCTTTCTCTTTACATATGTATTTTAGATAAACAACCAGTTGAGCAAAATGCAAATCGATATAGTATTGAGATTCCTTTGCAAGGTACTGGATCTGGATTGCTAAACAAGGAAGAACCCATCAAGGACCAAGAGATAGCTATTACAACTGATGAACACACCATGGACCCAGAGGACGAGAATGAGGTTATTCCAGCTGATGAGTGCGCCATGGACTTGAAAACACCTACTCCAACTGATGAGCATGAGGACCAGGAGGATGAGGACGAGGTTGTTCCAGCTGATGAATGCACTGTGGACCCGGCAACAGTTATTCAAACTGATGAGCACAACGAGGACCCAGAGGATGAGGTTGTTCCAGCTGATGAATGCACTGTGGACCCGACAATAGTTATTCAAACTGATGAGCACAACGAGGACCCAGAGGATGAGGTTGTTCCAGCTGATGAGTGTACCATGGACCCGACAACAGATATTCAAACTGATGAGCACAACGAGGACCCAGAGGATGAGGTTGTTCCAGCTGATGAGTGTACCATGGACCCGACAACAGATATTCAAACTGATGAGCACAACGAGGACCCAGAGGATGAGGTTGTTCCAGCTGATGAGTGTACCATGGACCCGACAACAGATATTCAAACTGATGAGCACAACGAGGACCCAGAGGACAAGGTTATTCCAGCTGATGAGCACCCTGCTCCCATGTGGCCGATGTCTCCTTTGGAGAAACTGATTGATGATCTCTCTATGGCTGAAAATCTTGAGACTTCAACACTGAAAGTGATCATCAGGTCTGACAATCAGCGTGGAGTCTACACCAAGAAGAGGTTCCGTAAGGGAGAATTTGTTTGTGAATACTCTGGTGACATTATCACCATGGAAGAGGCTGACAAGAGAGAGGAGGAATACAGAGGAAATAAAGAAGGCTGCTTCATACTCCATATCAGCAGGGACGTGGCCATTGATGGGACTAGGCAATTTAGAAGAATTGGCAGACTCGTCAACCATGCTGCCAAGAACACCAATTTGAAGCTCCATAACCCTGTCACCATCAATGGTGTCAAACGAGTGGCCCTTGTGGCAAGCCGAGACATAAGGGAGGATGAGGAGTTGTTCTATGACTATGGCATTCGGTAAGTGTATACTCAGGATAAGGGTCAGAGGATCAACTGACAGTAATGTGTGTGATTAGGGTTAGTGTTAGCCAAATGTATTGACAAATTACATCATTATCTACAGAGATGAGGAACTGCAATGGACATTTTCCGATGCAAAACTCCAGCCTGGACCACAGAAGCCTAATCGAATAAGACGAGACTGCCCGGTTCCAGGCTGTTTGGCATCAGTCCTCAAACTTTCACAGCATCTGCAACAAAAGCACCAGTTGCCACCTGCCGAACGTCAGAGGTTGCTAAACATAGCAAAGACCGTCCTCCCAACACGGCGAATTACCCCGAAAATGAAAATGGCAGCAGAAGAGAGGTCTATTACGGAGTCAATAGGAAGTACTCGCAGAGCTGGTACAACAAGGAACTTTGGCCAACATCCCATTGATACTGGGATCCTCAATGATTACACTCAATGGCTAATGAGCATAGACGGAAAAGAGAGATCACGAAGCCAGGCTGTACAAAATGCAGTCGACATATCAAAATATCTGCATTTTTGTAACGACAATGATGTAGAGCCGTGTTCAGCATACGACCCAGCCAAATTTAACAACTATTTGACCACTCTGAAGGACACCGGCATCACAGCTGCGGGCATCCTCGTAAAGATACTTCGCTTGAGAAATTTCCTTGACTTTCTCACGAACGACATGGACCCAAGCAGCCAAGACTATGCAAAAGTGCAAAGAATGATCACGAAATTGAAGGCCTGGCATTCACATTTTGCCAAACAGAAGTACAAGGTAAAAAGCATCACATACAAAAGATTTAGGGTTATGGTTATTTTACCTAAGTGCACTGTTTAATCAAAATGTTCAAGTTACTATGTCAGGGTTGGGATGTTAAAGTGCACTATTTTACTGAAATGTTTACTGTGTTTATTGCATTTAGATGCAAATGGAGAAGAAGGAGAGCATTCCAGCAATTGTTAATGAGATGGGTTTTGTACAACGATTGACGGAGTCAGAAGTGTTACAAGCCAGATTCGAGGAAATTGCACAAAATGATGAAGTGGATGGACCAGACTACACCTTTTGTCGACGATACATTGCAATGCAGCTTCTCTATCGAAACGGCCAGAGGCCTGGAACCATTATCAACATGACGGTCAAAGAGGCAAATCAAGTGCAAGAAGTGCACAAAGCCGAAGAAGTGTACGCCATTGTCAACGTAAAGGAACATAAAACAAGCCTGGTATATGGATCAGCAAAGCTGGTAATGTCTGCAGAAGTATATCAAATGTTTAAGACATTTCGGGACCACATTCGCCCTCAACTGGGTTACATGGAGGATTGGCGGCCCTTGTTCATTACAACAACTGGACAAAAGCCCAGCCACATCAGTACGGATATTAAGCAGCTTGCTGCAGAGATTAATGAATCAGTTGTGTTGGGGCCAACAGCGGTGAGGAAGGCAACATCAAGCCTAGCAGCTGGGTCTGGCACAGATATTGAGAAGAGACTAGTAGCCACACAGATGTCTCACTCGGAGAAAACTGCCGCCACATACTACCAGCACATTGGTCAAGCAGAACAGAGGATTAAGGCATACAATGCCATATCATCCATCAGGAAAAGGAGTAGAATATCCTCAAGTGAAGAGGAGACAGATTGTGAACCAGAGCCACAACCAGCAGCACGGACAAAAGGGAAGCGAATGAAATTTACTGTTGAAGAAGTGGGTGCCATGATAAAATATTTTGGAGAAGCAAGGAAGTCCTCGCTGGATAGATGCCGTCAATTTCTGTCAGCTTATCCGGACATAAACAGGACGGCAAAGCAAATCCAGGACAAACTGAAACAATTATAGAAATTATTGTCATTCTTTATTATTGATACTCGTATTATTATATTATTTTATTATTTATTATTTATTTATTTATTTATTTATTTTATTTTATTATTTATTTATTTATTTAATTATTATTTTATTATCATATTATTTGTGGCACATTGTCATAATACATTGTGTATGATTATTATGTATTTATTAACTTATCAGTCAACTCCACTATTTATTCTAGCTAAGGCTGACATACTATAGGGACATATATATATTACAAGTCCCTCATAGGATAAGGAATGGACTCAATAAATTTTTTGAAGTAATATTCTAGCTAAGGCTGACTTATACTATAGGGACATATATATATTACATGTCCCTCATAGGATAAGGAATGGACTCAATAAATGTTTTGAATTAGGGATATACATATGGTAAATGTTGATGTCCCCATGTAAGGGACATATATATATTACATGTCCCTCATAGGATAAGGAATGGACTCAATAAATGTTTTGAATTAGGGATATACATATGGTAAATGTTGATGTCCCAATGTAAGGGACATATCCTACCTTTATATTTCTCTGATGGCTACTTAGAGTCCTTTAGAGAAGGCAGACCTAGAATAACATTACAAATGAAGTTACCAGGGAGTTTACGTGAATTGGGAGGCTTGTGACTCACAGGGACATTTGGAGTAATATAAAAGGTTATAGGATTATATATTAGAGGTATAAGATGGTGAACACTTGAAATTACTCACCTTTCATGTCAAAATTCTTTGTTTCATCCTAAGAAGTGATTACAAGTAGCACGGGATTGGATGGATTCAAATGGCAGCTCTACCTTTAACGTCAAATTCTCTGTTGTACCCTAAAAAGGGATTATAAGTAAAAATAACTACTAAAATAACAACAACAACAACTTTTAGCACAATCTGATTAATCTTACACTGGGATTGGGTGGATTCAAATGGTGAAAGTCCTTCTCTTGATGGAACATGTGGCAATTGCGCAATGAAAATAAAATGGCCGCAACAATGTATTAGATGTATTGTAATAGATTTAGTAAGTCACAATTCTCTGTTATACCCTACAAAGAGATCAAAAGTAAAAATAACTACTAAAATAACAACAATAAACAACTTTTAGCACAATCTGATTAATCTTACACTGGGATTGGGTGGATTCAAATGGTGAAGGTTCTTCTCTTGATGGAACATGTGGCAACTGCACAAAGAAAATAAAATGGCCGCAACAATGTATTAGATGTATTGTAATAGATTTAGTAAGTCACAATTCTCTGTTATACCCTACAAAGAGATCAAAAGTAAAAATAACTACTAAAATAACAACAACAAACAACTTTTAGCACAATCTGATTAATCTTACACTGGGATTGGGTGGATTCAAATGGTGAAGGTTCTTCTCTTGATGGAACATGTGGCAACTGCACAAAGAAAATAAAATGGCCGCAACAATGTATTAGATGTATTGTAATAGATTTAGTAAGTCACAATTCTCTGTTATACCCTACAAAGAGATCAAAAGTAAAAATAACTACTAAAATAACAACAATAAACAACTTTTAGCACAATCTGATTAATCTTACACTGGGATTGGGTGGATTCAAATGGTGAAGGTTCTTCTCTTGATGGAACATGTGGCAACTGCACAAAGAAAATAAAATGGCCGCAACAATGTATTAGATGTATTGTAATAGATTTAGTAAGTCACAATTCTCTGTTATACCCTACAAAGAGATCAAAAGTAAAAATAACTACTAAAATAACAACAACA
>OZ026550.1:6016589-6074042 GCA_964020155.1 Chondrilla cf. caribensis | reverse complement strand
CCTAACCCTAACCCTAACCCTAACCCTAACCCTAACCCTAACCCTAACCCTAACCCTAACCCTAACCCTAACCCTAACCCTAACCCTAACCCTAACCCTAACCCTAACCCTAACCCTAACCCTAACCCTAACCCTAACCCTAACCCTAACCCTAACCCTAACCCTAACCCTAACCCTAACCCTAACCCTAACCCTAACCCTAACCCTAACCCTAACCCTAACCCTAACCCTAACCCTAACCCTAACCCTAACCCTAACCCTAACCCTAACCCTAACCCTAACCCTAACCCTAACCCTAACCCTAACCCTAACCCTAACCCTAACCCTAACCCTAACCCTAACCCTAACCCTAACCCTAACCCTAACCCTAACCCTAACCCTAACCCTAACCCTAACCCTAACCCTAACCCTAACCCTAACCCTAACCCTAACCCTAACCCTAACCCTAACCCTAACCCTAACCCTAACCCTAACCCTAACCCTAACCCTAACCCTAACCCTAACCCTAACCCTAACCCTAACCCTAACCCTAACCCTAACCCTAACCCTAACCCTAACCCTAACCCTAACCCTAACCCTAACCCTAACCCTAACCCTAACCCTAACCCTAACCCTAACCCTAACCCTAACCCTAACCCTAACCCTAACCCTAACCCTAACCCTAACCCTAACCCTAACCCTAACCCTAACCCTAACCCTAACCCTAACCCTAACCCTAACCCTAACCCTAACCCTAACCCTAACCCTAACCCTAACCCTAACCCTAACCCTAACCCTAACCCTAACCCTAACCCTAACCCTAACCCTAACCCTAACCCTAACCCTAACCCTAACCCTAACCCTAACCCTAACCCTAACCCTAACCCTAACCCTAACCCTAACCCTAACCCTAACCCTAACCCTAACCCTAACCCTAACCCTAACCCTAACCCTAACCCTAACCCTAACCCTAACCCTAACCCTAACCCTAACCCTAACCCTAACCCTAACCCTAACCCTAACCCTAACCCTAACCCTAACCCTAACCCTAACCCTAACCCTAACCCTAACCCTAACCCTAACCCTAACCCTAACCCTAACCCTAACCCTAACCCTAACCCTAACCCTAACCCTAACCCTAACCCTAACCCTAACCCTAACCCTAACCCTAACCCTAACCCTAACCCTAACCCTAACCCTAACCCTAACCCTAACCCTAACCCTAACCCTAACCCTAACCCTAACCCTAACCCTAACCCTAACCCTAACCCTAACCCTAACCCTAACCCTAACCCTAACCCTAACCCTAACCCTAACCCTAACCCTAACCCTAACCCTAACCCTAACCCTAACCCTAACCCTAACCCTAACCCTAACCCTAACCCTAACCCTAACCCTAACCCTAACCCTAACCCTAACCCTAACCCTAACCCTAACCCTAACCCTAACCCTAACCCTAACCCTAACCCTAACCCTAACCCTAACCCTAACCCTAACCCTAACCCTAACCCTAACCCTAACCCTAACCCTAACCCTAACCCTAACCCTAACCCTAACCCTAACCCTAACCCTAACCCTAACCCTAACCCTAACCCTAACCCTAACCCTAACCCTAACCCTAACCCTAACCCTAACCCTAACCCTAACCCTAACCCTAACCCTAACCCTAACCCTAACCCTAACCCTAACCCTAACCCTAACCCTAACCCTAACCCTAACCCTAACCCTAACCCTAACCCTAACCCTAACCCTAACCCTAACCCTAGACTAGCTGTAGTGACAAGACCAAAAATTGACATTTTTTGGGCTTGTCACCACGAGGCTTATAGCGCACTCAGGACAATCAGAATGCTTACCAAATTGTGTTGGTGAGTTAGGCATGGACACTAGGTAGCCCTTGGTGACCAGCAAAGAAATATCAAATTGCTTAGGTGATCACCACAAGGCGTAACACACATATATATGAATCTACATACAAGGTATATACATTGGCAATAGGGGGAAATTTTGGTCGACATCATAATGAAACTTTTTGCTATCAGAAGGTAGCTACCAGGTCCAGGAGTGTGTCTTTGCATTTGGATTTGAGCTGTGATGCATCACGTGCATACAGGAGAGGCCGTGGTGACAAGACCAAAAATTGACATTTTTTGGGCTTGTCACCACAAGGCTTATAGCGCACTCTGGACAATCAGAATGCTTATGAAATTGTGTTGGTGAGTTAGGCATGGACACTAGGTAGCCCTTGGTGACCAGAAAAGAAATCACAAATTGCTTAGGTGATCACCACGAGGCTTAATACACTTATATATGAATCTACATTCAAAGTATATACATTGGCAATAGGGGGAAATTTTGGTCGACATCAAAATGAAACTTTTTGCTATCAGAAGGTAGCTACCAGGTCCAGGAGTGTGTCTGTGCATTTGGAATTGACCTATGATGCATCACGTGCACACAGGAGTAGGCCGTGGTGACCAGCAAAGAAATATAAATTTGCTCAGGTGAACCGAAGAAGTGTTAGGGTTAGGTTATGATTATTTTTAGGGTTAGAGATAATATTAGGGTTAGGGTTAGGGTTAGGGTTAGGGTTAGGGTTAGGGTTAATTTTTAATTGAGGGTTAGGCTTTTGATATCAGAAGGTAACTAAAAGGTCCAGGAGTGTGTCTGTGCATTCGGATTTGAGCTATGATGCATTACGTGCACACAGGAGAGGCCGTGGTGACAAGACCAAAAATTGACATTTTTTGGGCTTGTCACCACGAGGCTTATAGCGCACTCAGGACAATCAGAATGCTTACCAAATTGTGTTGGTGAGTTAGGCATGGACACTAGGTAGCCCATGGTGACCAGCAAAGAAATCTCAAATTGCTTAGGTGATCACCACAAGGCGTAATACACTTATATGTGAATCTACATACAAGGTATATACATTGGCAATAGGGGGAAATTTTGATCGACATCAAAATGCAACTTTTTGCTATCAGAAGGTAGCTACCAGGTCCAGGAGTGTGTCTGTGCATTCGGATTTGAGCTGTGATGCATCACGTGCACACAGGAGAGGCCGTGGTGACAAGACCAAAAATTGACATTTTTTGGGCTTGTCACCACGAGGCTTATAGCGCACTCAGGACAATCAGAATGCTTACCAAATTGTGTTGGTGAGTTAGGCATGGACACTAGGTAGCCCTTGGTGACCAGCAAAGAAATATCAAATTGCTCAGGTTAACTGAAGAAGTGTTAGGGTTAGGTTATGATTATTTTTAGGGTTAGAGATAATATTAGGGTTAGGGTTAGGGTTAGGGTTAGGGTTAATTTTTAATTGAGGGTTAGGCTTTTGATATCAGAAGGTAACTAAAAGGTCCAGGAGTGTGTCTGTGCATTTGGATTTGAGCTATGATGCATCACGTGCACACAGGAGAGGCCGTGGTGACAAGACCAAAAATTGACATTTTTTTGGCTTGTCACCACGAGGCTTATAGCGCACTCAGGACAAACAGAATGCTTATGAAATTGTGTTGGTGAGTTAGGCGTGGACACTAGGTAGCCCTTGGTGACCAGCAAAGAAATATCAAATTGCTCAGGTGAACTGAAGAAGTGTTAGGGTTAGGTTATGATTATTTTTAGGGTTAGAGATAATATTAGGGTTAGAGTTAGGGTTAGGGTTAGGGTTAATTTTCAATTGAGGGTTAGGCTTTTGATATCAGAAGGTAACTAAAAGGTCCAGGAGTGTGTCTCTGCATTTGGATTTGAGCTATGATGCATCACGTGCACACAGGAGAGGCCGTGGTGACAAGACCAAAAATTGACATTTTTTGGGCTTGTCACCACGAGGCTTATAGCGCACTCAGGACAATCAGAATGCTTACGAAATTGCGTTGGTGAGTTAGGCATGGACACTAGGTAACCCTTGGTGACCAGAAAAGAAATATCAAATTGTTTGGTGATCACCACGAGGCGTAATACACTTATATATGAATCTACATACAAAGTATATACATTGGCAATAGGGGGAAATTTTGGTCGACATCAAAATGCATACTTTTTGCTATCAGAAGGTAGCTACCAGGTCCAGGAGTGTGTCTGTGCATTTGGATTTGACTTATGATGCATCACGTGCATACAGGAGAGGCTGTGGTGACAAGACCAAAAATTGACATTTTTTGGGCTTGTCACCACGAGGCTTATAGCGCACTCAGGACAAACAGAATGCTTACGAAATTGTGTTGGTGAGTTAGGCATGGACACTAGGTAGCCCTTGGTGACCAGCAAAGAAATATCAATTTGCTCAGGTGAACCGAAGAAGTGTTAGGGTTAGGTTATGATTATTTTTAGGTTTAGAGATAATATTAGGGTTAGGGTTAGGGATAGGGTTAGGGTTAATTTTTAATTGAGGGTTATGCTTTTGATATCAGAAGGTAACTAAAAGGTCCAGGAGTGTGTCTGTGCATTCGGATTTGAGCTATGATGCATTACGTGCACACAGGAGAGGCCGTGGTGACAAGACCAAAAATTGACATTTTTTGGGCTTGTCACCATGAGGCTTATAGCGCACTCAGGACAATCAGAATGCTTACCAAATTGTGTTGGTGAGTTAGGCATGGACACTAGGTAGCCCTTGGTGACCAGCAAAGAAATCTCAAATTGCTTAGGTGATCACCCAAGGCGTAATACACTTATATATGAATCTACATACAAGGTATATACATTGGCAATAGGGGGAAATTTTGATTGACATCAAAATGCAACTTTTTGCTATCAGAAGGTAGCTACCAGGTCAAGGAGTGTGTCTGTGCATTCGGATTTGAGCTGTGATGCATCACGTGCACACAGGAGAGGCCGTGGTGACAAGACCAAAAATTGACATTTTTTGGGCTTGTCACCACGAGGCTTATAGCGCACTCTGGACAATCAGAATGCTTACCAAATTGTGTTGGTGAGTTAGGCATGGACACTAGGTAGCCCTTGGTGACCAGCAAAGAAATATCAAATTGTTTAGGTGATCACCCAAGGCGTAATACACGCATATATGAATGTACATACAAAGTATATATATATTTTTAATAGGGGGAAATTTTGTTCGATATCAAAATGCATGTTTTTGTTATCAGAAGGTAGCTACCAGGTCCAGGAGTGTGTCTGTGCATTTGGATTTCAGCTATGATGCATCACGTCCACACATGAGAGGCCGTGGTGACAAGACCAAAAATTGACATTTTTTGGACTTGTCACCACGAGGCTTATAGCGCACTCAGGACAATCAGAATGCTTACCAAATTGTGTTGGTGAGTTAGGCATGGACACTAGGTAGCCCTTGGTGACCAGAAAAGAAATATCAAATTGCTTAGGTGATCACCACAAGGCGTAATACACTTATATGTGAGCGGATCTGAGAAAACAGCCCTCTATTGCACTTTCGTGCATTTGCGTTTTTTGGCATCAATCGATAGCGTGTCTACTCAGCATCACGATGACGCTTTCGGAATTGCGATAGCTTGTTCCGTTTATGAGATATGTCGAGTTTAGTATCAGGCACTGAATCGATCATTTATGGGAATAGCATCATTTCCGGTTGTTAGTGCGGATTCCGTATATTCGTTCCATTACGTCATCTCGTTAAACAAAATGGCGTCGAGTTCACGTACGGTTCCTCAGAATGATTTTTCCGAGTCATTTCAGGGACAGTGAGGATAGTTTGAGCCTAGATCGTTCGTATAGACGTTTTTGTAACTTTATTCGGTATTTGTTCTATTATACCGTTATGTACGTGCTAATTATACGATTACGCGCCTTGATAGCGGTAGCCGTATAATTTCGTATTGAATAAAATGGCGTACTTCCGAGAGGTGATAATGAGTCGTAAGTCCAAAATGCAACATTGTATGGTCACCGCGCTTTCAGGGAACATTCTACTAAACATTTATATCATATTTATGAAAAAAAAGAAAATTCGAAAAATTTACACCGCAACCTGTTTTGACACCTATCAGTGTAATCGTAAACAACCTTAGAGGGCTGTTTTCTCAGATCCGCTCACATATATGAATCTACATACAAAGTATATACATTGGTAATAGCGGAAATTTTGGTCGACATCAAAATGCATGTTTTTGCTATCAGAAGGTAGCTACCAGGTCCAGGAGTGTGTCTGTGCATTTGGATTTCAGCTATGATGAATCACGTGCACACAGGAGAGGCCGTGGTGACAAGACCAAAAATTGACATTTTTTGGGCTTGTCACCACGAGGCTTATAGCGCACTCAGGACAAACAGAATGCTTATGAAATTGTGTTGGTGAGTTAGGCGTGGACACTAGGTAGCCCTTGGTGACCAGCAAAGAAATATCAAATTGCTCAGGTGAACTGAAGAAGTGTTAGGGTTAGGTTATGATTATTTTTAGGGTTAGAGATAATATTAGGGTTAGGGTTAGGGTTAGGGTTAGGGTTAATTTTCAATTGAGGGTTAGGCTTTTGATATCAGAAGGTAACTAAAAGGTCCAGGAGTGTGTCTGTGCATTCGGATTTGAGCTATGATGCATTACGTGCACACAGGAGAGGCCATGGTGACAAAACCAAAAATTGACATTGTTTGGGCTTGTCACCATGAGGCTTATAGCGCACTCAGGACAATCAGAATGCTTACGAAATTGTGTTGGTGAGTTAGGCATGGACACTAGGTAGCCCTTGGTGACCAGAAAAGAAATCTCAAATTGCTTAGGTGATCACCCAAGGCGTAATACACGCATATATGAATCTACATAGAAAGTATATGTACATTGGCAATAGGGGGAAATTTTGGTCGACATCAAAATGCAACTTTTTGCTATCAGAAGGTAGCTACCAGGTCCAGGAGTGTGTCTGTGCATTTGGATTTGAGCTAAGATGCATCACGTGTACACAGGAGAGGCCGTGGTGACAAGTCCAAAAATTGACATTTTTTGGGCTTGTCACCACGAGGCTTATAGCGCACTCAGGACAATCACAATGCTTACGAAATTGTGTTGGTGAGTTAGGCATGGACACTAGGTAGCCCTTGGTGACCAGCAAAGAAATATCAAATTGCTTAGGTGATCACCACAAGGCGTAATACACGCATATATGAATCTACATTCAATATATATATATTGGCAATAGGGGGAAATTTTGGTCGACATCAAAATGCATCCTTTTTGCTATCAGAAGGTAGCTACCAGGTCCAGGAGTGTGTCTGTGCATTTGGATTTCAGCTATGATGCATCACGTGCACACAGGAGAGGCCGTGGTGACAAGACCAAAAATTGACATTTTTTGGGCTTGTCACCACGAGGCTTATAGCGCACTCAGGACAATCAGAATGCTTGCGAAATTGTGTTGGTGAGTTAGGCATGGACACTAGGTAGCCCTTGGTGACCAGCAAAGAAATCTCAAATTGCTTAGGTGATCACCACAAGGCGTATTACACGCATATATGAATGTACATACAAAGTATATACATTCTATTATATGTGGCACTGGGGGGAAA
This sequence comes from Chondrilla cf. caribensis, assembly GCA_964020155.1. Classification (NCBI taxonomy): domain Eukaryota; kingdom Metazoa; phylum Porifera; class Demospongiae; order Chondrillida; family Chondrillidae; genus Chondrilla; species Chondrilla cf. caribensis. The sequence continues at coordinate 6,066,563 of OZ026550.1, read as the reverse complement.
TTTTGGTCCACATCAAAATGCATCCTTTTTGCTATCAGAAGGTAGCTACCAGGTCCAGGAGTGTGTCTGTGCATTTGGATTTCAGCTATGATGCATCACGTGCACACAGGAGAGGCCGTGGTGACAAGACCAAAAATTGACATTTTTTGGGCTTGTCACCACGAGGCTTATAGTGCACTCAGGACAATCACAATGCTTACGAAATTGTGTTGGTGAGTTAGGCATGGACACTAGGTAGCCCTTGGTGACCAGCAAAGTAATCTCAAATTGCTTAGGTGATCACCCAAGGCGTAATACACATATATATGAATCTACATACAAAGTATATACATTGGCACTGGGGGGAAATTTTGGTCGACATCAAAATGCATACTTTTTGCTATCAGAAGGTAGCTACTAGGTCCAGGAGTGTGTCTGTTCATTTGAATTTGAGCTATGATGCATCACATGCACACAGGAGAGGCCGTGGTGACAAGACCAAAAATTGACAATTTTTTGCTTGTCACCACGAGGCTTATAGCGCACTCAGGACAATCAGAATACTTACCAAATTGTGTTGGTGAGTTAGGCATGGACACTAGGTAGCCCATGGTGACCAGCAAAGAAATCTCAAATTGCTTAGGTGATCACCCAAGGCATAATACACTTATATATGAATCTACATACAAAGTATATACATTGGCAATAGGGGGAAATTTTGGTCGACATCAAAATGCATACTTTTTGCTATCAGAAGGTAGCTACCATGTCCAGGAGTGTGTCTGTGCATTTGGATTTGACCTATAATGCATCACGTGCACACAGGAGAGGCCGTGGTGACAAGACCAAAAATTGACATTTTTTGGGCTTGTCACCACGAGGCTTATAGCGCACTCAGGACAATCAGAATGCTTACCAAATTGTGTTGGTGAGTTAGGCATGGACACTAGGTAGCCCTTGGTGACCAGCAAAGAAATCTCAAATTGCTTAGGTGATCACCCAAGGCGTAATACACTTATATATGAATCTACATACAAAGTATATACATTGGCAATAGGGGGAAATTTTGGTCGACATCAAAATGCATCCTTTTTGCTATCAGAAGGTAGCTACCAGGTCCAGGAGTGTGTCTGTGCATTTGGATTTCAGCTATGATGCATCACGTGCACACAGGAGAGGCCGTGGTGACAAGACCAAAAATTGACATTTTTTGGGCTTGTCACCACGAGGCTTATAGCGCACTCAGGACAATCAGAATGCTTGCGAAATTGTGTTGGTGAGTTAGGCATGGACACTAGGTAGCCCTTGGTGACCAGAAAAGAAATCTCAAATTGCTTAGGTGATCACCACAAGGCGTAATACACTTATATATGAATCTACATACAAAGTATATACATTGGCAATAGGGGGAAATTTTGGTCGACATCAAAATGCATCCTTTTTGCTATCAGAAGGTAGCTACCAGGTCCAGGAGTGTGTCTGTGCATTTGGATTTCAGCTATGATGCATCACGTGCACACAGGAGAGGCCGTGGTGACAAGAACAAAAATTGACATTTTTTTGGGCTTGTCACCACGAGGCTTATAGCGCACTCAGGACAATCAGAATGCTTGCAAAATTGTGTTGGTGAGTTAGGCATGGACACTAGGTAGCCCTTGGTGACCAGAAAAGAAATCTCAAATTGCTTAGGTGATCACCACAAGGCGTATTACACGCATATATGAATGTACATACAAAGTATATACATTCTATTATATGTGGCACTGGGGGGAAATTTTGGTCGACATCAAAATGCATACGTTTTGCTATCAGAAGGTAGCTACCAGGTAAAGGAGTGTGTCTGTGCAATTGGATTTGAGCTATGATGCATCACGTTCACACAGGAGAGGCCGTGGTGACAAGACCAAAAATTGACATTTTTTGGGCTTGTCACCACGAGGCTTATAGCGCACTCAGGACAATCAGAATGCTTGCGAAATTGTGTTGGTGAGTTAGGCATGGACACTAGGTAGCCCTTGGTGACCAGAAAAGAAATCTCAAATTGCTTAGGTGATCACCCAAGGCGTAATACACATATATATGAATCTACATACAAAGTATATACATTGGCAATAGGGGGAAATTTTGGTCGACATCAAAATGCATCCTTTTTGCTATCAGAAGGTAGCTACCAGGTCCAGGAGTGTGTCTGTGCATTTGGATTTCAGCTATGATGCACCACGTGCACACAGGAGAGGCCGTGGTGACAAGACCAAAAATTGACATTTTTTGGGCTTGTCACCACGAGGCTTATAGCGCACTCTGGACAATCAGAATGCTTGCGAAATTGTGTTGGTGAGTTAGGCATGGACACTAGGTAGCCCTTGGTGACCAGAAAAGAAATCTCAAATTGCTTAGGTGATCACCCAAGGCGTAATACACTTATATATGAATCTACATACAAAGTATATACATTGGCAATAGGGGGAAATTTTGGTCGACAACAAAATGAAACTTTTTGCTATCAGAAGGTAGCTACCAGGTCCAGGAGTGTGTCTGTGCATTCGGATTTCAGCTATGATGCACCACGTGCACACAGGAGAGGCCGTGGTGACAACTCAAAAAATTGACATCTTTTCGCTTGTCACCACGAGGCTTATAGTGCACTCAGGACAATCAGAATGCTTCCGAACTTGTGTTGGTGAGTTTGTCATGGACACTAGGTAGTCCTTGGTGACCAGCAAAGAAATCTCAAATTGCTTAGGTGATCACCACAAGGCGTTGAAAACTTATATATGAATCTAAATACAAAGTATATATATTGGCACTAGGGGGAGATTTTGGTCGACATCAAGTTGACACGCCCCCTCCTCAATGAGCTATGCAAATTGTTTCAGAAGTTAGCTCACATCCCCTGCTAGGTCTGTCTAAAATATCAACTTGACACGCCCCCTCCCCAATGAGCTATGCAAAAAGGTGCTTAGCATTTTCTCTCCTATACTCTCCCATACATTGAAAAAATATTAAGCACCTTCCAATGTAGCTGGGGTTATGGGTCACCTATTGAGATGGGAATTGTTTCAGAAGTTAGCTCACGTCCCCAGCTACGTCTGTATAATATATTAAGTTGACACGCCCCCTCCCAAATGAGCTATGCAAAAAGGTGCTTAGCATTTTCTCTCCTATACTCTCCCATACATTGAAAAAATATTAAGCACCTTCCAATGTAGCTGGGGTTATGGGTCACCAATTGAGATGGGAATAGTTTCAGAAGTTAGCTCACGTCCCCTGCTAGGTCTGTCTAAAATATCAACTTGACACGCCCCCTCCCCTATGAGCTATGTAAAAAGGTGCTTAGCATTTTCTCTCCTATACTCTCCCATACATTGAAAGAATATTAAGCACCTTCCAATGTAGCTGGGGCTACAGGTCACCAATTGAGATTGGAATTGTTTCAGAAATTAGCTCACATCCCCTGCTAGGTCTGTCTAAAATATCAAGTTGACACGCCCCTTCTCCAATGACCTATACAAAAAGGTGCTTAGCGTTTTCTCTCCTATACTCTCCCATACATTGAAAAAATATTAAGCACCTTCCAATGTAGCTGGGGTTATGGGTCACCAATTGAGATTGGAATTGTTTTAGAAGTTAGCTCACGTCCCCAGCTAGGTCTGTCTAAAATATCAACTTGACACGCCCCTTCTCCAATGACCTATACAAAAAGGTGCTTAGCATTTTCTCTCCTATACTCTCCCATACATTGAAAAAATATTAAGCACCTTCCAATGTAGCTGGGGTTACGGGTCACCTATTGAGATGGGAATTGTTTCAGAAGTTAGCTCACGTCCCCAGCTAGGTCTGTCTAAAATATCAACTTGACACGCCCCCTCCCCTTGGAGCTATGCAAAAAGGTGCTTAAAGTTTTCTCTCCTATACTCTCCCATACATTGAAAAAAATATTAAGCACCTTCCAATGTAGCTGGGGTTACGGGTCACCAATTGAGATGGGAATTGTTTCAGAAGTTAGCTCACGTCCCCAGCTAGGTCTGTCTAAAATATCAACTTGACACGTTCCTTCTCCAATGACCTATACAAAAAGGTGCTTAGCGTTTTCTCTCCTATACTCTCCCATACATTGAAAAAATATTAAGCACCTTCCAATGTAGCTGGGGTTATGGGTCACCTATTGAGATGGGAATTGTTTCAGAAGTTAGCTCACGTCCCCAGCTAGGTCTGTCTAAAATATCAAGTTGACATGCCCCCTCCCCTATGAGCTATGTAAAAAGGTGCTTAGCATTTTCTCTCCTATACTCTCCCATACATTGAAAAAATATTAAGCACCTTCCAATGTAGCTGGGGTTATGGGTCACCAATTGAGATTGGAATTGTTTCAGAAGTTAGCTCACGTCCCCAGCTAGGTCTGTCTAAAATATCAACTTGACACGTTCCTTCTCCAATGACCTATACAAAAAGGTGCTTAGCGTTCTCTCTCCTATACTCTCCCATACATTGAAAAAATATTAAGCACCTTCCAATGTAGCTGGGGTTATGGGTCATCTATTGAGATGGGAATTGTTTCAGAAGTTAGCTCACGTCCCCAGCTAGGTCTGTCTAAAATATCAACTTGACACGTTCCTTCTCCAATGACCTATACAAAAAGGTGCTTAGCGTTCTCTCTCCTATACTCTCCCATACATTGAAAAAATATTAAGCACCTTCCAATGTAGCTGGGGTTATGGGTCACCTATTGAGATGGGAATTGTTTCAGAAGTTAGCTCACGTCCCCAGCTAGGTCTGTCTAAAATATCAACTTGACACGTTCCTTCTCCAATGACCTATACAAAAAGGTGCTTAGCGTTCTCTCTCCTATACTCTCCCATACATTGAAAAAATATTAAGCACCTTCCAATGTAGCTGGGGTTATGGGTCACCTATTGAGATGGGAATTGTTTCAGAAGTTAGCTCACATCCCCAGCTAGGTCTGTCTAAAATATCAACTTGACACGCCCCCTCCCCTATGAGCTATGCAAAAAGGTGCTTAGCATTTTCTCTCCTATACTCTCCCATACATTGAAAAAATATTAAGCACCTTCCAATGTAGCTGGGGTTACGGGTCACCAATTCAGATGGGAATTGTTTCAGAAGTTAGCTCACATCCCCAGCTAGGTCTGTCTAAAATATCAACTTGACACGCCCCCTCCCCAATGAGCTATGTAAAAAGGTGCTTAGCATTTTCTCTCCTATACTCTCCCATACATTGAAGAAATATTAAGCACCTTCCAATGTAGCTGGGGTTACGGGTCACCAATTGAGATGGGAATTGTTTCAGAAGTTAGCTCACGTCCCCAGCTAGGTCTCTCTAAAATATCAACTTGACACGTTCCTTCTCCAATGACCTATACAAAAAGGTGCTTAGCATTTTCTCTCCTATACTCTCCCATACATTGAAAAAATATTAAGCACCTTCCAATGTAGCTGGGGTTATGGGTCACCAATTGAGATTGGAATTGTTTTAGAAGTTAGCTCACGTCCCCAGCTAGGTCTGTCTAAAATATCAACTTGACACGCCCCCTCCCCTTGGAGCTATGCAAAAAGGTGCTTAAAGTTTTCTCTCCTATACTCTCCCATACATTGAAAAAATATTAAGCACCTTCCAATGTAGCTGGGGTTATGGGTCACCAATTGAGATTGGAATTGTTTCAGAAGTTAGCTCACGTCCCCTGCTAGGTCTGTCTAAAATATTAGGTTGACACGCCCCTTCTCCCATGAGATATGCAAAAAGGTGCTTAAAGTTTTCTCTCCTATGCTTAGGTGATCACCACAAGGCGTAATACACTTATATATGAATCGAAATACAAAGTATATATTTTGGCAATAGGGGGAAATTTTGGTCGACATCAAAATGCATCTTTTTGCTATCAGAAGGTAGCTACCAGGTCCAGGAGTGTGTCTGTGCATTCGGATTAGAGCTATGATGCATCACGTGTACACAGGAGAGGCCGTGGTGACAACTCAAAAAATTGACAGTTTTTTGCTTGTCAACCACGAGGCTTATAGCGCACTCAGGACAATCAGAATGCTTCCGAAATTGTGTTGGTGAGTTTGGCATGGACACTGGGTAGCCATTGGTGACCAGCAAAGAAATGTCCAATTGCTCAGGTCATCACCACATGGCATATTACACTTATATACATACAAAAGTATATACATTTTATTATATGTGGTATATGGGCACTGGGGAGAATATTTGGTCGACATTAAAATGCATCTTTCTTGTTATCAGAAGGACCGTACTAGGTCCAGGAGTGTGTCTGTGCATTCGTATTAGAACTATGATGCATTACGTGCACACAGGAGAGGTTGTGGTGACAAGCCAAAACAATGACATTTTTTGCTTGTCACCACGAGACTTATAGCGCACTCAGGACAATCTCAATTCTTCCCAAAATGTGTTGGTGAGTTTAGCACGGACATTGGCTAGCCCTTGGTGACCAGCAAAGAATTGTCCAATTGCTCAGGTCATCACAACAAGGCATAATACACTTATAAACATACAAAAGAACATACATTTTATTATATGTGGCATATGGGCAGTGGGGAGAATTTTTGGTCGACATCAAAATGCATCTTTTTGTTATCAGAAGAACTGTACTAGGTCAAGGAGTGTGTCTGTGCATTCGTATTTCTCAAACTTCCTGAGAAGACGGCCATGCTGGTGTCAGAGGGAAAGGGGGGTCACTGACACCTATGACACCGGTGGGAAATACAAAATGGCATGTGCCGGTCGACGAGATACGTCTTTAAATACCTGACCCATTGTGGCATAATGCGGTGTGCTAGATTTGGTATACATAATATAACTTATTGTGTTGACATTGTGATAATAGATTATTGTAAAACAGGTACTGGCAATAGTTCTATTTTGATGTGTGTGTTTGCAGTGCTACACAGAACTATTGATTTTGCATGTGGAGGTCTGTCTTGTTTACCACCAGAACAAGTGGTACTCTGAGAGCAGATGTAATACTTGAGTACGATAATCACAGTGGATCACATAATGATGCACTCACTGGTTACTACCAGTCATGTCCAGTATCTTGTCATGAATGATCTTCACTACTTCAAAACTGAACACAAAGCAAGTGAACATATTCTATCAGTTAATATACCTTCAACCCATACCCTACACAACCACACCTCGAAGATGCAATTTGGTAATATCTTCTCTTTGCAGAGGAATACTGCTATGTCCCTTACAGTGTTCGCGCATTCTCCGACGAAGTTTCTATCACAGGAAAGCAATAATGCATATACAGTCTGGAATGTAGGAAAACTTTACATACCTTCGGGTTTTATAGTATGAAACAGAAGACTTTGTAAAGCTCCTTTGCCGTAGCTACGAGCTACGTAGCTCCACCATCTTCGAGTATATTCGAATTTAGGAAATACTGCAACATCATATAATATGCATTCCTACGCGTAATTACTACAGTGAATTTATATTATTTCTATTGTGCGAACAAAATGGCCGATTTCAAAACGCCGACAATTAGGATTTGGGCTAGAATTTGAGCGCAAAGACTTCAACGAACTTTAAATCTTCACCGAAGGTTCTTCTAAACCTATTAGAGACGATCAAGTGATTCGAGTGCTTGGGGTGGCCTATTCTCCGAATTGAAAATTGAGGGCAACTTTAAATAGCGCAGATAATAATAATAAAATAGATAGGTCACGGTGGCGGGGTGGTCAGGTGACACGACTCTAGGCTCCAGGTCGCGGGTTCGAATCCTCAAAAGGACGGTTTTTTTCTCTGAAAAAAAATAGCTCACTTCCTGGTGGTCAGTCGCAATACTCTCTACAAAGAACCGTAGGGGGGAGCTTTGGGACTCGCGGCTGACCTCCCAGCTAGAATAGTGTCTTCTGCATTCGTGGAATGACGCAAGTACACAGTCTCTGTGGAAAGTCCCTGTAAAGCTCTTCATATATAGGTGTCTTTGACCCTGAGTGGGTGACTTTTTTATTAATTACAAATCCAACAATTTCTTCATTTCATTAATGTGATCATTATAATACAGTATTTTGATACTTGAACAAATTATGAACAACATAAGGTTGGAAAGAGCGAAAGCTATTGCTCCACCCACGTATTACCGTTTTAACTAGTATTTATTATGTAATTATGTGTTTATTTTAATTGTCAATAACGAGTATCTATGGCCTAAATAAGTATACCCAACTTAACCTAAGTGACAGTCGATTAGAACAGAGGGAATGGGTATTTCCTGTGAATGTGTAAAAGGGATGGGTCCTGTATTGATGTTAAGGCGTTAGAATCAAGATGCTGATTGTCCCACATGTAGTTGAATTTGACCTTTTACAAAGCCAAAAGGTTTCAATATGAAAGTATGTCAGTCACCTTTATCAGTTTGGAACACTTACGTATGTTTGCAAAAATTTAAACTGTGGAATAATATGACTGAATCAACTTTGTGTATTTTATTAATAAGTAGAATGGTAAATTCAACAGTTCTCAATTCTTATTACTGTCAATGCAAAGAACTGTGATATTTCTCTGGAAGTGTTTGGAGAAGACCTGCAGGAAGGCAAGAGCAGAGCATTCACATTTTACATACCAGCTACAGGGATGCACCTAGTGACCTTCTCACCTCGGTCCTTCAATACTGTTTGACCAGAGTTTGACATTGGGGTTACTGGGTACAACCATTCATTCTGACCCCCTGAGGGTTAGATTTAGGGTTAGGGCTGTAGGGTCACTTTCAACCCCCATGTGCTAAAGGGTCGATATAAACCCTTCAGACCAACCCCCATGAGCAGACCTTGCAAAAGGGTCGATATCAACCCTTTAGCCAGGTCTACACAATGGGGGTCAGTCTGAAGGGTTGATATTAACCCTTTAGCAAGGTCTGCACATAGGGGTCGATATGAAGGGTTGGTTTAAAGGGTTGATATCCCTAACCCTAACCCAAACACTTCCCATGCATTTAAATCTACCTTGTGATAAGTATTTGCAACTTTTGGTCGACATCAAAATGCAACTTTTTGCTATCAGAAGGTAGCTACCAGGTCCAGGAGTGTGTCTGTGCATTTGGATTTTAGCTATGATGCATCACGTGCACACAGGAGAGGCCGTGGTGACAAGACAAAAAATTTACATTTTTTGGGCTTGTCACCAAGAGGCTTATAGCGCACTCTGGACAATCAGAATGCTTACGAAATTGTGTTGGTGAGTTAGACATGGACACTAGGTAGCCCATGGTGACCAGCAAAGAAATCTCAAATTGCTTAGGTGATCACCCAAGGCGTAATACACTTATATATGAATCTACATTCAAAGTATATACATTGGCAATAGGGGGAAATTTTGGTCGACATCAAAATGCAACTTCTTGCTATCAGAAGGTAGCTACCAGGTCCAGGAGTGTGTCTGTGCATTTGGATTTCAGCTATGATGCATCACGTGCACACAGGAGAGGCCGTGGTGACAAGACCAAAAATTGACATTTTTTGGGCTTGTCACCACGAGGCTTATAGCGCACTCAGGACAATCAGAATGCTTACCAAATTGTGTTGGTGAGTTAGACATGGACACTAGGTAGACCATGGTGACCAGAAAAGAAATCTCAAATTGCTTAGGTGATCACCCAAGGTGTAATACACTTATATATGAATCTACATTCAAAGTATATACATTGGCAATAGGGGGAAATTTTGGTCGACATCAAAATGCAACTTTTTGCTATCAGAAGGTAGCTACCAGGTCCAGGAGTGTGTCTGTGCATTTGGATTTCAGCTATGATGCATCACGTGCACACAGGAGAGGCCGTGGTGACAAGACCAAAAATTGACATTTTTTGGGCTTGTCACCACGAGGCTTATAGCGCACTCAGGACAATCAGAATGCTTACCAAATTGTGTTGGTGAGTTAGACATGGACACTAGGTAGCCCTTGGTGACCAGAAAAGAAATCTCAAATTGCTTAGGTGATCACCCAAGGTGTAATACACTTATATATGAATCTACATTCAAAGTATATACATTGGCAATAGGGGGAAATTTTGGTCGACAACAAAATGAAACTTTTTGCTATCAGAAGGTAGCTACCAGATCCAAATGTGTGTCTGTGCATTTGGATTTCAGCTATGATGCATCAAGTGCACACAGGAGAGGCCGTGGTGACAAGACAAAAAATTTACATTTTTTGGGCTTGTCACCACGAGGCTTATAGCGCACTCAGGACAATCAGAATGCTTACCAAATTGTGTTGGTGAGTTAGGCATGGACACTAGGTAGACCATGGTGACCAGCAAAGAAATCTCAAATTGCTTAGGTGATCACCCAAGGCGTAATACACTTATATATGAATCTACATACAAAGTATATACATTGGCAATAGGGGGAAATTTTGGTCGACATCAAAATGCAACTTTTTGCTATCAGAAGGTAGCTACCAGGTCCAGGAGTGTGCCTGTGCATTTGGATTTCAGCTATGATGCATCACGTGCACACAGGAGAGGCCGTGGTGACAAGACCAAAAATTGACATTTTTTGGGCTTGTCACCACGAGGCTTATAGCGCACTCAGGACAATCAGAATGCTTACCAAATTGTGTTGGTGAGTTAGGCATGGACACTAGGTAGACCATGGTGACCAGCAAAGAAATCTCAAATTGCTTAGGTGATCACCCAAGGCGTAATACACATATATATGAATCTACATACAAGGTATATACATTGGCAATAGGGGGAAATTTTGGTCGACATCAAAATGCAACTTTTTGCTATCAGAAGGTAGCTACCAGGTCCAAGAGTGTGTCTGTGCATTTGGATTTCAGCTATGATGCATCACGTGCACACAGGAGAGGCCGTGGTGACAAGACCAAAAATTGACATTTTTTGGGCTTGTCACCACGAGGCTTATAGCGCACTCAGGACAATCAGAATGCTTACCAAATTGTGTTGGTGAGTTAGGCATGGACACTAGGTAGCCCATGGTGACCAGAAAAGAAATCTCAAATTGCTTAGGTGATCACCCAAGGCGTAATACACTTATATATGAATCTACATACAAAGTATATACATTGGCAATAGGGGGAAATTTTGGTCGACATCAAAATGCAACTTTTTGCTATCAGAAGGTAGCTACCAGGTCCAGGAGTGTGTCTGTGCATTCGGATTTGAGCTATGATGCATCACGTGCACACAGGAGAGGCCGTGGTGACAAGACCAAAAATTGACATTTTTTTGAGTTGTCACCACGAGGCTTATAGCGCACTCAGGACAATCAGAATGCTTACCAAATTGTGTTGGTGAGTTAGGCATGGACACTAGAAGGTAGCTACTAGGTCCAGGAGCGTGTCTGCTCATTCCGATTTGAGCTATGATGCATTACGTTCACACAGGAGAGGCCGTGGTGACAACTCAAAAAATTGACATTTTTTTGCTTGTCACCACGAGGCTTATAGTGCACTCAGGACAATCAGAATGCTTCCGAAGGGATGAGCTATGCAAATTGTTTCAGAAGTTAGCTCACGTCCCCAGCTAGGTCTGTCTGAAATATCAAGGTGACACGCCCCCTCCCCTATGAGCTATGCAAAAAGGTGCTTAACGTTATCTCTCCTATACTCTCCAATACATTGATAAAATATTAAGCACCTTCCAATGTAGCTGGGGTTATGGGTCACCTATTGAGATGGGAATTGTTTCAGAAGTTAGCTCACGTCCCCAGCTAGGTCTGTCTAAAATATCAAGTTGACACGCCCCCTCGCCTATGAGCTATGCAAAAAGGTGCTTAGCGTTTTCTCTCCTATACTCTCCCATACATTGAAAAAATATTAAGCACCTTCCAATGTAGCTGGGGTTACGGGTCACCTATTGAGATGGGAATTGTTTCAGAAGTTAGCACACGTCCCCAGCTAGGTCTGTCTAAAATATCAAGTTGACACGCCCCCTCCACACACACTTATAAACATACAAAAGAACATACATTTTATTATATGTGGCATATGGGCAGTGGGGAGAATTTTTGGTCGACATCAAAATGCATCTTTTTGTTATCAGAAGAACTGTACTAGGTCAAGGAGTGTGTCTGTGCATTCGTATTTCTCAAACTTCCTGAAAAGATGGCCATGCTGGTGTCAGAGGGAAAGGGGGGTCACTGACACCTATGACACCGGTGGGAAATACAAAATGGCATGTGCCGGTCGACGAGATACGTACCTAAATACCTGACCCATTGTAGTATAATGCGGTGTGCTAGATTTGGTATACATAATATAACTTATTGTGTTGACATTGTGATAATAGATTATTGTAAAACAGGTACTGGCAATAGTTCTATTTTGATGTGTGTGTTTGCAGTGCTACACAGAACTATTAATTTTGCATGTGGAGGTCTGTCTTGTTTACCACTAGAACAAGTGGTACTCTGAGAGCAGATGTAATACTTGAGTACGATAATCACAGTGGATCACATAATGATGTACTCACTGGTTACTACCAGTCATGTCCAGTATCTTGTCATGAATGATCTTCACTACTTCAAAACTGAACACAAAGCAAGTGAACATATTCTATCAGTTAATATACCTCAACCCATACCCTACACAACCACACCTCGAAGATGCAATTTGGTAATATCTTCTCTTTGCAGAGGAATACTGCTATGTCCCTTACAGTGTTCGCGCATTCTCCGACGAAGTTTCTATCACAGGAAAGCAATAATACACATACAGTCTGGAATGTAGGAAAACTTTACATACCCTCGGGTTTTATAGTATGAAACAGAAGACTTTGTAAAGCTCCTTTGCCGTAGCTACGAGCTACGTAGCTCCACCATCTTCGAGTATATTCGAATTTAGGAAATACTGCAACATCATATAATATGCATTCCTACGCGTAATTACTACAGTGAATTTATATTATTTATATAGTGCGAACAAAATGGCCGGTTTCAAAACGCCGACAATTAGGATTTGGGCTAGAATTTGAGCGCAAAGACTTCAACGAACTTTAAATCTTCACCGAAGGTTCTTCTAAACCTACTAGAGACGATCAAGTGATTCGAGTGCCTTTGGGTGGCCTATTCTCCGAATTGAAAATTGAGGGCAACTTTAAATAGCGCAGATAATAATAATAAAATAGATAGGTCACGGTGGCGGGGTGGTCAGGTGACACGACTCTAGGCTCCAGGTCGCGGGTTCGAATCCTCAAGAGGACGGTTTTTTTCTCTGAAAAAAAATAGCTCACTTCCTGGTGGTCAGTCGCATACTCTCTACAAAGAACCGTAGGGGGGAGCTTTGGGACTCGCGGCTGACCTCCCAGCTAGAATAGTGTCTTCTGCATTTGTGGAATGACGCAAATACACAGTATCTGTGGAAAGTCCCTGTAAAGCTCTACATATATAGGTGTCTTTGACCCTGAGTGGGTGTCCTTTTTGTTAACTGCATTTATTTTTATTTATTGCGTCTATTTTGTTAATTTTGATGTGATGATCATAATACTTAAACTTAATAATACTTGAACAATAGAACAGATTATGACAAGTATATAATATTAATGAGTATTAAGAATTCAAAGTGAAACTGTTTCTTCAGGTCTACATCTATGTATCATCAACTGCCAATCACTCTTCTACAAATCATCTATGAAGTATTCCTTGACATCCTGCATACTTATCTTATAGCAAAACACAAATAAACAAACAATAAATCACATCCATGGTGAATAATGTGTCACATGCATGCACACACATGCATACAATACACACAGAGACAGACACACACACACACACACACACACACACACACACAAAACACACTCACACACAGCACATTTATTTCAATTGCCTAATTTCTAACCGCCGTGGTAGACTGCATACATTATTATTGTAGTGAATATCTCCCTAATACAAGCTTTACTAAGATAATTGAATAATGTCAGAATTGTAGTTCCTAATACAATCACACAGTGTCTTTTAGTCTTCTCGCTCCTTATTTCGTCCTCCATCATTTTCACTTACAAAACGCTTTCTCTCCCTAACAAATAAAACAGTTATTCAAATTAAAAACATCAAATAGAGCTCATACATTCTGAACAATCTGCACAATGCAACACCATTAAGGATCAGAGAAAAACTTCACATTTAGCATCTTATACTGACTAGAATACACACAAACGAATGCACCATGGACCAGGGAAAGAACTGCATAGAAATGCATAAAGTCACTCTATACTTGAACACATTTTGTACCTTACTCCGTATGCAACCTGAGTTTAGAGATGCTATAGAGCATAGAAGCAGATCAGAAGAATCAGCAGTTGACACGGTGGACAAAAAGATGGTTATTTTGTAACTAAGAAATTTCTCATTTTGATTAAGTGGCATCACATTTCCTATCCTGTTCTCTACTCAGTCTATGAATGTGCCATTTGTATACACACACACACACACACACACACACACACACACACACACACACACACACACACACACACACTAAGAACATCTGTTGAGCGCACTCAGGACAATCAGAATGCTTACGAAATTGTGTTGATGAGTTTGGCATGGACACTGGGTAGCCCTTGGTGACCAGAAATGAAATCTCAAATTGCTTAAGTGATCACCACAAGGCGTATTACACGCATACATGAATCTACATACAAAGTATATACATTGGCAATAGGGGAAAAATTTTGGTCGACATCAAATGCATCTTTTTTGCTATCAGAAGGTAGCTACCAGGTCCAGGAGTGTGTCTGTGCATTCGGATTTGACCTATGATGCATCACGTGCACACAGGAGAGGCCGTGGTGACAAGACCAAAAATTGACATTTTTTTGAGTTGTCACCACGAGGTTATAGCGCACTCAGGACAATCAGAATGCTTACCAAATTGTGTTGGTGAGTTAGGGATGGACACTAGGTAGCCCTTGGTGACCAGCAAAGAAATCTCAAATTGCTTAGGTGATCACCACAAGGTGTATTACACTTATATATGAATCTACATACAAAGTATATACATTGGCAATAGGGGGAAATTTTGGTCGACATCAAAATGAAACTTTTTGCTATCAGAAGGTAGCTACCAGGTCCAGGAGTGTGACTGTGCATTCGGATTTGACCTATGATGCATCACGTGCACACAGGAGAGGCCGTGGTGACAAGACCAAAAATTGACATCTTTTTGGCTTGTCACCACGAGGCTTATAGCGCACTCAGGACAATCAGAATGCTTACCAAATTGTGTTGGTGAGTTTGGCATGGACACTAGGTAGCCCATGGTGACCAGCAAAGAAATCTCAAATTGCTCAGGTGATCACCACAAGGTGTATTACACTTATATATGAATCTACATACAAAGTATATACATTGGCAATAGGGGGAAATTTTGGTCGACATCAAAATGAAACTTTTTGCTATCAGAAGGTAGCTACCAGGTCCAGGAGTGTGACTGTGCATTCGGATTTCAGCTATGATGCACCACGTGCACACAGGAGAGGCCGTGGTGACAAGACCAAAAATTGACATTTTTTTGGCTTGTCACCACGAGGCTTATAGTGCACTCAGGACAATCAGAATGCTTACCAAATTGTGTTGGTGAGTTAGGCATGGACACTAGGTAGACCATGGTGACCAACAAATTAATCTCAAATTGCTTAGGTGATCACCCAAGGCGTAATACACTTATATATGAATCTACATACAAAGTATATACATTGGCAATAGGGGGAAATTTTGGTCGACATCAAAATGCAACTTTTTGCTATCAGAAGGTAGCTACCAGGTCCAGGAGTGTGTCTGTGCATTAGGATTTGAGCTATGATGCACCACGTGTACACAGGAGAGGCCGTGGTGACAAGACCAAAAATTGACATTTTTTGGGCTTGTCACCACGAGGCTTATAGCGCACTCAGGACAATCAGAATGCTTACCAAATTGTGTTGGTGAGTTAGGCATGGACACTAGGTAGCCCTTGGTGACCAGCAAAGAAATCTCAAATTGCTTAGGTGATCACCCAAGGCGTAATACACTTATATATGAATCTACATACAAAGTATATACATTGGCAATAGGGGGAAATTTTGGTCGACATCAAAATGAAACTTTTTGCTATCAGAAGGTAGCTACCAGGTCCAGGAGTGTGTCCGTGCATTCGGATTTCAGCTATGATGCATCACGTGTACACAGTAGAGGCCGGGGTGACAAGACCAAAAATTGACATTTTTTGGGCTTGTCACCACGAGGCTTATAGCGCACTCAGGACAATCAGAATGCTTACCAAATTGTGTTGGTGAGTTAGGCATGGACACTAGGTAGCCCATGGTGACCAGCAAAGAAATCTCAAATTGCTTAGGTGATCACCCAAGGCGTAATAAACTTATATATGAATCTACATACAAAGTATATACATTGGCAATAGGGGGAAATTTTGGTCGACATCAAAATGAAACTTTTTGCTATCAGAAGGTAGCTACCAGGTCCAGGAGTGTGTCTGTGCATTCGGATTTGACCTATGATGCATCACGTGTACACAGTAGAGGCTGTGGTGACAACATCAAAAAATTGACATTTTTTTGAGTTGTCACCACGAGGCTTATAGCGCACTCAGGACAATCAGAATGCTTACCAAATTGTGTTGGTGAGTTAGGGATGGACACTAGGTAGCCCTTGGTGACCAGCAAAGAAATCTCAAATTGCTTAGGTGATCACCCAAGGCGTAATACACTTATATATGAATCTACATACAAAGTATATACATTGGCAATAGGGGGAAATTTTGGTCGACATCAAAATGCATCTTTTTGCAATCAAAAGGTAGCTACTAGGTCCAGGAGCGTGTCTGCGCATTCCGATTTGAGCTATGATGCATTACATGCACACAGGAGAGGCCGTGGTGACAACTCAAAAAATTGACATTTTTTTTCCCCAATGAGCTATGCAAAAAGGTGCTTAACGTTATCTCTCCTATACTCTCCCATACATTGATAAAATATTAAGCACCTTCCAATGTAGCTGGGGTTATGGGTCACCTATTGAGATGGGAATTGTTTCAGAAGTTAGCTCACATCCCCAGCTAGGTCTGTCTAAAATATCAACTTGACACGCCCCCTCCCCAATGAGCTATGCAAAAAGGTGCTTAGCGTTTTCTCTCCTATACTCTCCCATACATTGAAAAAATATTAAGCACCTTCCAATGTAGCTGGGATTACGGGTCACCTATTGAGATGGGAATTGTTTCAGAAGTTAGCACACGTCCCCAGCTAGGTCTGTCTGAAATATCAAGTTGACACGCCCCCTCCCCAATGAGCTATGCAAAAAGGTGCTTAGCGTTTTCTCTCCTATACTCTCCCATACATTGAAAAAATATTAAGCACCTTCCAATGTAGCTGGGGTTACGGGTCACCTATTGAGATGGGAATTGTTTCAGAAGTTAGCACACGTCCCCAGCTAGGTCTGTCTAAAATATCAAGTTGACACGCCCCCTCCACACACACTTATAAACATACAAAAGAACATACATTTTATTATATGTGGCATATGGGCAGTGGGGAGAATTTTTGGTCTAAAATATCAACTTGACACGCCCCCTCCCCAATGAGCTATGCAAAAAGGTGCTTAGCGTTTTCTCTCCTATACTCTCCCATACATTGAAAAAATATTAAGCACCTTCCAATGTAGCTGGGGTTACGGGTCACCTATTGAGATGGGAATTGTTTTAGAGGTTTACACACATCCCCACCTAGGTCTGTCTAAAATATTAAGTTGACACGTCCCCTCCCCCATGAGCTATGCAAAAAGGTGCTTAGCGTTTTCTCTCCTATACTCTCCCATACATTGCATATTTAAAGCACCTTCCAATGTAGCTGGGGTTAAGGGTCACCTATTGAGATGGGAATTGTTTTAGAGGTTTGCACACATTCCCACCTAGGTCTGTCTAAAATATTAAGTTGACACGTCCCCTCCCCCATGAGCTATGCAAAAAGGTGCTTAGCGTTTTCTCTCCTATACTCTCCCATACATTGCATATTTAAAGCACCTTCCAATGTAACTGGGGTTAAGGGTCACCTATTGAGATGGGAATTGTTTTAGAGGTTTGCACACATCCCCACCTAGGTCTGTCTAAAATATTAAGTTGACACGTCCCCTCCCCCATGAGCTATGCAAAAAGGTGCTTAGCGTTTTCTCTCCTATACTCTCCCATACATTGCATATTTAAAGCACCTTCCAATGTAGCTGGGGTTAAGGGTCACCTATTGAGATGGGAATTGTTGTAGAAGTTAGCTCACATCCCCAGCTAGGTCTCCTGAAAATATTAAGTTGTCACGCCCCTTCTCCCATGAGCTATGCAAAAAGGTGCTTAGCATTTTCTCTCGTATACTCTCCCATACATGGAAAAAATATTAAGCACCTTCCAATGTAGCTGGGGTTACGGGTCACCTATTGAGATGGGAATTGTTTCAGAAGTTAGCTCACGTCCTCAGCTAGGTCTGTCTAAAATATCAAGTTGACACGCCCCTTCTCCCATCAGCTATGCAAAAAGGTGCTTAGCGTTTTCTCTCCTATACTCTCCCATACATTGAAAAAATATTAAGCACCTTCCAATGTAGCTGGGGTTATGGGTCATCTATTGAGATGAGAATTGTTTCAGAAGTTAGCTCACGTCCTCAGCTAGGTCTGTCTAAAATATCAAGTTGACACGCCCCTTCTCCCATCAGCTATGCAAAAAGGTGCTTAGCGTTTTCTCTCCTATACTCTCCCATACATTGAAAAAATATTAAGCACCTTCCAATGTAGCTGGGGTTATGGGTCACCTATTGAGATGGGAATTGTTTCAGAAGTTAGCTCACGTCCCCTGCTAGGTCTGTCTAAAATATCAACTTGACACGCCCCCTCCCCAATGAGCTATGCAAAAAGGTGCTTAGCATTTTCTCTCCTATACTCTCCCATACATTGAAAAAATATTAAGCACCTTCCAATGTAGCTGGGGTTATGGGTCACCTATTGAGATGGGAATTGTTTCAGAAGTTAGCTCACATCCCCAGCTAGGTCTGTCTGAAATATCAACTTGACACGCCCCTTCTCCCATCAGCTATGCAAAAAGGTGCTTAGCGTTTTCTCTCCTATACTCTCCCATACATTGAAAAAATATTAAGCACCTTCCAATGTAGCTGGGGTTACGGGTCACCTATTGAGATGGGAATTGTTTCAGAAGTTAGCACACGTCCCCAGCTAGGTCTGTCTGAAATATCAACTTGACACGCCCCCTCCCCAATGAGCTATGCAAAAAGGTGCTTAGCGTTTTCTCTCCTATACTCTCCCATACATTGAAAAAATATTAAGCACCTTCCAATGTAGCTGGGGTTACGGGTCACCTATTGAGATGGGAATTGTTTCAGAAGTTAGCACACGTCCCCAGCTAGGTCTGTCTAAAATATCAAGTTGACACGCCCCCTCCACACACACTTATAAACATACAAAAGAACATACATTTTATTATATGTGGCATATGGGCAGTGGGGAGAATTTTTGGTCGACATCAAAATGCATCTTTTTGTTATCAGAAGGACTGTACTAGGTCAAGGAGTGTGTCTGTGCATTCGTATTTCTCAAACTTCCTGAAAAGATGGCCATGCTGGTGTCAGAGGGAAAGGGGGGGTCACTGACACCTATGACACCGGTGGGAAATACAAAATGGCATGTGCCGGTCGACGAGATACGTACCTAAATACCTGACCCATTGTAGCATAATGCGGTGTGCTAGATTTGGTATACATAATATAACTTATTGTGTTGACATTGTGATAATAGATTATTGTAAAACAGGTACTGGCAATAGTTCTATTTTGATGTGTGTGTTTGCAGTGCTACACAGAACTATTAATTTTGCATGTGGAGGTCTGTCTTGTTTACCACTAGAACAAGTGGTACTCTGAGAGCAGATGTAATACTTGAGTATGATAATCACAGTGGATCACATAATGATGCACTCACTGGTTACTACCAGTCATGTCCAGTATCTTGTCATGAATGATCTTCACTACTTCAAAACTGAACACAAAGCAAGTGAACATATTCTATCAGTTAATATACCTCAACCCATACCCTACACAACCACACCTCGAAGATGCAATTTGGTAATATCTTCTCTTTGCAGAGGAATACTGCTATGTCCCTTACAGTGTTCGCGCATTCTCCGACGAAGTTTCTATCACAGGAAAGCAATAATACACATACAGTCTGGAATGTAGGAAAACTTTACATACCCTCGGGTTTTATAGTATTAAAAACTGAAGACTTTGTAAAGCTCCCTTGCCGTAGCTACGAACTACGTAGCTCCACCATCTTCGAGTATATTCGAATTTAGGAAATACTGCAACATCATATAATATGCATTCCTACGCGTAATTACTACAGTGAATTTATATTATTTACATTGTGCGAACAAAATGGCCGGTTTCAAAACGCCGACAATTAGGATTTGGGCTAGAATTTGAGCGCAAAGACTTCAACGAGCTTTAAATCTTCACCGAAGGTTCTTTTGAACCTATTAGAGACGATCAAGTGATTCGAGTGCCTGTGGGTGGCCTATTCTCCGAATTGAACATTGAGGGCAACTTTAAATAGCGCAGATAATAATAATAAAATAGATAAGTCACGGTGGCGGGGTGGTCAGGTGACACGTCTCTAGGCTCCAGGTCGCGGGTTCGAATCCTCAAAAGGACGGTTTTTTTCTCTGAAAAAAAAATAGCTCACTTCCTGGTGGTCAGTCGCATACTCTCTACAAAGAACCGTAGGGGGGAGCTTTGGGACTCGCGGCTGACCTCCCAGCTAGAATAGTGTCTTCTGCATTCGTGGAATGACACAAGTACACAGTATCTGTGGAAAGTCCCTGTAAAGCTCTACATATATAGGTGTCTTTGACCCTGAGTGGGTGACTTTTTTATTAATTACAAATCCGACTATTATCATACTTCAAGGCTCTATTCTCATTGGCATCTTTTCATTCTTCTTCAGTCAAGTCCGACACCAAATACCATCAGGGATGTGTGTTTATTACACTATTATTATTATGATTATATCCACTCCATGCAACATGCCATCTTGTACAAATCCAATATACCCGCTGGTATTTGGTACATACTGTAACAGTGATGTTAAGCATAAAACACAGTCAAAATCAAAAAAGCCTACTATCATGACGCTGCTAAAGAACGTTCCTTGTTCTTCTTCCAGGTCAGATACCATGAACAGAATTTCTCCCATGACTGTTTACCAGCAAAACTAAGCTCCTCGTTGAGTCCCTTCGGTCTGAGGGTCTCATACTCCAGAATTTTGGCATCCATTTGAGTTTCCAAGTCATCCATTCGGCACCGATACACTCTCAAGTGCCATTCACTGGCATCTGGGTGATGGAATCGGAGCTGGATCTAGAGGATAAACAGTAGACATGACCCAACCAGGCAGGATAAACAGTAGACATGACCCAACCAGGCAGGATAAACAGTAGACATGACCCAACCAGGCAGGATAAACAGTAGACATGACCCAACCAAGCAGAATAAACAGTAGACATGACCCAACCAGGCAGGATAAACAGTAGACATGACCCAACCAGGCCGGATAAACAGTAGACATGACCCAACCAGGCAGGATAAACAGTAGACATGACCCAACCAGGCAGGATAAACAGTAGACATGACCCAACCAGGCAGGATAAACAGTAGACATGACCCAACCAGGCAGGATAAACAGTAGACATGACCCAACCAGGCAGGATAAACAGTAGACATGACCCAACCAGGCAGGATAAACAGTAGACATGACCCAACCAGGCAGGATAAACAGTAGACATGACCCAACCAGGCAGGATAAACAGTAGACATGACCCAACCAGGCAGGATAAACAGTAGACATGACCCAACCAGGCAGGATAAACAGTAGACATGACCCAACCAGGCAGGATAAACAGTAGACATGACCCAACCAGGCAGGATAAACAGTAGACATGACCCAACCAGGCAGGATAAACAGTAGACATGACCCAACCAGGCAGGATAAACAGTAGACATGACCCAACCAGGCAGGATAAACAGTAGACATGACCCAACCAGGCAGGATAAACAGTAGACATGACCCAACCAGGCAGGATAAACAGTAGACATGACCCAACCAGGCAGGATAAACAGTAGACATGACCCAACCAGGCAGGATAAACAGTAGACATGACCCAACCAGGCCAGTGGTATGCAGACCTCAGTCATACCTCGATGGGGTTCAGCTGGTCTAGAGGCTTGGCATACAGAGTATCAAACAGACGATGCAACTCGTGATATAAATCAGATGACTTGCCCACAAATCTGGAAGGAGGTTGTTGACAATGATAGAACTGTACTATTAACCAGCAAATGTACATACCTGAGTCCAGGGACAGTCTTATGAATAAATATATAGACACCAATCTTCAGTTTTTGGAGCGAGTCAATATTGGTAAAAGTGGTCTTGGACATTAGTACCTTTTGCCAAGTACATAAGAACACATGTCAAGAATACACTGCTAGTTGACAAATGAGCAGATATCTGCAACTCACATCGTCAATGTTAGGATTATACCATCCTGACTTTGTTAAAAATGTAGCCATATCTTTGTACTTTGGTAGTGGGTGGTGGTCAGTATGAACGCTGGTAATAGGCTCAGGGCAGTTGAGAGGGATGGGATGGGGTGGACGCTCTCCCAGGCTACCATCACTGGGATCATTATCGTCATCAGTTGGCGGAGTTACATGAGGTGGATGGGCAAAGGGAGGCATAAATGGATGACCAAATGGACCAACTGGAGGACCAACTGGACCACCTGGAGGACCAACTGGACCGCCTGGATGACCAACTGGACCACCTGGATGATGAAATGGACTGCCTGGATGACCAAATGGACCACCTGGATGACCAAATGGACCACCTGGATGACCAAATGGACCACCTGGATGACCAACTGGACCGCCTGGATGACCAAATGGACCACCTGGACCGCCAACTGGACCACCTGGATGACCAACTGGAACGCTGGGATGTGTTCGAGGTGGTGTGGGTGGTCTGGTTCGCACAGAGTCGAGTACTTCTATATGAGTTACCGGGACGACTCCCTTGTTTCCTCTCTCGTCTTTGGCGTAATACCAGAACAGACGGTTACAAGGCTCGATTATTGTAATGATGTCTCCCTCCCTAAAGGGAAGGTCCTGCTTATACACACCTACAAGAAAGAAATGACAAGATCCCACGTAGGGCTGATACCTAAAGAACGATATATTCCCTTCAACCAGCCTAATACAACGCTCTAAATTGGAATTTCACCTTCAAACGTGTGCACTGCTCGACAGGCGGTCCAAGGAGGGAGAGGGTTCGACTGCTCCTCTTCCTCTGTCCGGTTCATCTCGAAGTAGACAAACACACAAATTGGGATTCTTCCGTGGGCAACAATTTATATCCGACGATCATGAAAGTGAACAGTTAAAGCTTCTTTAGTTCCTCTCGAAATTGACTTGAGATGGTATCAATGACCACAGTGAACTGTATACACCCAGTAATGGTTCGATTTCGATGTTTTCCCAACGGTCACGCGTGACGTCACTGCACCACTTCCTGTTTACAAAATTGTCTTCTCATTAAAATTATTTAAAAAATCATATAATAATAATAATATTATTATAAAAAAATAGATTCATTTTGTATTTATTTCCAATAATTCAGGGTGTTTCTCCATAATATTAGCCAATAGAGAGTCGATATAGTGTCTCAGTCTCTGGTTGTAAGCTTCTGTTTCCTTAACAGTTGACATCAACTAAGTAGACAAGAATAGCAATTTGTGTGTGTTTACGTGTGTTGTGTGTGTGTGTGTGTGTGTGTGTGTGTGTGTGTGTGTGTGTGTGCGTCATAAGTGTTACTTTGTCTCTAGAGGCAGTTTCCAATTCAGATCCAAGTGACGGTGTCTAAGAAATAGAAGTGGGATTCAAAATCCACCATAGATACCCAACTATTATAAAATTACAGATACGTACGTACCTCGTTGGATATCAGCATTTTCCCCTGCTGTAATAGGTCAACTGTTAATTTTGCATTTTGCTCCTTCAAACAATCGATTTCCTGAAATAAAACAAGCCAATCTCTCCAATAAACACTTCAAATCATCCAAATATTATTTCTTGTCAGTGAGAAGACCCACATAACACACACTAGGGCACACCTTATTTAGAGCGCGTATTTCCTTGGTGAAATCAGTATCCATGGACGTTGAGCGTCTTTTGGCGGAGACCTGCTCCATTTCATCACGCATGCGTTCCTTCTGCTGGGAGACATCCTGAAGCTCTTGAAGGAGTTCGTCATTTTCTCTTTTCATCAACTCCCTTTCTCTTCTCCATATCTCTTCACTCCTAGCTGTCTTGGATTCCATATTTGCCAGTCTAACTCTCAGATCTTCCAACTGCTCATCTTTGATTTTGACCTCCTAAATATGAAGACAATTACACAATCATTAATGTTAATATTAGGATGAAAGTAACAAATTTTTCCTGTTTTTGTACACTCAATAAAACGAACTAAACAATATGCAAGATAAGACAAACCAACATAGAGACTGCCCGTGGAACCCTAAAAGCCATATCTACTCTTTCCATCACGGTAAGTGTTCAAATGCAACACATTCACACCAGGCATCACACACTGTTCACACTGGACATCACACACTGTTCACACTGGACATTACCACACTGTTCACACTGGACATCACCCACTGTTCACACTGGACATCACCCACTGTTCACACTGGACATTACCAACTACGTGTATTGTGACTTGAGGGAGGACCTTCCTATGATTCCAACACCATACGTAGGTCATCACTCAGATGTCTCCAGTTGTGTTGTACTGAACTCAATCCACAGGTTTATGACAGACAACTCACTCAATACATACAACAATTGACACTATTTACTGTGATTTCAGTTACAATAGAGATAGGATCAAATTGCACAGTATATCGCCATGATTTCATCAATCACATTAGGATCTATGAGCTACACACTGTGATGGCATCTCTGCATGTGTACATTATTCAAAGACTTTACAATTTATTTGGAATACTTATTGTAGAGACTTTACACTAGATTGATCACCACAGATATTGCAACACACACACACACACACACACACACACACACACACACACACACACACACACACACACACACACACACACACACACACACACACACACACACAGGCATACCTCTTTCATCCTTTCCAATCTGCTCTTAATGTCACTTTCATTTGTCTTAAGCAACTCATTATTCTCACAAAGTGTACTCAATTCAGAACGTAGCCTCTCCAGCTCAGCTCCAGTGTTGAAACGTTTCTAAAGTGATGCACACTCATTATCCAATATGTTTTGAAAGTGACAATTACGTATGCACGTATGTAGATGTTGGTTATATTCACGTATCCACAACCCACATTCCTTACCAGCTTACAATCTCTCAGAAACCAACCACTCAAGCCTTGAAACCAGTTGTGTTGGTATATCTCTGATGAACACCCAGGGTATATCTACAGTCCGTGTAGGCTTTGCGCAGTAGAGACTGCGTATCAACTCACCATCCATTCTGACTTTTCTCTTTCTCTCTCTTTCTGTTCATTCTCCAACAGTCGTTGAAGTTCCTGCAGTTTGTCTTCCAACACGTCCAAACTATGTGCATGTGTACATTACATACATTTGTGTATTCACACACACTGTCACTTGACATTTGAAATAAAAACAAACTTTTCCTTTAATTTGATGTTGTCGTTTGCTAAAAGTTGCTGGCGAGACAGTAAATCATTATTCTCTTTTTCTAAGCTGAGAACTTTACTCTCGGAAATCTATAAACATATGAAATCCGTGTTGCACCATTCAATACATCATTCAGTGTGTGTGATTTATGTTGGAACAGTGTATGTTATTATTAGTGCTGGATGAGTGTGTACTCATTCATAGAATACCTGACACAAATCACTTTCATATTGAGTTCTTCTTAATTCTGTACCATGTAAAGGTCCACTCTTAGACCTACAGTGGAGGACTGCTGTCAGTAACATTCACTGCATAGAGCTTGACCAAATACGAACTTCTTGGACAATATTCTTGTAATTGGAGGACCAACTGGAATTGCTCTCCTACAAAGATTGTTCATCAACAATAGGGTTAGCAGGACATTCTACAGCTACTACACCAGAACTCATACAAGCACATATAACCTGTCTAGTAAGACCACTGAGAAGCGATCTCCAATGATTTATGAATGTCAATACTGTGATAATAGTCACACAGTTACACCACTAGCATCCACACGTTACACCACTAGCATCCACACGTTACACCACTAGCATCCACACAGCAACATCACTAGCATCCACACGTTACACCACTAGCATCCACACGTTACACCACTAGCATCCACACGTTACACCACTAGCATCCACACAGTTACATCACTAGCATCCACACGTTACACCACTAGCATCCACACGTTACACCACTAGCATCCACACGTTACACCACTAGCATCCACACGTTACACCACTAGCATCCACACAGCAACACCACTAGCATCCACACGTTACACCACTAGCATCCAAACAGTTACACCACTAGCATCCACACAGTTACACCACTAGCATCCACACAGCAACACCACTAGCATCCACACGTTACACCACTAGCATCCACACAGTTACACCACTAGCATCCACACAGTTACACCACTAGCATCCACATGTTACACCACTAGCATCCACACGTTACACCACTAGCATCCACACGTTACACCACTAGCATCCACACGTTACACCACTAGCATCCACATGTTACACCACTAGCATCCACATGTTACACCACTAGCATCCACACGTTACACCACTAGCATCCACATGTTACACCACTAGCATCCACACGTTACACCACTAGCATCCACATGTTACACCACTAGCATCCACACATGTTACACCACTAGCATCCACACAGTTACACCACTAGCATCCACATACTTGATCACTTCAAGTCTTTCATCATTGTCTTCAGATCCTTCGCTTGAAGATTCAAGATCGCCAATGAGAATCTGCGAGTGGTTGGGAGCTGACAGTACTTCCTCATCAGAATAAACATTGCTGTACGCAAGGCACTCCTGGGAAGGTGAAAGTACACGAGCAACTGTTACAGAAGGGAACATGATAACGAAGTAACAGAGGCTAAAGGGTACTGCACATGTGCTATTAGGCTGATGTGTATTCACACAGACACTCAAAACAGAACACACCTCCTCAGTGTCCTTCTCCTGGGTACTTTCCCTTCTCAGAGGCTGGTCATCAGCTGCAACAAAGAACATATTATTGTCCAATTATCACATTTTACAGTTATGATCTTGAGACAATCCACATGCCACAACTCACTGCTAAGGAAGGATTGAATTCCAACAACGAATGAATCCAAAGAGACTTTACCTGTGCCATTAGGATCAAGCTTTTCCAACAGATCAGTCATTTGCTATTCAAAACAAACCGTTTCATAGTCATAGCACTAGAACTACTTAGTCATGCCCCGCCCCTCACACCACACCACACAAACACTAGTCGATTTCTCTTCAAAAGGGGTAATCTTGGCTAGCCTCTAGCGTGAGGGGCCAACACGGAGATTCTATCGGAACTAGCCGACCGACTCATAACTGATACAATACACCTACGTCACCCTCTCCCCTTCGAACACCCAAACACATTGGCCATTAACGAACTTCTCCATACTCCTGTATCTCCTTCCTTCTCCGAAGGTCCTCGATACTAATAACCCCGTCCAAATCTTCATCACAGAAGTTGAATATCTTCCTCAAGTGGTCTTCAGGGGTTTCCAGCGACATACTAGACATTACCTATGATACGCGCCGAAAAGTGAATCGCTTTTGATCCGAAGTGCCACGGGTCCGCCGGTCGCTGGGGGCAGACCGTCGAGTCCAAGATGGAGGGGAATATACACTTTGGAGCGTTAATTGATCACTTCGGTTCCCATAGTGACGCGGAGTACCCCGACATCTGCCAGGGTTAGTATACTACTGACCCTGAAAATTATTGTATTAAAACTCAACAATTTGCATAGAAAGATTTGAAATAATTTGTGATCAGTGACAGTCTTCTGGTTTCAAAACAAACCTACCATGAGATGAAGAATAGAACTTATCCTCAGTCATGTTAGTAGTCATTTGCAATCAAGACTTCCAAGTATATAACACACACACGCACACACACACACACACACACACACACACACACACACACACACACACACACACACCACCTGAGCAGTACGTACATGTAAACTTCATAAAGCTCTTGAGGGAAATTAGTTTGTCTTCGTTCCATTATAATTTCCAGTTTACACGCTGCGAAAATATCCAAGAATTCATCCCTGGTCCGTGAGACACTGCTGTCTTCAACATCGTGGACACTGACTCCTTCTGCAATGTTCTCCTTCACCACTATAACTCCTCCTGGTCTGAGACCAACAACACATCGACCAAAGAAACTTGACAAGTCTTCTGGAAAGTACCAAGTATATTGGTCATCACAACATTGTCGAACATCATAACACTCACTATCAAAACACTCACTGTCACCATCACAACACTCACTGTCACCATCACAATGCTCACTGTCACCATCACAATACTCACTGTCACCATCACAACACTCACTGTCACCATCACAATACTCACTGTCAGTTAGGTGGGGGAGGACCCACTGGCACCAAATCACATCATATTTACTTTTCTCCGGCACAAAGTCCTGGAGACCAACAGCATACAACGTGCCCACACGCGAAATGGCTGGGCCCTGCACCCAAGACAGTACACCCCTGTTGACAACAGACAACTACCAAGACACTTGTGCTGGTAGCTCACTATGTAGGTCTTGGCCTTCTCAAGGAACAAGGGGTTCTGCTCCACTAAGTCCACTTTGTCAAACAGAGGTAGCAATAGGCGCTTACTGACTCTGCCAATCCCAGCACCACAGTCTATGGAGATGGTGGTTCCGTAGTCCTCACAGCAGATCACTCAATACAAGTACTCACCCAAAGCATACCAGTACTCACCCAGAGCATACCAGTACTCACCCACAACATACCAGTACTCACCCAGAGCATACCAGTACTCACCCAGAGCATACCAGTACTCACCCACAACATACCAGTACTCACCAAGAGCATACCAGTACTCACCCAGAGCATACCAGTATTCACCCAGAGCATACAAGTACTCACCCAGAGCATACCAGTACTCACCCAGAGCATACCAGTACTCACCCAGAGCATACCAGTACTCACCCAGAGCATACCAGTACTCACCCAGAGCATACCAGTACTCACCCAGAGCATACAAGTACTCACCCAGA
The DNA here is from genome assembly GCA_964020155.1 of Chondrilla cf. caribensis. Classification (NCBI taxonomy): domain Eukaryota; kingdom Metazoa; phylum Porifera; class Demospongiae; order Chondrillida; family Chondrillidae; genus Chondrilla; species Chondrilla cf. caribensis. The sequence continues at coordinate 6,037,124 of OZ026550.1, read as the reverse complement.
GCATACCAGTACTCACCCACAACATACCAGTACTCACCAAGAGCATACCAGTACTCACCCAGAGCATACCAGTACTCACCCAGAGCATACAAGTACTCACCCAGAGCATACCAGTACTCACCCAGAGCATACAAGTACTCACCCAGAGCATACAAGGTCTGTAGTCCTCCAAGCAAAGTCTACGGTGGAATTGCAAGAACAGATCATCATGGGCAATAGGTTGGGTACGCATACTAACACACTGCAATATTGTCTTCTGTATGAACAAATGTAGTGGAGGCATATCAGACAAACTCTAATCTAATCCATTCTCACTTTCATATCTGCTATCAGCTTCTTGGACTGGGCTACATCAGCACTGGATATGTTACCCAGCCCTCCCATGACACCATCCACTGTTGCTGGGATGCTCTGCAGCAATCATACCACATTCAGCCACAGTACATAACACATGGGATATGTCGCATGCAGTTGGTGGGCATAGAATAGCATGGACTGATGAAGGACACTTTGCTAGTAGCTTAGACGAACCATTCACTGGAAATTGAAGAGATAGTGGTACCATATCAATGAAAAGACATTATTAAACAGTATACGCTGTCTATTGCGTACTAACGACACTGTACTACGTAAGGCGGTTTCTCGGCAGAATCGAATGCGCTATCATCATGTTGTTCCTATGGTTTGTCATAGCATTTGAACGAACTGACTTTCCAGTATTGGACCGCCTTCTCGTACCACAGCATAGCTTGGTCCTCGTTCTCCAGCTTGACCACTCCTGCAGTGTCAAACACTTTTTGCATTTCTCGAGCCTCGTCCTTTCCTGCCATTGTTGACCATTTGCTGGGACAAAATGGCGTCTGTGGTGGAAAGCGATTTGTCTCGAGCTTTGGATAATAAACGTTCTAATTCAAAGAGGATCATAACAAGTGCCAAAGTTGTTAATCAAGTGCCAGAACAGATCCTGAAAAATTCAGAAATAAATTTGGCGATAAAGGCTTTACCAAGCAACTACAACTTTGAGATTCATAAAACAATATGGCGTCTGACTGAGAGCAAAGCCACGCGAGCAGCCCTGCAGTTTCCTGAAGGACTTTTGATGTTTGCGTGTACTATTTCAGATATTATCGAGCGGTTCACTTCAACCGAGGTTGTTGTTATGGGAGATGTAACCTATGGGGCATGTTGTGTGGACGACTTCACTGCTCATGCTTTAGGCTGTGACTTCCTCGTCCACTACGGCCACAGCTGTTTGGTGCCGGTGGATACGACAAGAATAAAAACCATGTATGTGTTTGTAGACATACAAATTGACAAGAAACACTTCATGGACACAATCAAGGCTAATTTTCATTGTGGCACACGTCTCTCTCTCGTGAGCACCATCCAGTTTGTGGCAACCCTGCAGTCTGTTGGCAAGGCTTTGACAGAGTATGACGTAGTGATCCCTCAAAGTCGTCCACTGTCTCCTGGAGAAATCCTTGGTTGTACCTCCCCATCCTTAGATCCAGCTGTACAAGCCATTGTGTACATCGGAGATGGGAGGTTCCACCTTGAGTCTATTATGATATCCAATCCAACCATAACAGCTTATAAATATGACCCATATACAAAAGTATTAACAAGGTGTGTGTGTGTGTGTGTGTGGTGCACCTTCATATAACTTTCATATTATGGACCATCTGTAAATCAAGACACTTATTCTGTCTGGCTAATGTATGTTTAGGCAGGAAGGTTCCTGTTTGAGTTTAAACTGGTGTTGAACTGACTTTCTTGGACATGTGTGCTGCATATAACAGTGTAGTAGACCTACTATGAGAGATCTAGTTGACTCCATATTGTTATTTTGCAGAGAGGAGTATGATCATGAATTAATGAGGTCCACCAGGAGGTCGGCCATTTTATCTGCTTCTAGAGGCACAGTATTTGGCCTCATCCTTGGAACACTCGGTCGCCAAGGCAACCCCAGTGTCCTGGAACGCCTGAAGCAAACGCTTATCAAGAACAACAAGCAGTATATAGTGGTCCTTCTATCGGAGATTTTCCCTCAAAAACTGGACCATTTTGAACAGGTCGATGTATGGGTTCAAGTGGCTTGTCCAAGGCTCTCCATCGATTGGGGGACAGCCTTCACTAAACCTCTCCTCACTCCATATGAACTGAATGTTGCCATGAAAACTGTGGAGTGGACCCCAGCCTACCCCATGGACTACTATTCCAACAGCTCAGCAGGTCCCTGGGGGGTCAACTATGGGAAGGCCAGTGCCAAGCCAAAGAAGAAAATAGCAATAGAATGATTAGTGTAAATGTTTGTATACCAAGGGCATTAGGATTGGGAGTTTATTTAATGTTTTATATGAAAGTTGTCATTTGAAATGACACCTTGGTATTTGAACAGAAATGACTATAACTGACGAACATGCAAGAGGTTGAACAACAGCCAATAACCAGTTCACATCTTCAGTCTCTTTTCCATAACTTTATGCCCATCCACAGCTAACGCCATATTTTCAGCTGAAGCAAACGGAAACAGACAATCATCCACTTTCCTACACACAGTGAACGAGGGTCACTCACGGTTGTGCAAATGGCACCTGTCAATGCTGTGATCCTCACCAGTGACCAGTTCGTATGACAAGTTTGAGCTTCTCATTGGGGGCAGACGCTGGATCTACCCGGAAACAGGGGTATCCAATGATATACTGTTGGATATGGACAGCATACAACACTACCTTGGAAAACATTGTCTTCTCAATCTCCAGTGATGCTGACATGTAGGAACCAAAGGTGTTCTGGATTACATTCTTGTGCAAGGTCATTTCTTTGTCAGCGTACTATACCGAAGACCACAAATGACAATCATACATACTGTACGTAGTGGTTAGGATCAGCTTCGTTACAATACCACAGTGACTGTGACCAGTGGACTCTGTAGACAGACCCTAACCCTAACCCTACAGCATAGATACTATACTGCGTAGTATAGAGTATCTATGCTGTAGACAACTTGCTATATAAGTACATATAACCAAATTACCGAAGCTTCGGATTTCTCCAAAGGATGGCGACGACCTCCAGTTCTAAAGGGACAGAAAATAATGTGAACTACATAAAGTTGTGCTCAGGGACCGATGTCATTAGACAACGTCCAGACAAGATGGCACTAACAGAGGCTTTTCCAATGGTGCACACTTTGATTCCTTCAACAAAGTAAACAAATAACAATCATTTTATGGTTAAAATACATACTTTGTTCATTGTCTTACCATCATGGGCTGTGACGACAAGCGATTACAACTATCTACCGGACAGCCTACCTGGCCTACAGTACAACTCAGCACTCAGTCGAGCCGGTTAGTAGCTGATAACCGAGATACAGTCCCAATTTTAAAATGGAAGCGAGGATGAGCCTCGAAAACTCGTTCAACTATTGGCGCCCGCGGCGGAGAGTAATGATCAGCCCACCATATTGAGCGCACGAATGGCAAATAAACCGTGTGTCCATGGACAATACACAACATTACCTCATTTACTGTGACATGCACACAGATTGAATGACCATTATATGTCATTGAGTGACAATCAAGCCCTAATTTTGTTTAGTAAGCTCTGCTGTATATTTTATATAATTATGAAATCTAACTTAAGCTTGTGAGGGCACTAGCCACAAAACCTTATCAAGGTACCCGGACAAGATAAATTATGCTGAAAGATCGGACATGCATAAAATATTCTAGTAAATAAGTAATGTTTTTACTGATCATTATTTGAATGAAATTAATATTAAAGTATTAAAATAATTTGATGTTGGAAGCAATGTTATCAAATTAGAATTGTCGAATTAGTGCAAATTCATATTATATTTCTGAAACAATTGACTGATTTTGTAACTGTGCATGTAGCTACATCTGTGCACACAAGACATATGTTGATATATGGGCTGTCCTTGTACAGCAAGTCCATATTATCTAATATATTATATATGCCTGTGTATTATAATATAAGAATGCATCTACGTACGTAGTTGTATCATTGTAATCAACAGCATGCAAAAAATAAAATGGTAAATAACATTATTAAAGATGGTGTTACGTTTCAATGGTCAGACTTCCATATCTTTATGGTTTTGTCGTTTTCCAGAGCTCCGGAGGCAATCATGTTCTCTGTTGGATGGCAGGATGAGCACAGCACAACATCTAACGAGGGAAAGATCCACAAAACATTGCATATCATATGCTTTGTACCATGACAGATACCATGGACTACTCACCCTTGTGACCTTCTAGTGTTTGGACAATTTCCTTTGTTTGTAAGTTCCAAATGTAGACTTTGTTGTCTTCTGAGCCACACACTATCCACTGGATAGACAGTAATTGGACATGCAATCACACAATGGGATGTGTGTGTGTGTGTGTGTGGTGAACCCATTAATTTGAACTTAATATAATCTATACGTACATCAAGCACCAGTCTAACTACAGATTGTGGATCAAGCACACACCTTCCCTCCTGTGACCGAGAAATTGGCAAAAATACAATACTTCTCATTCTTATGACCACTATACACTTTGAGACACTGGAGAGGGGAGAACACACACCTCTGTTGAGAGCTATACAAAACTCCAACATTCTAATCTCACCTTTGCTTTATTGTAATCCCACAGTTTCAGGTAGCTAATATCAATACAGAGTAGGTAACTTGTGAACTGTGTGTGAATGTAAATCACTAACTTGTCCAAAGTGGCTGCTAATATGTACTTTCCATTTGGTGAGAACTTGACAAAGGAAACAGGAGGCTTGTCTTCATCTACTAATGTCTTCAAACATTGACCAGTGGCAGTGTCCCAGATTCGACTGAAGGAGAAGTGTGTGATTGAACACTTACGTAGATAACACATGTACATACATACACTCATGTACATACACTCATGTAGTAGGCTTGCTGGGAAATCTTTTGTTACATTACACACTTTCCACTGTGATTTGAATGCACTGATGTATGTACACCCAAAGATAAGAAGACCTTAACATTCACACACAATGACATGGATCTATCTAGGACATAACACACATTGACATATGTTCCTGAGGCTCATGCACCAAACACACTATTGAATGGCATGACTGTAGCAAATAGGTCAAAGTTATTACTTCAGTTCTCACAATTATCCAAATTCACCACTTGAAAATATCATGGAGTACCTTTACCACAGCTGAGAATCTCGTGATTGTATGCCAACATAATCAGTACCATGATATAAATATCAAACTCCAATTATCTACGTAAGTATCAACATGGGCTGAAACTATATGTATGTACAAAGATATGTGCAATAGGCAGCTAAACCATATCATTGTGATTATGCAAATCTTATTGATAGACATTCACTGTTTTTGGATGTTGGTTGCCTGCAGACATGTTCATACTCACCACATTCCATCATAACTACTGGACACTATTAGTGTGCCATCTCTGTTGAAGTGGACAGCAGACACTGGGTCTGAGTGTGCAGCCAGGTGTTTCAACATCTTGCCAGTCTTCACGTCCCAAATCCTAATGCTCTCATCAAACTGGAATCGGAACACACTTGATACTACCATTCACTATTCTGTCATGTCTAGGGCTGAACTCACAGATCCAGAGACAATCAGATTAGATTGGGGATTGAAGTTACAGCAAAACACATAATTGGTGTGGCCTTTCAGGGTCTTCAGACATTTTCCCTGTTGCAGCAGAAACACCAGTGCAATATACATAAATGGTGAACAATAGTATACCCCCAAACACACCACAGGTTAGAGTAGTACTCACGGTAGATGCCTCCCAGATTCTCAGTGTTTTATCATCTGAAGCTGATACCAGGTACTTGGAGTCCTGCGACCAAGACACATCTGATATCCCTTGCTTGTGTCCAGTAATCGTTCTTTCGTGCTTACCATCGTAAGCTCCCCAAATCCGAACGGTCTTGTCGGCAGCTAAAGCCAAATCAATACATTAAGCCGATGTGGTTTTCTAAGCTAAACACAATTTGCTATCATTCGACATTCTTATCAGCACTCACATGAGCTGGCCAGCCATTGACCGTTTGGGCTAAACTTTACTGAAGAAATTGATTTCGTGTGTCCAACTAAAGTATATTTAACTGTATAGTTTGGTTTTACACTATCAGAAGGGCGAGACTACAAGAAAATGCAAACGAAAGCTTTTCATTAATGAACATAAGACTGTGTGCAACTTTATAAAACACATAACGCTTGGCGCATAAGTACAAACATACCTTAGATGTATGTTCGTGGGTTTTCTGTTCAGTAGCCATTTTCTTCGAGAGGTGTGGTTTATAACACGTGACGTTGCCGGGATATAGCCCGCGCGTCATACATCGGGTCAAGTTGATTAATTTCAGAACGAATAAAACTGCTAACAACACTTCTACCGTTAATTACTGTTATAACGTACCAATGTAACACAATTCATGATAATAATAAAGTTAAGACAGTCACACCATGGTATGTATCACAAATAATAATTCTCCAACAATTTTCAAACCACACAGCAACTCCAGTACTGAGTGTCTATCACACAGCAACTTTAGCACCGAGTGGCTGCTGATGGTTGCTACAAGGCTGTGGTGGGAGTTTCTCCAGCAATTTTTCCACCATTGATTTTGCATACTTCAACCGACTAGCAAGTGGTCGGATGCATCCGTACTATAGCAATAATATCACAGTGAACAAAGATGAAGATCATTTGTCAGCGTATTAACAAGATACACAACTAACCTTCTCAATTAAGGGGAGTTTGTAAGTAGTGAGATTCTTTGACTCATCAATATAGCTCACAGCTTGCATTATTGGACAAATGATCACTTTTGTATGGTCTTGGAAGAAGTTTATCTGTACAGTGATTTAATAGTATTATTGTAACTAATAAACACACTATACATCATGCTAGTGTACAAAAGCTTGGTATTTTAGCAGATAAACACTTGTTTCTTGTACCCAATACACACCTGAAGTGTTCCATTGGATAAGTGCAACACAATAGCCGATCTGGTTCTGAACCAAGCTCTAAGATGGGGGAGCCTGGTCCCATCCTCCAGTGGTCGTTCGCCTGCCTTCCCCCCAGCCTGTCAACACACAAGCATAATACATAGAGTAAACAAGATGATACACATGGGCATGAGTATATTCCTGAAGTTCACTCACTTTCAACAAATGTTCAGACATGTAACTTCTGAAGTAGGTCAAAAGTGTTATTTTTTTCGCAAGAGAATCTGGGTAGCTGCTGAGTGTGTAAAAGTCTTCTGCTAAAATTCTATCAATGTACTGCACACTTCTGTGTGAAGGACATGAGCAACATCACAACAAGAATACACAGCACACCGACATCAGACACTCACTCTCCATCAGCACCAAGAATCAGTCGTGTAGAGTCGTTGAACAGGACACCTACTGAGGTGTCGCAGAGCTGGTAGCCGAGACCATACTTGTCACTGTAGTCCACCCATTTACTGATCCAGAACACTGGAGTGATGGCGGGATCTTCGGCTTCATCTACACATGACACAACAAAGAATGGGGCAATTGAGGTCAAGTGTATGGCAAATTATAGACAAAACTTGGTTGGACAGAAGCACTGGACACATCAGCACACGCTCACCATGGTTCTTGGGTGGTTTAGCCTCAGCATTGCTTGGGTCAGACTTCAAGACCTTAGCAAGTTGGTGCTGTAGTGGGTGCAAGTGATAATCTGAAGGCATTTCATCACCGGAAGGTGTTGTCATTGGAACAGGATTGGAGATAGCTCCCCCCTTGGTAACGGCAACGTGATCCACGTCCATTGGTGTTATTGGGTTGATGTCAGCGAGTGGCTTCCTTGACAAACCTGCAGAGGATCCCCGTTACACCCAGAGACAATAGTTCTCAGCCAACAGTACGTTACTCACCTTCCATTTTATGTGCAGGTGCAGAGGGGGCCTTCTTGAAGTGAGGTGCCATTGACAGACAAGAAGTGGGCAGTCGGACAGGCATGTAACCTGCACTGAAGAATGGGTCATACAGGACTTCCGACATGGTTGGGCGTTCAGCTGGATTCAACCGAAGCATGCGCTGGATGAAGGCCTTGGAGGTTTCTGAGATTCTTGACGGAATGTGATACTCGTTCCTTCTGATACGAGCATAAGTATCTTTAAGACTTTGAGTTTCAAAAGGGGGCTTACCCACTAGCAGCGTATACCTGGAATGGCAGCAAAGTATAGGTTTGTTCCGCAGACAGACAACAGATCCAAACGGAACTTACAGAACACATCCGACCGACCATACGTCGACCTCATAGCTATGGCCCTTCTTGTTCAGTACTTCTGGTGCAATGTAGTTAGGAGTACCACACAATGTTCTGTTATTAAGGTGATTAAAACATGGAAGTGCATTCAATAACGAACATAACACAATACTAGACACAACCAATGCTTCATAACACAATACTAGACACACCCAATGCTTCATAACACAATACTAGACACAAACAATGCTTCATAACACACAAACCTCTTCCGCTCTCCTTCGATCTCCACTCTGGTGGCTAATCCAAAGTCTCCAATTTTAATTTCCATGTCATCGTTGAGGAAAAGATTCCCAAGTTTGAGATCACGATGGATAATCTTGTTTCTATGGAGATACTCCACCCCCAATAGGATCTGATACATCAGATAGCGAACTTCAGGCTCTGTTAAAGCCTTCCTTCTTTTGTGCAATTCCATTAGCGACTGTAAACAGCACACAGACGTACGTGGATGTACAGATGTACAATAATGGACTTTGACTTCAGAGTGAGAACAGGAATGACACTTACTCGTCTTCTACAAAGTTCCAGCAAGACATAGATACTGTCCTTGTCTTCAAAGAATCCAATAAACTTGACAACATGCTTGTGATCCAGTGATTTGTGCACTTCAATCTCCATAGCCATCTATCAGGGTGGGTGCATGCAGTAGCAGGTATGTACATAACGAAGAACGCCACTTCAGAAGACCTTATCTCTTTGATGGGGCTTGGATAACATTGACTTCTGGACAATCTTCCCTGCATAGATCACATTTGTCACTGTGTCTATCAGCTCGTAGCACTTTGCGAAACCTCCCTAAAGTAGCCAAGACATTGCATCGTATTTTTCGATACGCATTATCAAATATCGCGACTCACCTTCCCCAAAAACTTTCCCTTCTTGTACCTTCTCCCTGTTTTGTCATCGACAACGATTTGCCCTTCAATATGATCAGACATTGCACTCGTTTCCTCAACCGAACCACTCTGTCGTGACAAGTAGAGAAAGAACACACACTCAATAAAAATGCAGTAGAAAACTAGAAAATTAAGTTTCTTGTTATCCCGTTCACCTCAAATGTCACTGCAACTCGAACTGTGGAAGCGTTGTCCCGTGGACGTAGCGCGCTTATTTCGAATGGAGCCACTTACCATATCACGTGCTGTTTGAAATGGAGATAGACCAATCAGCTTCCTCGGAGGAGACAACTATGAATATATTTAACAATGTACAAACCCGTAGTACAGTTTGGAGTGTCCATGGTAATGCACTGTGTAAAATAACTAATTCTGAATAGCAGAGTAACAGCACACCAAACGTGAGTACATAGAATATTATACAGATGCACAGTAGAACTCGAATTGAAAAAGAATATCCATGGTAGTACACATTCGTGTATACCTAGCTATGGCAGTTGAAGCATATGAAATAATATTTATAGAAGCTGGTAGGACTAAGGTACATGACCATTGTAGCAGATTCTGTACAACCTTTGATCATGTGGCGTTTTTTCAAATTTCCATCTCCAAATTTATTCATATAACATCCCATCATTTTATTTTCAGCTGATTGTTTTCATTAAATTCACTCAAAAATACATTCAATATGAAATTGTAAATTGTAATAGTTCAAACCAACACTTCACATACATCTACTTATGTGTACACAGCTAACACAATCAGCATTGCATAAGAAAGGACACGGGTTAATAAGCTACATAGTAGCAGTCAATAATTTTAGGCAAGTATTTATGTATTAATACAAAATTCAGACAAATGGTTTGGATCACTGTTGTCTTTGAGGGGCTTGTACTCCAAACTGAAGGGCAAAGAATAGACAGGGTGACACTGCAAGGGTATGTGGACACTACGTTATAGCACTCACCTAAAACAATATTAACTGGATATAAGTTCTACACTGGTAAAAGGGAAATGTCCTTTTCTTCCATTTATCTCTCCTTCCCAAATCCCATTATCATTACGTTTTGTGACAATGATGATTTCCCCTTGCTGTAAAGAAAGAGAAGTAGTTTGTGTGTGTGTGTGTGTGTGTGTGTGTGAAGTACAACCATCTTGCAGATTCACGAACACCTCATGTCAGCAATGTACCTTGAATGACAGAGCACTAGGATCGAAAGGACATTGACGCTCCATAGTAGCTTTGGCTAGCACTTGTGAGTCGGGAGTTGCTGAACCCTGTTGTGCTGGTACCTACATATACACAATACACATGAGACGTGGGTACGGTATGCCACCCTACAACCTCCACTCACAATCTCTATGTAAGGTACAGGTATTGACCCGCACCGCCCATCACTGTGGCGGGCATACCACCAGTCTTCTTCATCTTTTCGAAGAACCTTCATTACATCTCCTTTCTTAAAGTTTAGGTCCTCTGGATCATCCTAGAGAGATGAGCTGAACTCACTCACTTGCACACTACACACAATGCTTGGGTGACAGATGATGAGTGATGGGAGATACAATAGGAAGAATGTGTGGAGTAGACCCACCGATTTGAAGTCAAATTTCCCTCTGACCACCAGATCACCGGACACCATTACAGGAGGAGGGAGGTTCACCGATCCAGGACCGGGGGAGGGGATGGATGATGAAGGGTATTGTTGGAGTCCACCCATTGGTTGCCGGGGAGCCTGTCACACACAAGTCAACAAGTACATAGTTAAGTGGTACTCTTTGACAGGTAAAGGGGCTCACTATCTCGATAAGTGTAGTTGTGTCCAAAAAGTGCATTCTGTAAAAATCAAGAACTGATGGCAGATCGGGGAAGCTTTGATCTCCAATCAAATAGAGGTTATTTCGATGGGAAATTATGTAATGACTGACTTTCCCATTCTCGCTATAGAACAGATGATAAAAGTATGTATGTAGGTAAACATTGCCTGGTAGATAGCACCGAGGTGATCGAGCCACCTCCCCTGTACATACCTTACTGATAGTACAAAGTCTCCAGGATGAGTTGAGCTGTCTCTGACTAAGAAGAGACCTGCCTTCCGGCCATGCAGTACAGACTCGGCTTGTATTCGGTCTATTGGACCGTGATACCAGCTCTGCTCTCTGTAGCTCATTCCTGAAATAAGGGAGGGGGTAGAATTCCATAACTGCATTACAACAATGAACCCAGATGCATCAAATGCTGAGGACACACACCACACACATACACACACACACACACACACACACACACACACACACACACACACACGCACATACGCACACGCGCGCGCACGCACGCACGGACAAACATACACGATTAATCACTTTCAATAAGGACATACTGACCTCCCAAGTAATTGGGTATATTAGATAGATATCTTAAGGAGATTCTGAGATTGTTCTGACATATATCGAGTAAAAACAAACGAAAACTGTACATAAAACCACCGACACGCTGAGACGTAAGTCTTACTAGAAGCTCGTCCATAAGGCCATCTCTACTATCAGTAAACCAAAATCTAAATTTGTTACTCGCGGTAATCTAACATTCCCAACTCACCCAACTGACGGAGGCTAGTAAGGACCTTAAATGCACTTCCTCGTCAAGATACTGTTTCGTTTCTTGGTAAATGATCTCAACTGAAGTGATCTCTATCAACAGGGCTTACTGAGCCGCCATTTGTAATTTCGGATATTAACCGGAAATGCAGAATGCCACTAATATACTAACTTTGTCACAGTACTGTATAATAGAAATAACTGATATCACTCGGTCGTCCTAAAGGCGAGCGGGTTAATCGATTTGGCTATCTAGGCTGGGGTGTCTTTGTTACACAAGCCATAATATGTATCACGTGTATAAGTACTCGAATACTGTGCAATTGATGTACGAATCCCACATCATTCGGATGACAGTGGAACTATCATAATATTATATTGATTTGAGTGCACCATACCACAAAGGGTACTAGGACACCATATGTTCCCATGCAGCACTGTATACACAAACACATAACACTAGGGAATATATAAGAAAAATGGAAGCAATAAGAGTTAATAGATTGCTAGATAGTTTGAATGTAATAAAACCTAGCCGACCACATGGATTTAATAATAGCCAATATACGATAGGTCCTACATGCAAATGATGATATTTGAGCTGCCTTGTCCTTTGAGAATCTTCCCTCACTGCATCCATTGCTGCCAGAAGTGGTTGCCTGAAATGATCCCATGTAGAACACTGCAATAGCCAATGGCCCACATCTTCCACCTCTCCACTGTCGCGCTCCTTGCACACCTTCTTCACTCCATGCCACCTTCCCATTTCCATTTGAAATTTATATTTATTACAGAATTATTAGTTGTACATACATCACACATACTGTATGTATATAACATTATCTACATAAAAATAGTATTCATATTATCTATAAATGACTAACTAATCTTATCTAAATAGCATTGATCTTACATTGTTGAACATCACAAAGGAAATAATGAGATTAATATAAACCACGCCACATTATTAACACGATTAACACTATTGAATACGTACACAGCAGTCACACAGCAGTCCGATATACACATGATAAAAAACAATAAATACTGTACATCACACACATTTTGTACAACATACACACAAGCACACACATCTATCACACATTTTAGACAACAAAACATGCTACAAATATCGACAAGAGAGTGATTGCAGACACTGTCAAGGTTTGTGCAGATGATGTAGATTGAACCCCTCCAATTGAAGGGTCTGTCCCAGTGTCTGATGTGGGGTTGGTATCAGGAGGGGGAGGTTCTAAGGTGAGAGGGAACAGACGGGGTGAAAGTCACGACATCATGAATATCATTGAAGATATGAATATCATTGAATCAATGAAAAGGCATTTCTATGAATCTACTTACTTGTAGTTGCTTGGCCGGCTACACTCACTCTCAGCTTGACACCGTTGGTACAAGATGACCCAGAGCCATCCACTGCTAAAGCTGTGAACAAGACAATGTACACATCACACACAAGTACAGGGACACCAGACCCTTGTCAACTACTCACCAGCAAAATAAAGGGTCTGTCCTGGGGTGACCTGGATGCGATCAATTTCAAAATCAGTTGTACGGAAGTATAAAAACTTGCTTGCGATAGGCTGACTACAGGCAGTGCAGTTGGCTACGATTCTCGATTGAGACGATGTCACTCTGCATCCATTAAATTCTTCTTCTGAAGACAGTAGCCAGATTGGCTCAAACTTGTCCGACAGGCACACAAATGCCAACTCGTGAGTCACATTGAAGTCAGCAATGGCTCTAAAGAAGGAAGAAGGAAGTTGAAAGACCCTCAAGACAAACACAGCATCTCCTACAACAACATTGCCAGGCTGAGTGTAAACTGAGAAACTACTTCAACTAAGACCACCCATAATTGAACCACTAACACCCGGCTAAAACAGCTTTCCCATACCAATGGGTGGGACCAGGTACTCATCGGACAGAAGGTGTGAGACGCAAACAGAGGATTAACGTTCCTGAAATAATTCATCACCAATTGCTGCATCATAATGAGGTACCTATGGACATGCACACATCTATGTCCTGTAGTAGCAAAGTAACCGATGAATCCAGGCCACACACACGTCATCATGTGTCGTGATGGATTACAGCTGCTGGCTATGTTACCGTCTAGGTGGACTGGCCTAATTGACCGCTGATGGTTAACGCGCGAAGACCTCACTAAACACACAGGCGAGTTAACAGACGTGTTCTCTGTTAACTGGAGAGAGCGCGCGAGTACACGGAGGGGAACTCTCTCCCTTCGCTCGCGCCCCCGAAGCAGAACAACTGTACGCCATCAGATACTCGACAAGGGCTCGCACGTCTAGCGAGACGACTTAGGTGATACAAACAACCGCTTCGGGACATAATAGAAGCCCCCAACACGCGCGCAATGTACGAGATTCATTATTCTACTGCAGACCACTCACCTCGTCGCGGTACCGAGCACGTTACTCCAGAAAATACTATGCGTACACGTGCTTTCGGTACAATCGAAGCGAAGCGCGTCTTCTGTACTTGGCTCCGTACAACTCTGTACCGACAACACAGCGGAGCTTAGTAGTAGAATGGAGAGAATCCTTCGCCACATTTTTACAAACAACACAGAGCGTTTCTCTCAACTAGTTTACAGCGTTGTTTAGGAAACCGAAGGTTATATACGAGGTTCGCAGGAAGTTGCGTCACATATCTATGTTGGAACAACCAAAAATGGCCGACACCAATGATCCGCTTGTCGCGGCTATATCCCATGACCACGAGGAGCAAGAGCTGGTGTATCGGTTGAAATGGATTCCTTGGGAAGAAGGAGATGACTTTGTGCCAATAATTACTCAAAACAAGAATGGACCATGTCCTTTGATCGCTCTTTGCAACGTGCTCACATTTAAAAGGAGAATGAGGATACCTCCAGGTAACAGTACCGTTCAGTCCGAGGAACTAGCTCAGCTACTAGCCGACTACATCCTCAGCAATAAACCCGAGGTAACATTTCTGTGCAGTGTGATTTAGACCAGTTACAGGTAGCAAGTCGAACTGTACAGCCCACGTGATCATAGATGTGCTCAGCACAGTAGTTGATAGTCAATGAACCGCGTCCTTTTGAATATTTGGAACCTCGTTTAGTTTGTTTACTTCTCTTTGAGCTGTGAATGTTCCTATGTGGACCAGTCCCAACGTCCTATGGTTGTAGGACCAATCCCCAACGTCCTATGGTTGTAGGACCAGTCCCAACGTCCTATGGTTGTAGGACCAGTCCCAACGTCCTATGCTTGTAGGACCAGTCCCAACGTCCTATGGTTGTAGGACCAGTCCCAACGTCCTATGGTTGTAGGACCAGTCCCAACGTCCTATGCTTGTAGGACCAGTCCCAACGTCCTATGCCGGTCATGATCAAAATATTTGTGATACACTTGTAAGCAGTTGTGTGGGTTCATTAAGAGGAGATGAAAGGGTTATACTCAGTGGATGTGAGTCTTGAATGCAAAGGAACCCACTAGTGTGCTGGCAGGGACAATGTAGCCGTTGAGGGCCATGGGAGGAATGCATGACGTGTTCACTGTCTCCAGCGATAATCGCAGTGTTGATACGTGTACATAGTTGAGGTATGCACATCACTACTCCAGCTATTGGTAGTGGTCTAATGTATTACTTTGTATTTACATGTAACTCCATCAAATGGTATGGCCCAACTACATCTGTCCTTCCCACAAACCAACAGCTCTTCACTCCTCCAAACCGCCTCTCTTTGGTAAAGTATGTTGCACCGTGGGACCTCTCCCACGGGCCTGGATTACATTTGTGAAAGTCATCCTCTCACCAGTACAAGGACTACACGTGTTGGCAGCTGCCTCCTTGCTGGTGAAACAGGTGTAGGCCTTGTTAATTAGGTGATACTTTAATTAGTCTTCACCACCACAACTCACTGTGGTGGATTCCCGGGTTCAGGGTTGCGTGTTCAAATGATGTTTCCTCATTACATGTTTTTGAGTGTGTATACATGATCCTGTGGTCGCCCTCTATCCTGGTGGCAGGCCCTGTCTGATGTGGAGGAAGCTAACTACCACCAGAACATGCAGGACGCCCTGTCCGTCTTCCCCAAGCTTCACACGGGTATCGATGTCAATGTGAAGTTCAACAGGTTAGGACTTACAAGAATGAAATGAGTTGAACCTGATAAAGTACGTATGTTTGTATTTATTACTATTGACAGTGTTGATGGTTTTGAGTACACCCCTGAGATTGGACTGTTTGATTTGGTGGGCGTGTCCCTGTACCACGGGTGGGTGGCTGATCCACAGGAGTGTGAAATGTATAAAATAGTTGGACCAACAAGTTACAACCAGTTGGTTTCCATAGCAATTGGTAGTGCTGATGAACGTGACCAAACAGACACCCCTCCTAGCGAACATGAAGGTACGTTTGTGGTTCATTGAGAGGTCGTGTGTGTATTGACATGGTCCAGTCCTTCCAGCAGCTGTTCTTGCTAGAGAATTCTTGAACGTCACGGCATCACAGCTGACTTTCCACGGGTTGTCCGAGCTGCACCACATTCTACTGGAAGGGCAGTTTGCAGTCTTCTTCAGGAACAACCACTTCAGTACCATACACAAACACAAGGTGGCCATGTTGTTAGCTGTAACAGGATTGCAGGCCACCCATTGCATTGTGTTGACTGTGGGCACTAGCAGATATTGATACAAACTAGAGATGGTGAAGTACTGTCTAATGTCCTATTGTGAAGTGCATGATCTCTGACCTGGAGGGTTGGTTTTACTTTCAAACGATAGGGTTAGGTGGGAGTTGAGGTAGTGTGCTATCATTTTCTGTGTCATTTTCTGTGTGACTCACCTGTATGGACTGTATTGCACTAGTTGTGTAGGGTTATTACCTCAGTGCTGATATGTAGGTTCACAAGCAAGGTGACCTCATGAGTTTATTAGCTCATACCCACCCCTAGCACCCCCCCCCCCCTCACAGCTTCACTGATATTCACTAACTGGTGGGGGTACTTATCATGCTGGTATGTGATCACATATCTGTGGTCATAGCACAGTCGTTTGGGCCACCTGCACTGTAGGGTGTCCTGTACTAGCTGATCACTGGTCCCCACCTGTACTGTAGGGTGTACTGTACTAGCTCATCACTGGTCCCCACCTGTACTGTAGGGTGTCCTGTACTAGCTGATCACTGGTCTCCACCTGTACTGTAGGGTGTCCTGTACTAGCTGATCACTGGTCTCCACCTGTACTGTAGGGTGTCCTGTACTAGCTGATCACTGGTCCCCACCTGTACTGTAGGGTGTCCTATATGAGCTGATCACTGACATGGGCTATCTCAATGAACATGGTCATGTCTGGCAGTCCCTCACTGATATCTCTGGTGATGGAGAGTATTTTGACTCCCAGTTCAGATCAGGCAAAATGTGTGCAAAATTTGAGACAGAAGTCAAACAGGAAGATTTGGAGTGAGTCTTCTATCATTTCTTATGCTGTAGTGAGTGTCACACACATGTGCATGTTGTGTAGAGGTACCCTCACACTAACCCCAGTGGACACTGTCCTCCCCTCCTGTGCCATAATCAACACCCTGCTATGCCAATGGCTGTAAAGGAGGTGTTTGTTGTGTTGTCGTTATCACAACACTGGCTCTAATAGCACCTACTAAACCCGGGGTATCCACTGACTGTTTTGGTGAAAACACAGACTCAATTTTGAGGTTTCACAAGCTGTGAGTGTGTCCTTGTATGGAGGGGTCCATTGTCCAGTTCCTGTAAGGTCTGTGATCACAGCCAGCCACTCAGCTTTGCCTGGTCCTGGATGTGATATCACACAATCACGTGTTTATCCTTTGCACTTAATGGTTTATCTTGTGGCAAGGTATCCTCTATACCCAGAACTGGAGTGGGGTATGTGTTTGTGTCTGCCAGGACCACGTCTGTGGTATGAACACTCTACCATAATCAACTTTGCTCATTGAATGTGAATGCATTCCTACAGCCGTGAAATAGCTCTCGGATTGCAACACACTGAGGACGTTGAGAGGCAGACCCCTCCCACCGCCACAGGAGATGTTCTTCCTTTGGACGATGACCAATTGATGAGACAAGAACAGGAAGATGAAGAGTGAGTGTTGTAGACCAGTTGAGTGAGTGTTGTAGACCAGTTGAGTGACATGTACAGTAGCAGGTGTGTGACGTGTACAGTAGCAGGTGTGACATGTACAGTAGCAGGTATGTGACATGTACAGTAGCAGGTGTGTGACATGTACAGTAGCAGGTGTGTGACATGTACAGTAACAGGTTGTGACATGTACAGTAGCAGGTGTGTGACATGTACAGTAGCAGGTTGTGACATGTACAGTAGCAGGTTGTGACATGTACAGTAGCAGGTGTGTGACATGTACAGTAGCAGGTGTGTGACATGCATTTTGTTGTAGTTTTGCTTTAGCCTGTCAGCTCCAGCAGGAGCTGGATGCTGAGCATGAACACATTTCCAGTCGCCCTGAAGGACCAGAAGGACCTCGCACACCACCTCCACAGCAACAGAGCCAAAGAGACTCAGATGTAGGGGAGTGCACAACACGCATGCTTGCACACATGCACACGTTGCCGTGGTGATTCATTGTATCTCTCTACTCTCCTAATAATGCAGTGCACAATTCTATGAAAACAGTCATAAAATAGCATTTCTAGCGGGAAGATAGCAAAACGTTGTTTTTATTCTAAGCATCTTGTACATTATCGTGCATGAGAGCTCATACATCCCGGCATGTGGATGATGGCTGGTACGGTGTACATTGAAATGTGCCGTTCATGTTGGTGTTATTTTAATAGCAATGAATTATGCTTCATCGCAATCACTATTTTATTGTGTATAAACATTTCTGTGTTATGTGGAGTTATTGCACCTTTTTAATTAAATAATAGAAATCAATTAATACAAGCTACTACAAAAATCATTGAATCACTAATTATTCCAATGTCTCCTGTGATGGCTAATAACAATTAATAATTGACACATGATTAAACACAACACACAAGGCAGATGACACTAAATATCAAGTAACAAATCATAAATCAGTTAATATCGAAGGCTTATAAAACTACAGAGCTGAGTTGAGAGGACTATCGTGACTAATCACACACACACACACCTGTAGAACAGAAGATGTACAATTCAGATAACAGTTACTGACTTGAATCTAAAATACATTTTCTGAATAGTGGGAAAAATAATTAAAACTCTTGATAACATAACCCAAATACCACACACACGAATTAAAGTGCAGAGAAATGAAACAAAATAGTTTTCAGTTCCCATGACACCGATGGCGACACCTGGCGCAGGAACACAATCCCAATTGAACTACAGGAGCAGAACCAGGCTATATTAGGAACACTCCTTATAAGGTTGTTGAAACATAATATTACCTGCCCTCATTGAACCAAATAATGAATGGATCAATTCAGAGAGCATACTTCAGGCACAGCAGGTGTTGGTGGGGTACTGGCAAGTACAGGAAGGTGCTAGAAAGATGTAGCTAAAGTGTAGCTAAGAACACACACGTCTGTAGTCTACTTGGGGCAGTCCTAAGAGGTACACCCACCTACACACAGGCATGCACAAACATACACTGGACAAGGATAGAATAGTTCAGTTAAGGTAGTCACTTTGTCTATGAATACATGATGTAACGACCTTGTTGTTATGTAAACTCATCACTGGCATGTCACGGTTTACAGATGCCCAATCACTACTGCACCACCTTAACTCCAGAACTTTGAGAGAATTCGTGACACAACCACAAACATCCAGGAGGGTTCTTATCCCGCAACTGACATTCCGAGATAATTTAGGTGTCTACCCACTGTTCATGCGATGAATAGTGGGAGGAGGCAATTACTGTCAATCTCCAACCCTAACTACTCTACTTATTGTAGCATCCCATGAACCCCAGTAGAATATGCCCTTTCACACACACACACACACACACACACACACACACACACACACACACACACACACACACATACACACACACACACACACACACACACACACACACACACGTACACACACACACACACGTACACACATACGTACACACACACGTACACACACACACACACACACACACACACACACACACACACACACACACACACAGAGGTGACTAGGAAGGCACACTCAATGGGACAATGTCATGAACAATACCTTTAAAGCTACAAAGGGATGAGTACCTGGAGACCCAGAGAAGAGTGTTGCCTTAGAGAGGTTGTGGTCACCAAGGGGTTTCCCTCTGAGGTGAATATTATTGTCAGGGTTCAGTGAATTTAATTTCAATGAGGAAGCACTATGACCTCATGGGACACCCGATCCCTGCACCTCAGAACAACTTACCTAAAATACTTCTTGACCTTTCTTCAGTGGCTGCAGAACACAATAGGTTAGGATAGCTTGTTAATTCAACAGTAAAACTTTGTACTTTTGTGCAGCTTGATAGTATAACATAGTATACTCAACCCCACCCTACATGTGTTCCAAACAGTCGAGGACACAACCAATTAACAGTTAACTTACACCAGGAGTTACTAATCACTAAACACAACACTATTACCTCACAGCATAGTAGCCCTGGGCACTTATATGTCAGTAAACACACACACACACACACACAACACACACACACACACAC
>OZ026550.1:5966589-6011589 GCA_964020155.1 Chondrilla cf. caribensis | reverse complement strand
TAGGGGACAGAACGACACAGGTGGGTGGGCCAGAGCGAGAGGAGAGGGAGTGGTTGGTGGGTGTGTTAGTGGGTGTGTTGGTGGGTGTGTTGGTGGGTGTGGGGTCAGATGGGTGTGGGGTCAGGTGGGTGTGGGGGTCAGGTGGGTGTGGGGGTCAGGTGGGTGTGGGGGTCAGGTGGGTGTGGGGTCAGGTGGGTGTGGGGGTCAGGTGGGTGTGTGAGCACCAGCAACTTAACACACTTCTGGTGAATCTGGTGGAGGGTTGTCATGGAAACTGGTGATGACATTCAAGATGAACGGCGCCCTTCTAGACAGGACGGCATTCATTGCTTCCAAGGTCAGTTTCCTGAAGGCCATCACGATTCCAACAATGGTCATCCGAGTCAACAGGTCTTCGGTATCTACAGAACAGGAGGTCCACAGGACTAATACCACCACATCATACACATGGGCATGGCTCCGTGCATACCTCCATCATAACTACACTCCACCACACCATTCACCACACATCTTCACTACACCCCTCCACCACACCTCTCCACCACACATCTTCACTACACCCCTCCATCACACCTCTCCACCACACCTCTCCATCACACCCCTCCACCACACCTCTCCACTACACCTCTCCACCACACCCCTCCACCACACCCCTCCATCACACCCCTCCACCACACCTCTCCACTACACCTCTCCACCACACCCCTCCATCACACCCCTCCACTACACCTCTCCACCACACCCCTCCATCACACCCCTCCACCACACCTCTCCACCACACCTCTTCACTTCACCACACCTCTCCACCACACCCCTCCATCACACCCCTCCACCACACCTCTTCACTTCACCACACCCCTCCATCACACCCCTCCACCACACCTCTCCACTACACCCCTCCATCACACCCCTCCACCACACCTCTCCACCACACCCCTCCACACACTGACACACCCCTCCACCACACCCCTCCACACACTGACACACACACTGCAACACTCACTCCTCAGTCTTCTGGAGGCCTCCTGAAATAGCTCGGGCTTGTCCTTGTTCTGGTACATGCTGAGGAGAACGTCCTTGTTAGCCACCACCAGCCTCTTGATCTCTTTGGTCTGAGACGAGACCTGCTCCATCAGCTTCTCACCAATGAGACGAATACCATAAGGACCAATCAATTCACTGAGTGCCATGAGCTCTGAAGCAGACAGTAACAAAAGACAAGTGTTCCTACTGTTTCCCCTTGGGACGATATTGCTCACACACACACCCTGGGACGATATTGTTCACACGCACACGCATGTACACACACATGCACGCATGCACACACCTGTAATATCACTGTATTCTTCTGCCTTGAAGGCGTTGGTTGACTTTGACAAGAAGCACTTCCTGGCTGGACTGTACCAGATGTTGTTTGCACTGCTGGTCTTGCGCAGGAGAACATTCACATACCTGAAGGACCATGTGATGTCATGTGACATCCATGTGACAACATACACACTGCCACTGGTGCTCACCAGTTGGCATACAGAGACGCTACAGTCATGTTCCCCTGGGAGTTCACTGGCTGCGTCTGCTGTAGGAGGACCTGGTTCAACTCGGGAGTCAGGTCGATATTGACTGGAAGGAGAGAGGGGAGGGGTGAGGGCAAGAGAGGGGGAGGGGATGAGGAGAGAGGAGGGAGGGGATGAGGGCGAGAGAGGAGGGAGGGGATGAGGAGAGAGGAGGGAGGGGATGAGGAGAGAGGAGGGAGGGGATGAGGGCGAGAGAGGAGGGAGGGGATGAAGACATGCAGATACCAGTTAGGTTAGAGCTTCAACAGTGAATACAGTGTTGCTCTGAAGAAGCCTTGCCACATCTCACCATAGGCTTCCACACTTCTCAAGGACACAATGAATGCCTTTAGCTTGTGAAGGACTTCAGATGGTCTGGCAATAGTCTCAGCTGCTTCATTGCTATTCACAAGTTCAACCACCATACTGTGTGTGTGTGTGTGTGTGTGTGTGTGTGTGTGTGTGTGTGTGTGCGCGTGCGTGCGTGTGTGTGTGTGTGTGTGTGTGTGTGTGTGTGTGTGTGTGCACATATGCATGAGAAATAGAAGTAGTATATATTAACAGATACATACCACGGTTATCAGCAACGGGTAGCCCCACATGCCCCCACCCCCCTACACTGGTGGATAGTGAGGGGACTGCTAACCACATTGTAACATGCCCACAAACATCTCTTATGGCTTCCACACTGAGGTGCTCATAAAAGGTACAATATGGTTTAATTTGGTTACGCTAATCTAGTTGTAGCTCACAAGGCGGAATAATAGAGCTAGTACAGCACAGAGCACCAGTGAGATAGGGGAGGTGTGTGTGTGTGTGTGTGTGTGTGTGCGTGTGTGTGTGTGTGTGTGTGTGTGTGTGTGTGTGTGCGCCTGTGTGTGCGCACGTGTGTGTGTGTGTGTGTGTTTGTGTGTGTGTGTGTGTGCATGTGTGCACGCGGCCCCTCACTTTGAGCAGAGATCACTGAAATGAGATACAAGGTATTCTCTTGGTCTGAAGGTGTGCTCCCAGCAGAGGACAGTCGGGTAGTGGTTGACGGACCAGGCAATGTTGGACAGCTTGGTCAGCACCAAATCGTTGCTACAGGAGAGAGAGGACACACAGGACCATTTGCCAGTGAGAGGACACACAGGACCACTTGCCAGTGAGAGGACACACGTACAGGACCACTTGCCAGTGAGAGGACACACGTACAGGACCACTTGCCAGTGAGAGGACACACAGGACCACTTGCCAGTGAGAGGACACACGTACAGGACCACTTGCCAGTGAGAGGACACACGTACAGGACCACTTGCCAGTGAGAGGACACACAGGACCAGTTCTCAGTGACAGCGTCAGCCACACACAAAGCTCAAAACCAGCAAACTGAGGTACTGTACATGGATTCTAAGTAGTGGTCCTATAGCCATACCCATCAAGGACTGTGAGTAGTGGTCCTATAGCCACACCCATCAAGGACTGCGAGTGATGGTCCTATAGCCACACCCACACAGATCAACCACACTCACCAGCTACACCCCACACGGATTGACCACACCCACCAGCCACACCCACAGACTCACGCTGATAGGTCCTCCCTGTTCTTTCTCTCGCTCTCCACTCCAGAGACCACCACTTGGGGAGGGTTCTTCTTGTCCACTTTCAGACGTACTTTGTCTGAATGATGTTTGAGGTAGTGGGGAACCCCCTTCGCAGGGATTAACTAGTGTAATAAGTATAACAACATGTGACAGTCATGTGACATGAACCTGAACGTATAGTCATACATTCGACGATAAAGAAATCCTCTCATTACAGAGTCGCAGGGTGAGGGCATGGATCTCCTTGGCGACGGCTTCTAGAAACATGTGGATGAGATTGATGGCCTTCTCTCCAATCCCGATCTTCTCCTCCGGAGCATGAGGGGAGCACGCTCCAAGGAACTCCGCACACACAGCAGGTATGGCAACCACATATCTACACACAAGAGGGGGTAACACCTAATCATGTACGGCTGGAGAAAGACACATGTACACTTGTTGGGACCACTGCTGACCACACCCATGCTGGTGAGCTCCCACTGCTGACCACACCCATGCTGGTGAGCTCCCACTGCTGACCACACCCATGCTGTGAGCTCCCACTGCTGACCACACCCATGCTGGTGAGCTCCCACTGCTGACCACACCCATGCTGTGAGCTCCCACTGCTGACCACACCCATGCTGGTGAGCTCCCACTGCTGACCACACCCATGCTGGTGAGCTCCCACTGCTGACCACACCCATGCCGTGAGCTCCCACTGCTGACCACACCCATGCTGGTGAGCTCCCACTGCTGACCACACCCATGCTGGTGAGCTCCAACTGCTGACCACAACCATGCTGGTGAGCTCCCCACTGCTGACCACACCCATGCTGGTGAGCTCCCACTGGTGTAAACAACGCCAACAAACCACCAGAGAACCTGTTGATTCAGCTATGGATTGCACCTGGTTGGCTCCTAATCACATCTGTGTACTTATGGAGACCACCACATCTGCTGGCCCTAGACCACATCTGCCGGCCCTGGACCATGTGAATGGGGTCCCTAGTCCCCAGACCAATCAGCGATGAGCTCATCGCAAATGTAGGGTAGCTGTAATATGGCTTCTGTCAGCCCCTCCCCCCACACAGGAACCGACTTCATAAACAGGAAGTCCCTCACTTGAACCTCTCTCCTCAAGTGGGATGACAGCGGATGGAAGCCCTTCGCCCATGTGGACATCCTCCCCCACTAAAGAGCCCATCCCAAACACAAAGTATCAACATCAGCTGATAACAAACCACCCCAGTACAGCCAACCAAATACAGATGTACTACACTAATCCACACCAGCACATGTACTGTACTAATCCACACCAGCACATGTACTGTACTAGTCCACACCAGCACATGTACTGTACTAATCCACACCAGCACATGTACTGTACTAATCCACACCAGCACATGTACTGTACTAATCCACACCAGCACATGTACTGTACTAATCCACACCAGCACATGTACTGTACTAATCCACACCAGCACATGTACTGTACTAATCCACACCAGCACATGTACTGTACTAATCCACACCAGCACATGTACTGTACTAATCCACACCAACACATGTACTACACTAATCCACACCAGCACATGTACTGTACTAATCCACACCAACACATGTACTGTACTAATCCACACCAGCACATGTACTGTACTAATCCACACCAGCACATGTACTGTACTAATCCACACCAGCACATGTACTGTACTAATCCACACCAGCACATGTACTGTACTAATCCACACCAACACATGTACTGTACTAATCCACACCAGCACATGTACTGTACTAATCCACACCAGCACATGTACTGTACTAATCCACACCAGCACATGTACTGTACTAGTCCACACCAGCACATGTACTGTACTAATCCACACCAACACATGTACTGTACTAATCCACACCAGCACATGTACTGTACTAATCCACACCAACACATGTACTGTACTAGTCCACACCAGCACATGTACTGTACTAATCCACACCAACACATGTACTGTACTAATCCACACCAGCACATGTACTGTACTAGTCCACACCAACACATGTACTGTACTAGTCCACACCAACACATGTACTGTACTAGTCCACACCAACACATATACTGTACTAATCCACACCAACACATGTACTGTACTAGTCCACACCAGCACATGTACTGTACTAGTCCACACCAACACATATACTGTACTAGTCCACACCAACACATGTACTGTACTAGTCCACACCAGCACATGTACTGTACTAATCCACACCAGCACATGTACTGTACTAGTCCACACCAACACATATACTGTACTAATCCACACCAGCACATGTACTGTACTAATCCACACCAACACATGTACTGTACTAATCCACACCAACACATGTACTGTACTAGTCCACACCAGCACATGTACTGTACTAATCCACACCAACACATGTACTGTACTAATCCACACCAACACATGTACTGTACTAGTCCACATCAGCACATGTACTGTACTAATCCACACCAACACATGTACTGTACTAATCCACACCAACACATGTACTGTACTAGTCCACACCAGCACATGTACTGTACTAATCCACACCAACACATGTACTGTACTAGTCCACACCAGCACATGTACTGTACTAATCCACACCAACACATGTACTGTACTAATCCACACCAACACATGTACTGTACTAGTCCACACCAACACATGTACTGTACTAGTCCACACCAGCACATGTACTGTACTAATCCACACCAGCACATGTACTGTACTAGTCCATACCAGCACATGTACTGTACTAATCCACACCAGCACATGTACTGTACTAGTCCACACCAGCACATGTACTGTACTAGTCCACACCAGCACATGTACTGTACTAATCCACACCAGCACATGTACTGTACTAATCCACACCAGCACATGTACTGTACTAGTCCATACCAGCACATGTACTGTACTAATCCACACCAACACATGTACTGTACTAATCCACACCAGCACATGTACTGTACTAGTCCACACCAACACATGTACTGTACTAATCCACACCAACACATGTACTGTACTAATCCACACCAACACATGTACTGTACTAATCCACACCAGCACATGTACTGTACTAATCCACACCAGCACATGTACTGTACTAATCCACACCAGCACATGTACTGTACTAGTCCATACCAGCACATGTACTGTACTAGTCCACACCAGCACACACCTTATTTGGACATCATCGGAAGCTAGACATCTCCCAAACTCAGTCTCCAGTGATTTTGAGTAGAAACACAAAAATGACATGTCAACATG
The DNA here is from genome assembly GCA_964020155.1 of Chondrilla cf. caribensis. Classification (NCBI taxonomy): domain Eukaryota; kingdom Metazoa; phylum Porifera; class Demospongiae; order Chondrillida; family Chondrillidae; genus Chondrilla; species Chondrilla cf. caribensis. Next base: position 6,005,166 of record OZ026550.1, on the reverse strand, counting down.
TTCCCTGAGGACCTGATATTATAAATACAATCGGAATTATTAATTTCAGCATTAAACACAATAAGAACAATAGCAATGTAAGACCTCACATTATCGATTTCATCCACAAAACTGCTGTGGGTGGTGATGGTGTTCATTGCGATGGCAAACCTCAGATGCTCGAACAGCTTCATGGGCGACTTGGGCATGCTGGTGTAGCTCTGCATCCGCAGCCAGTCCAGTCGGAAGGGAGCCAGGTTGAACTCCTTGATGGTCTCACCTGGAGGAGAGAGAGAGGAGGAAGATGGAGACTACAACTGGAGGAGAGAGAGAGGAGCAAGATGAAGACTACAACTGGAGGAGAGAGAGAGGAGCAAGATGAAGACTACAACTGGAGGAGAGAGAGGGGAGGAAGATGAAGACTACAACTGGAGGAGAGAGAGAGGAGGAAGATGGAGACTACAACTGGAGGAGAGAGAGAGGAGCAAGATGAAGACTACAACTGGAGGAGAGAGAGGGGAGGAAGATGAAGACTACAACTGGACGAGAGAGAGAGGAGGAAGATGAAGACTACAACTGGAGGAGAGAGAGGGGAGGAAGATGGAGACTACAACTGAAGGAGAGAGAGAGGAGCAAGATGAAGACTACAACTGGAGGAGAGAGAGAGGAGGAAGATGAAGACTACAACTGGAGGAGAGAGAGGGGAGGAAGATGAAGACTACAACTGGAGGAGAGAGAGGGGAGGAAGATGAAGACTACAACTGGAGGAGAGAGAGAGGAGGAAGATGAAGACTACAACTGGAGGAGAGAGAGGGGAGGAAGATGAAGACTACAACTGGAGGAGAGAGAGGGGAGGAAGATGAAGACTACAACTGGAGGAGAGAGAGAGGAGGAAGATGAAGACTACAACTGGAGGAGAGAGAGGGGAGGAAGATGAAGACTACAACTGGAGGAGAGAGAGGGGAGGAAGATGAAGAATACAAGGAGGGGTCTTGGGAGAGAACAGATTTGATGCAGGGCCTACATTAAGGGTGGGGGATAACGAGGTACCCTCCTCCTTCTCAATACTACTAACACATATTGTATCACACACTTCACAAGGTAGCCATAACGGAAAGGACTGAATTGAAGTCTCCCAGAGAATAGTGAGCTACCAGTATATGCTGTGGGGATGTGGGTGGCGTGGAAGGTTGCATGGAGTATGCTGGCTGTGCTGACCTTCCTTCCCCCCCAGCCTCATCAGAGTGTCCACAAAGGAGGAGAGCAAGACGCTCTCAAACTCGGGGGCCATAGAGATCTGCTGGGCAAGGTCCCTCAGGTAGGAGCTGTGGTAGTTCCCCAGGTACTTCCGATAGTAGGTCTGAACGATCTTGCGATGACGCATGATCATATCTGAAATAAAATGGAGTACATCCAAAATGAAGTCTGGACAAGCTACACCTCACAGCAAAATGGAGTAACCTCACAACAGACATGATGTACGTACTACAGACCTGAGTGCAGGCACAGTATGAAATGATATTCATAGCTTTGTCAACAGCCACTCACTTTTGACTTCTATGATTAGGAACAGCAGCTCAGGAACAGTGCTACAGAGTCAGGATATCTCATTGAAGTGAATATATCTTAGTATATCTTAGTATATCTTAGTACATCTTAGTACGTATATCTTAGTACATCTTCGTATATCTTAGTATATTTTAGTATATCTTAGTATATCTTAGAACTCTACCACTGTGTGTCCTGTACCTACCTGTCAGTGAAATCAGATGGGTTTGGTTTTTGCTTCTTAGGCATGGGGCTGTGGGCATGGCGATACAGCCAATGAATCTCATCACGTGCCATGGTCAGTGCAGTCAGCACAGTCACTAGTTTGGGCCCAAGAAGTCCAGGAGCATCAGAAAGGAGGAGACTAAGTTCGTTGAGGGTGGAGCGAAGGTAGCGCCTCTTCTCACGATGGCCCGACGCCCTGCAATGTTGAATAGATGGTGGTGCTGCAATGTGTACTGTTTGTACTGTGTGTACTGTATGTACTGTGTGTACTGTATGTACTGTGTGTACTGTGTGTACTGTATGTATTGTGGGAACTGTTTGTATTGTGTGTACTGTATGTACTGTACGTATGTACTGTATGTACTGTGTTTACTGTGTGTACTGCATGTACTGTGTGTACCTTGTGCACTACATGTACTATGCACACAAGGTGGACTCACGCTGACTGAACAGCATGGGAGGCAGCTTCCTGGATCTCTCCAACCTTCTTTCTTTCAATCTTGTCCTTTGAGGCAGAAAGCACCTGCTCAAAGGCTGTGTGTATCAGCATGGTCTCATCTCTACAAGAACAGGATGGAGGGGGCAGGGTAGCAACGTCCACATCACATCACATACAGCACCAAAACATGAACAACATGCTCACAAAACCACACACACACACACACACACACACACCATATGTAAAGCACACACAAATACTGTACATATACACTACATACAGTACAACTCACATAATCATGTACAGCACAAAACACACATGTACACATGCACACATGTACACATGCACACATGTACGTACGTACCTACAAATGGTGACGGCAAAACCATCAAGAAGAGCGTGCTTGAGCAGATCCAAAGCTCCCGGCTCTGACAGCTTATTGACACAGGTCAAGAAACCCACTGAGACAGAGTGAAGCTTGACAATTACATTGCTGTCACATGAACATCACATGACTTCCTCACATAGTATCCATCTGTTCATCCTCTCCAGTGATAGGAACTCACAAGGAATCTCATTACCGACGTTGGGCTGCAGCATCAGGTTGGGGGCGTGGCTGATGCTGAGGATCTGCTGGGCTCGCATCTGGACAGGGAGTAAAATCCTTGAATTTGGCACATTACTACCTGACCACACCCCCTCCTACCTGCTCAGCAGGAAGGTTCCTCCTAACATACAATTTGGTCAGAGACATCAGAGCTTTGTGTATGAACTGCAAGGGGAAGGGGAGGATCAGGTGATGTAATGGGGACTTTCCCATGTGCTACTCTTTTACTAGTGAAATGGCTCCAAAATCTTCAGGGAATTTCTTAACTGGATTGTCGTAGTCCACTATCATCTGAGCCAGCCGGGGGTAATTGGTTTCACTGGTATGGATAGATCACATGTGACACATGGTTATCACATGATAATCATGTGATTCCACATCCTCTCACCTGCTTCCTCTACTGAGATCATAGGCATGGTTGTAGAGAGCCACCAAGGTCTTCCTGTCCTCTATCAAGGACAGCATCATCAAGATGGAGCAGTAGAGGGTAATCAGGTCCAGCAAGTTCTTGGTCAATCCAAAGTTGATTGCCTAACACAACAAACATACAGTATAAGTAGTCAAGTGTGTGTGTGTGTGTGTGTGTGTGTGTGTGTGTGTGTGTGTGTGTGTGTGTGTGCGTGCGTGTGTGTATGTGCGTGTGTGTGTGTGTGTGTGTGTGCGCGTGTGTGTGTTTGTGTGCGTGTGTGTGCGTGTGTGTGTGTGTGTGTGTGCGTGTGTGTGTGTGTGTGTGTGTGTGTGTGTGTGTGTGTGTGCGCATGTGTGTATGTCTGTGTGTGTGCGTGCATGTGTTAATGTTTGCGGGTGTATTTGTGGGTGTTGGCATGTGTATGCATGCATATGTGTACATACGTACATAAGCACCCGAAGCAAGTGCCACACTATCCCACACACTGAGGTTACCGCTTACTCATTTGAACAATATGCAAACTGAAACTAACCACTCACATAACAAAGGCTATACAGTCTGAATACCGATGTGCTGGGGATCACATACACCAAGTTGAGTGGTCTACAGGGTGTACACTGTAGGGGCTACATAAGGAGGGCGACTACACAGCACAATTTGGTAGCATGAACATCTTATTGCTTGGACCACACAGGAGACATCATATCTACTTTGCTATGTGAGGGCGGCCATCTTGATGCATGTGATTACAGTGAATACTTGTTAATCCGCTGCAATTCGTTTCCAAAGAATATGGTGGATTAACAAGTTTGGCGGTTTAACTGGATATTCATTGGTACTTTACATAATATTGGTACTGGGAAATTGTGGCGGATTAAAAGGTTTGGCGGATAAAACGGTGGCAGATTAACGAGAATTTACTGCACACCAACTTACTATGTCTAATGCGATGTTATTACTAGCCATCGCCGTGACAACCTCTTGGGTGACATCTTTAAACTCCATGACATCAACAAAAGTGTTGTAAGAATTCTGAAGAGCAGTCACTATCTCCTTCTGCAGTGGTTGGAGGCTTTGGAGGGCAGCCGCACCCTACAGGGGTGGAGTAGGACAAGTCTATAACAATGGTACAAATGAGCTGCACCCTACAGGGGTGGAGTAGGATAAGTCTATAACAGAGGGACAATAATGTGCCGCAACCTACAGGGGTGGAGTAGGACTAATTTATAACAATGGTACAATCATGCACCACACCCTAGATGGGTGGAGTAGGACAAGTCTATAACAATGCTACAGTAATGAGCCGCACCCTACAGGGGTGGAGTAAGATGAGTGTACATGCACAGTGTCACATCACATGTAGTCAACACAGCAATGCATGAATGATTCCGTACACACTGAACAGTTGAGAGCTGTACAGGAAATCAGCTCCGTCCGCTGTGAATCGCGGTTCTATACCAAAGTTGACCCCGCGGGACACTAATGAAGGCTTTCAATAACGCACTAAACACACATTCCTTCACTACAGATAACCACCTTAGTCTCGGCCCCTGGGAATTTCTTCACCAAATGCTTGATGGCTGAATCCAGTGTCTTGTCCGTCAGAAAAGACGGCTTGCTGGATGTGTCCTGGCATCCCTTACAGAGAAGAACGCGCAAAAGTTAGGTCATACACATCATCCAAGCTTTGGTAACCTACTAGTCATCAGCGAGACTCACTTTCTTTATGTTGTAAAGTCTGACCAGTATGCCTTGACCTCTTTCATTGAGGATGACCAACTTCTCCGCGAACTTCTGTTCTGTGATCGACAGACCTCCGCTGGGCTGTCGATTCATCGTTCTCCACCATTTATGGGTTACCGTATTCCCCCGTATACTACCTACAAGGCCGACTCCGTATTGTCACGGACATGGTATGCCAACACACAGTACATTGATTAGGCAAATGTTATGGGTCCATTGCGGGGGGGGGGGGGGGGCTTTCGTTTTATCCGCACAATATCAAACGTGTCATATGATACTCGGATGGGCATGTAATGAATATGACAATAATTAAACTAAAAGTGCATTAATGAATAAACACACTCCATCACATTACGTACATTACGTAACATACAATTTCATAACTTCAAAACAAATATTATTACCAATGTCTAAACAAGTAATTCACGTTCTGGTGTGTTTTGGAGAACGAGTTCTTTTTCGTTTGCCAAAAACACAATTCAAATCCTCTATTCTTTTACTGGACAGATCCTTGCTCTTCAGAACCTTTGTATATCTACACACAGCGAGAAGAGAGAAGAAGCAGTTGACCATCCCTCACAGCAGGAGTGACCCCATGCTACACAACAAGCTATTCTAAGCCTACAACTGTCTCACAACAGAAGGAGCCATAACAGGTTGTGTACGCTGGACGTGGTGACCACCACATGGTGACTGTGTATGCTGGACGTGGCGACCACCACAGGGTGACTGTGTATGCTGGACAGTGGTGACCACCACAGGGTGACTGTGTACGCTGGACAGTGGTGACCACCAAATGGTGACTGTGTACGCTGGGCCTGGTGACCACCACAGGGTGACTGTGTACGCTGGACCTGGCGACCACCACATGGTGACTGTGTACGCTGGACCTGGTGACTGTGTACGCTGGACAGTGGTGACCACCACAGGGTGACTGTGTGTGCTGGACATGGTGACCACCACATGGTGACTGTGTGTGCTGGACATGGTGACTGTGTACGCTGGACAGTGGTGACCACCACAGGGTGACTGTGTGTGCTGGACATGGTGACCACCACATGGTGACTGTGTGTGCTGGACAGTGGTGACCACCACATGGTGACTGTGTGTGCTGGACATGGTGACCACCACATGGTGACTGTGTGTGCTGGACATGGTGACTGTGTACGCTGGACATGGTGACCAGCAAAATGTGACAAACTCACTTCAAACGTTTTGGATTGGATGTGGATTTGACTGAGAAAGTGGTTTTAACTTTGCTCCTCTCGGCACAATGACCTGTTGATTTGACTTCTGCATCACTGGTTCCTCCCTGTAGGCCTACAATGACATAGACAGGTATAAATGCTAGTACACAACACACACACACACACACACACACACACACACACGCACACACACACACACACACACACACGCACACACACACACACACACACACACACACACACACTCCCTCACTCACCGTCATGCTCTTTACCTAGCTGTGCTAGTATCTGATCAAACTCCACTTGGTGTTCAACCCAGTCATCGTCCCGCCCCCTTTTAGCACCCAGCCCACAATTGTCCTTCTTCACCATCACCTTGGTGTGCTCAAGGGCACCGTCCTCATTCATCCCTAATCCTTTGCCCTTACACCATCCCATCTTCTCCAACATACGATAACCAAAACGAGTAGTGTCTACACACGTAGAAGGTAATAAAACAGTCACAATACATGTTCAGTACAAAGGTATAGAGTAGAAACAACACGGAGTGAATCCCGGCTTGGCGAATAGTAAGTTATGACTTGGCGCCAAGCGACATTAAGGACCTACACGTTGGTCCATCAACTCTATCGAACTGATGTACTCAGACGTTGGCTCGTACCGTTGCTCCACTTCGTATTCCGGGGATCGTCACACCACTTTTCTCGCTTTCTCCTCTCGGCCAACGAAACGGCTGCCATTTTATTGTCCCACGTGGCTGAGTCAGAAATCCGGTTCCCTTTTTCAAGTTGGGAGTGGGTCCACTCACCCTCTTTACCTCTCTGACTCGGCAAATACCACTATGGCAAAAAATTGTCGAGTGCTGAACACTGTCCCAGCCCAGAAACTGGTGTTGTAGCTGACCAGAAAGAAAGGATTAGAAGTGTACCACATGACTCACCATCAACTCTGGTACAATTAATGCCATCAACACATTCTTTATGGTGTACATGATCTTACTCCATTTGGAGTGCATACTTACATGTGGACATACATTGCATACTTACATGTGGACATACATTGCATACTTACATGTGGACATACATTGCATACTTACATGTGGACATACATTGCATACTTACATGTGGACATACATTGCATACTTACATGTGGACATACATTGCATTTAATGTTTTGAGTTAAAGTCAAGTCTTCTCAACAACCAAGTGTTTAATGTGATGGTGGTTGTCTCATGTTTGTGGTCTGTAAACAACCTTTAGCTGTTAGCTTATAGTGAAAGTACTAAAGGATATAGGTTTCTGGTGTCCAGGAACAAGGATCAGTGTATAATTTCTCCCAATTGTTTGATGTTAGCTAGGGTGTGTGTCTTCACGTCCATGCAACGCTTGTATCGTCCCTCTTCCCAGAGTGGATTGCAGTGAATCTCGTGCCAGAACTTGAACAGGGATTGATCTGGACTGCGAACAACCATAAGGTCTGAGGCAAGGGCAGACTGCAGCAGCTGAAAGTTGTCTTCCCATTTGTCTAGACGGTCTACTAGACGGAGGAGGTCAGACCGGTACAAACAGAAGGTAGCTGCTTCTACGTCCAGCCACCTACCATATCTACTGTACAGGTAGCTACCTGTGGTTGGGAGGGGGACCAGTTCATTGTTATACAGTCCAAATGCGATAGGGAAATACCCCTGTGTTCCCTGCCTTGCATAAAACTGACATTGCTGAAGAAATTTTGCATTGAAGAAACAGTGTACATTTGTTACCATGGTGACAAGGTCACCCACCAGCCAGTTACCTGTTACTGCTCTAACAATACTTGTTCCAATTGATCTGGTAGTCATGGTGATGTAACGGTAAGCAAGACACTTTGCCTCACCAAATTTGGAATGAAGCAGCAGTTTCAGCTCCACCCCTTTGTCTCCAGGTCCAGTGTACAATACCGTTAGTAACCATGGATACTCACATGGATGGGTATACTGGATATAGTGAGAAATGAACCTCTTAAAATTCTTTACATCGTAGCCGACAGGAAGTATGATGTGGATTGCCTTCCTGTTTAGTAACAGGATGTCATGTGACAGGAAGTGGAGTTTAGTAAAAGGCTTTAAGAAGTAGTAATGGATTAAATTTCCCGTATTCTTTGTGATGTTCTTATTGTTGTTGATGTTGTTGTTGTTGTCATTGCCGTTGCGGTCTTTCATGTTTTCGTCATGAATGTTGTCATCGTTATTGCTGCCATGATTGGTATTCTTCTCGTTAACAAACACTTCATACAGTGTCCCAGCTACCCTGTGTGTTCTGAACAGCCCTCCCTGAGTGATTTGCCCGGCGGAGTCAAGGGCTCCCATTACCTCATCAACACATGACCTGTAGTCTCCAGTTAAAGGAGTTGAGGGGTTTCCCCCTATCCCCATCTGTGGCAAGTAGTAGTGTGTGTCATCAAAGGAAGCCTTCAACCTGACATCGATATCAGGATTGCTCTGCCTGTACATGTTCTTGTCAAAGACAGCTTTCACTCTATTTGATAAGTCAATTCCTTTGTCCAGTGCAGGCGAGGAAGGAACCAGGCTCCATACAGACTCACTCTTAGCCACTTTGTCTTGTAACACATTGTTCTGTCTCCTGAGGTACTCCATCTGCAATTGACCTTCTTTGAATCTCTGCATCAAAGCTATTCTCCGAGAATGCCACTCATGAAGGGACTTTCCCAGGGTGGAATCCCTTGTTGATATTTCAGAGATCACCTGGTCCAGGTCCTTCTGCGTGACATCACAAATCCTGTACTCTGCCACTATCACCATCACCTGTCTCGCCAAGGAGCTGGAGAGGTGAGTGTCACTGGTAGCCAGCACATGGTTCATCCCATCTTGGCTCTCATTGTCAACGACACCATCTCTATTGCTTTGCACTTGATAAGGTTGTGTGTGCCGTGGGTCCATGTACTGGGTGGGGTGAGTGGACCAGTGAAGATACACTAGAGGGTGTGGTTGAGGGTTGTGGTGCCAGTTGAAAACCACCGCCGACATCATCATTAGTAGGAGAGCTGACAAACCAGCGAAAAACATGCACAAGGGAGGTCGCTTCACAATAGCAGAAAGTGTGTTCGATGATTTAATTAATGCACTCATTGTTAATTTGTCTCCATAAGATTTAATCAGTTGAATTATTGAGAACTGAATGACACACCCAATGACACACCCATGTCATTGAATTATGAGTTTTGAAAATCCCTCTCCATTGTCCAGTACTTCAGACGAGATCCTGCAAGACATGAGAACACAAGGTGAGGGTTATCTGAGGATTAGGGATGCTTTTGACAACAGGTAACAACTTATTGATTATTTCAAGAGTCGTTGTTATAAATAAATCGATAAGCACCCCATCTACTGTGAATAAATCGATAACCACCTCCACCTACTGTGAATAAATCGATAACCACCTCCACCTACTGGGAATAAATCGATAAGCACCCCATCTACTATGAAGCAGTATCCGAACTTGCTCTCACGATAATCAAACATTAGTGGGGCTATTTTCACACACCGACCTAAGTTATCAGTTTGTGAAAATAGTCTGACCAAGTCATTATCAATTATCTAAGGAGTCTGAGAATATAGAGTAACCATGGATACCACAGCCCTTAAGATGTTACCATAGATACCATACTGAGCTCCTCCCTCCCGACCCTTACCCACCACTCCATGGTCGGAAGGTGGCGGAAGTAGGCGAAGCATGGTGGTACCCCCAAATATGACCACGTGCCCTTTACCGCCACATCGCATTAATTAACGGTCCGCAGCCCCGCAAACCGGAGGACGCCGCTATATATGTCCAACTATTTAGCATTCTAACGCAGTCAGCAGTTCGCTACCCATACGCAGTCCTTGGTCATCTCGGATCAGCCCACCCAGTAGAGGACAGGACAGAGCTCACAGATATCATCTCTCGTAGCGTACCTTAGGAACAAAATCGGGCTTCTTTCGGCAGCTGCCGCTTATTTCGCATCCCCATTCCCATAGCTGAAATTTCAAGTGAAAACTGGACTTCACTGAATGCCAAAAAAGGAGTGACGTGGAAGCAAGCGGGGGGAGATGGTGGATCGATTAGGTGAGTTAGCGATCTCTTCTACACAGGTCTTGTTGGTTCCTCTTACAGCGATAGACGTGTCTCTGTTTGCGCACTCTATATTTCTCGTCCTACAGTAATATTCCGTTTTATCTCGTTTTCCTGTTGTCCGCTTCATCCGTGCGCGCGTAGGCTGGTCGAGGTCCTACTCCCTTCCTGTCCCTTATCCATCAACGACCTACCGTTGCATTATAACCAACATACACTGTTAATAACAGCCGTTACAGTTTCGACCAATATGCGCACATGACCCCACATGTACACGTGGTGTGAGGTGTGGCTAGTTCGTACGTATATCTTCCTCACTACATGTGTTTACAGAGAACATCTAGTCGTTAATACAACAATTGACCCTTTGAGACATGTAGTGTGTGGGGTTGACCCTAACCCAGAATAACAGGCAACGGGGACACACACACAAACACACACACACACACACACATACGCACACACCCGCACACATGCGCCCACACACACGCACACACACACACACACACACACACACACACACACATGCTCACACACATACGCACACACACACACACACACACACACACACACGCACACACACACACACACACACACACACACATGCGCACACAAACCTACTGAGATACGTTGATGTCGAGTGATGTGCACTTTCTCCTCATTACTGCAGTACACAGTGAAGCCAACGCTAGAAGGATTAGTATAATCGAGGGCTGTTTCGGGGCCTCAGGAGCGGTGAGTGTGCACAAATAGTCCTTTGATGGATTGATTCAATAACCTGTACTGTTTCATGCACTGAATGCAGTCCATGTCCCATTGTGAGTATTATTGTGTGAAGCCACCTGCTAACTGGTGGCAGTTAGTTGGAACTATTGCATGTGTAGGAGGTCTTTCAGAGGCTGTATCTACTGTTCAGTGTACTGTGTGTACTATGTGCACTGTGTGTACTATATGTACTGTGTGTACTATGTGTACTGTGTGTACTATGTGTACTGTGTGTACTGTGTGTACTATGTGTACTATGTGTACTATGTGTACTGTGTGTACTATGTGTACTGTGTGTACTATGTGTACTATGCGTACTGTGTGTACTGTGTGTACTGTGTGTACTGTATGTACTGTGTGTACTATGTGTACTATGTGTACTGTGTGTACTATGCGTACTGTGTGTACTGTGTGTACTGTGTACACTGTGTGTACTGTATGTACTGTGTGTACTGTGTGTGCTGTATGTACTGTGTGTACTGTGTGTACTGTGTGTACTGTGTGTACTGTGTGTGCTGTATGTACTGTGTGTACTGTGTGTGCTGTATGTACTGTGTGTACTGTGTGTACTATGTGTACTGTGTGTGATCTTGAAGAATATGTAATGGCCTTAATGCCCAAATTCACTGCCTTACATGATGGTCAACGTGTTATAGTAAAGAGTGAAAATGAAATACGAGTGTCATTAATTGTTATTGTACTAACGTGCACCAGTGTTCAGACGTCGCATGCTCAACATAGTTTGTATACCAGAGTGGTTTCACTACTGGTATTCCCTGCACCTCCTGGGTGCCCCTCATCTCAGCTGGTGTGGGGCTTACTGTGATTGCAGGGACTGCCGTTATGTCCTTAGCTCGAGCATTGCCTTATCCATTGATGCTTATAGCATGTCGTTTCAAGCTACATGTCCCAATGGATGTAGGATAGAGTGTTAAAGCTACATGTCCCAATGTATGTAGGATAGAGTGTCAAAGCTACACGTCCCAATGGATGTAGGATAGAGTGTCAAAGCTACACGTCCCAATGGATGTACGTAGGATAGAGTGTCAAAGCTACACGTCCCAATGGATGTAGGATAGAGTGTCAAAGCTACACGTCCCAATGGATGTAGGATAGAGTGTCAAAGCTACACGTCCCAATGGATGTAGGATAGAGTGTCAAAGCTACACGTCCCAATGGATGTAGGATAGAGTGTCAAAGCTACACGTCCCAATGGATGTAGGATAGAGTGTCAAAGCTACACGTCCCAATGGATGTAGGATAGAGTGTCAAAGCTACACGTCCCAATGGATGTAGGATAGAGTGTCAAAGCTACACGTCCCAATGGATGTACGTAGGATAGAGTGTCAAAGCTACACGTCCCAATGGATGTAGGATAGAGTGTCGTGTCAAAGCTACTTTTATCTTATCTCTGGTCTATATCAGATATTAGGTTCCTGTTGCCATAGAAGCAACTTCATTGTGGCCCACTCACCACTGTCAGTTAGGGCTGTGTGTCCACATAATAATTGAAATTGTATACGACAAGCTTCAAATGATTTTTGGACAGGTTTTAGCACTCATACCATACATTCCTACAGTCCTACACCCATCTCACCCCCAGCACCATCTCCCCAGCACCACCTCACCCCCAGCACCATCTCACCCCTAGCACCACATTAACTTCTCATCTCCACAGTCCCTAACCAAACCAGGTAGAGTACTCATTGGAGAGGGAATGTTGACCAAGTTGTGCAGGAAAAAGGCCAAGCCTCGGCAGGTGAGGAGGACCACTTTGCCTTGTCTCTCAATAGCAGTCTATTTGTAGTGTGATAGCAGTGTAGCACCTCGAATCCAGTGTCCTTTAAGAATGTGCAAACTGTGCTCGTGTGATGTGAGGTGTGTGTGCTCGTGTGGTGTGTGTGCTCATGTGGTGTGAGGTGTGTGCTCATGTGGTGTGAGGTGTGTGTGCTCATGTGGTGTGAGGTGTGTGCTCATGTGGTGTGTGTGCTTATGTGGTGTGAGGTGTGTGCTCATGTGGTGTGAGGTGTGTGCTCATGTGGTGTGAGGTGTGTGTGCTCATGTGGTGTGAGGTGTGTGCTCATGTGGTGTGAGGTGTGTGTGCTCATGTGGTGTGAGGTGTGTGCTCATGTGGTGTGAGGTGTGGCAGCCCTGTTGCATGCATGCTAACGTTTCCTTATGAGAATAGTACATGATGCACTGGTCTTCCTCTCTCTCTAGTTCTTCTTGTTCAATGATATTCTGGTCTATGGTTCCATAGTGATCAGTAAGAAGAAGGTGTGTGTGTGTGTGTGTGTGTGTGTGTATGTGCGCGCACGTGTGTGTGTGTGTGTGTGTGTGTGTGTGTGTGTGTGTGTGTGTGTGTGTGTACGTATGTGTGCATGCATGTGTAGATCTGATGAATTGGTTGTGGTTGTGGTACACCCTCCTCCCACCACAGTATAGTCGGCAGCATGTGGTGCCATTGGAGGACATTAGAATTGATGATCTACAAGATGACGGAGGTAGGTGTGTGGATTATGATGGATGTGGGTGTGTCTAGACATGGATGTGTCTGTAGTTGTGGATGTGTCTGTAGCTCTTTTTACATGTTTTGTGTACATACATATGTACGTATGTGTGGTTGATTTATGCTGGTTTTGTTGTTGTTGTTGTTTATCTCATCTAGCATGGAAAAATGGTTGGCAGATCATATCTCCTAAGAAATCGTTTTCAGTGTTTGCAGCCACGCCCACCGAGAAGAAGGAGTGGATGGCGCACATCAAGAAGTGCATCAATGACTTGTTAGCTAAAAGTACGTATATCATTGGTATTGTTGGAGAGACGCCCATCTCAACATGCCCACACACCCCAACACGTCCCTCACACCTTCACACCCACCCACACCTACACTTCCCCAGCACACATCCCACATCCCCATACCCATCCACACATACTCACATACTCACATATCCCCATACCCACCCACACATACCCACACACACCCACATCCCTCACACCTTCACACCCACACATACCTACACTACCCCAGCACACATACCCACACGCCCACACATCACCATGCCCACCCACACATCCCCCATACACTACCTTCCTTCCTCAGCCGATAAAGAACCAGCCAAGGAACATGCAGCTGTGTGGGTCCCTGACAGCGATGCCACTGTCTGCATGCATTGTGGGAAGACCAGGTTCACTCCGCTCAACAGAAGGGTTAGTTCTTGTGACTATTTTTAGATCCACTGGATGATGTAATCACCTGGTTGGTGTTGCTATGGTTGGTGTTGCTATGGTAATGGTACACCCAAACAGCCTGTGTCCTCTTCCATCAGCACCACTGCAGGAAGTGTGGCAATGTGGTGTGCGGCGGGTGCTCCACCAAGAGGTACCAGATACCCTCCATAGCTCAGAAGCCGATGAGAGTCTGCGATTCTTGCTTTAAACTACTATCGTCTGGGCCTGTCATTGAAGGGTGTGTGTAGGGTGGTGAACACACAACACACACACACACACACACACACACACACACACACACACACACACACACACACACACACACACACACACACACACACACACACACACACACACACACACACACACACACACACACACACACACACACACACACACACACACAATGTACACATTCATTATTATGTACGTATATTGTATTCTAATTAATATTTCTTTTGGTCGCTATAGCAATCAGGCACAAGCTCTTATTCCCCAATCCACATTTGCATCCGAGTTAAATAAAACAGTAAGTACCACCGAGAGTAGTGATGGCTGTGATGACATCAGGAGTAGTGATAGCTGTGATGACACTGGGAGTAGTGATGGCTGTGATGACATCAGGAGTAGTGATGGCTGTGATGACATCAGGAGTAGTGATGGTTGTGATGACACCGAGAGTAGTGATGGTTGTGATGACACCGGGAGTAGTGATAGCTGTGATGACACCGGGAGTAGTGATGGCTGTGATGACACCGGGAGTAGTGATAGCTGTGATGACACCAGGAGTAGTGATGGCTGTGATGACACCGGGAGTAGTGATAGCTGTGATGACATCAGGAGTAGTGATGGCTGTGATGACATCAGGAGTAGTGATGGCTGTGATGACACCGGGAGTAGTGATGGCTGTGATGACATCAGGAGTAGTGATGGCTGTGATGACACCAGGAGTAGTGATGGCTGTGATGACACTGTTCCATCTCATGTCATCACAGCACATCACAGTGTGCTACATTCTCCATTGCCTCTCCTCACTCCTCACTCTCCACCCCTACTCCCCACTCCCCACCTTCACCCCTACTCCCCATTCACCACCTTCACCCCTACTCCCCATTCACCACCTTCACCCCTACTCCCCATTCACCACCCCTACTCCCCATTCACCACCTTCACCCCTACTCCCCATTCACCACCTTCACCCCTACTCCCCATTCACCACCCCTACTCCCCATTCACTACCCCTACTCCCCATTCCCCACCTTCACCCCTACTCCCCATTCACCACCTTCACCCCTACTCCCCACTCACCACCCCTATTCCTCACTCCAGGGTACCCGGCACAAACACGGAGATGAGATTGCTCGTTACGGATCATCAGATGACGAAGATGATGAAGACCTGACCTCCACACAGGTGAGACGTTGGCCACTGCGACACAACCTGTCTAGTGTGTGTTATGTCTATGGTGGGGCCTGTCTCGTGTGTGTTATGTCTATGGTGGGGACTATCTGTTGTGTGTAATGTCTACAGTGGGGCCTGTCTAGTATGTGTAATGTCTACGGTGGGGGCTATCTGGTGTGTGTAATGTCTACAGTGGGGCCTGTCTAGTATGTGTATTGTCTACGGTGGGGACTATCTGGTGTGTGTAATGTCTACAGTGGGGCCTGTCTAGTATGTGTATTGTCTAGGCTGTACTTAGTACTCTGGACATACATTGTAATACTGTATTGTATATTGATTATTATTGTATATTCCATTTACATGTACGTATGTACTGTGGTGTATTTGTTGTTGTTTGGTGTATTTGTTGTTATTTAGTGTATTTGTTGTTATTTAGTGTATTTGTTGTTATCAGCATCATGTACACACATTATTCACTTACTTATTGACATGTGTATTTTTGTTGTTTTTTACATCCTCACAGCCACGGACCAGTTTCTATAGCGATAATGATCCCATGTACAGTGACGATGATGGCGATTATTCAGTCATCCACTGATTGCTATTGTGAAAGCGATAGTGTTTATTTTTATATTATTATCATGCTATGTCAATATAGTGTGTATGTATATGTTTGAACCAGAAGCCAACTGCTAACACATAAACGTAGTCATTGTGAAGTGTTCAATTTTGTACAGAAACATTATAGTATATTATAATATAATATACACTTGTACAAAGTTTCAGGAATGTGTGTATGTAGCAGGTGGGGGGGTGTAGCGATGTTTGATGATTGAGAAGTGATTAACTCAATTAGTTGAATATCTTCACTCTAAATCTATGCAAAGAAGAGGGGTGGGGCGTGTCGGCTGCTGTAGTGAGGGAGGGGTGTGTCAGCTATGGTGGTGAAGGAGAGGTGTGTGAGCTGCTGTGGTGAATGAGAGGCGTGTCACCTGTTTTAGTGAGGGAGGGGCATGTCGGCTGCCATGGTGTAGTAAATATTGACTCTTGAGAAAATCTAGCTACTTCACAAATTAATCAAGTTAGAGATGATCAAATTTTAATGATGCAATAAGCAACTAAATGTACAATGGAGATGGAAGTTATAAAATATAAAAGCTTAACTGTTGTATGAAATGCTGTCAATATTAACTGTTGTCACTATTGCTGACCACACAACAATTAGCTCAAGGAAGCTGGTTCCAAATACTCGGTGGGCTCCCCGGGGTGAGGAGTACAGTTGCCATGGAGTGACGCAGGGTGCATCTCACAGTAAGCACTGTCATAGTCATCGTCTCCAGCTGATGGTTCTTTCAAGGTACTGACAGTAACTGATATTTCCGACTCTGGTGAGTCGTAGATGGTGGGGAAGGCGGGCGTGGTGGTGACACTCCTATCCCTGGGGATAGTGGGCATCTCGTACATTGTCACATTCACAGTCGGGGTGTCTTTGAGCTTTTTGGGAGTGTCAGAGCTTCGTGGTGTGTCGTAATTCCTTATTAGTGAGGAGTATAGCGGTTGACTGTTGCCGGGGTTGATGTGTCGCAATGTTTCGTAATCATTCGGTTTCATGTCTTCTGGATTGTTGTCTTGTATGCTTGCAGACCTGCGGAGGGCGGGTAAGATTGTTAGAGGGAAGGGGCAGGGGGCGGGGTAAGATTGCTAGAGGAAGGGGCAGGTGGCGGGGTCAGATTGTTGGAGGGAGGGGCAGGGGACGGGGTGGGAGTCGCTACACTACACCCAGTAATATACCTTGGCTGTGTAGGGTCACGAGATGCTGTACCACCCTGGCTATGTAGGGTCACGAGATGCTGCACCACCCTGGCTATGTAGGGTCACAACATGCTGCACCACCCTGGCTATGTAGGGTCACAACATGCTGCACCACCCTGGCTATGTAGGGTCACAACATGCTGCACCACCCTGGCTGTGTAGGGTCAGGAGATGCTGCACCACCCTGGCTATGTAGGGTCATGAGATGCTGCACCACCCTGACTATGTCATGTGCAACCTTACCAAACAAGGTCAACAGGATAGAGACACAGTGGAGGGAAGCAAGACCAAATGACAGTGATCGCTAAAGGATGTGCAGGCACACTTGGACAAGTACCCACACAAGAGTGACCACGTGTGCATTCACTTGTAAGGTTGGGCATGGGAGAGGCTTGAAAGGCTTCCATAGAACATGGTAATCTGAGGGCTTTCGACCAATTGTTGGGCACATCCCAGGGCATGTCACAGTGCATGTCACATGCGTGTCACATGCATGTCACAGCTGGAAAGTCTCAGAGTCACCAGTCCAGTGCACAGTGTAGGCACACCCAGGGTTGGGTCTAGTGTCCATTGACTGGAAGAATTACATGTGATTTCATTACTTGGAGCCTGCAGCAAACCTTGGTCACGGCTGGTTAGCTGACAGGATGACCTCAAATGTAGGCTATATTCACGCTCTATGGTGAGGTGCCAACTCAGCTGCCAACTATGTACTGTCAACTATGACTACACCCCTGGTACATACATGCCACACCCTGGTCCATACACACCACACCCCGGTCCATACACACCACACCCCAGTCAATACACACCACACCCCGGTCCATACACGCCACACCCTGGTCCATACACACCACACCCCGGTCCATACACGCCACACCCTGGTCCATACTATACACTCGTAATAATCATACCTTGAAGGGAGGGCAGGAGGGGAATTTCCCTTCTTGCTTCTCCTGAGGGCTAGGTATACCACACTTTCCAGGATGATCACGGCAACCACACCCACCACCAGTCCAGCCAGGGCGGAGCCAGCTGCCACGCCTATCATGCTGCCACTGGATTCTCTAGAAGGCGTGTCAGTAACAGTAGCTGTGTTGTTGTTCTTATTGTTATTGTTGCTGTTGTTGCCATTGTTGTTGTTGTTGTTGTTGTTATCACTTTTATTCACATTGATAGGTATTTCTTGTATATTGACCACACTGACATTGAACTCAGTTGTATTAATGTTGGAAAGATCTGTAAATAACAATAGAAACAAACATTATGTTATGGCTCCACCCACCTACTTACTTCTGTCACACTCACTTCCGTCACACTCACTTCCGTCACACTCACCTTGATTGGAGAAAAATAAAGTTCTGCTGAAAGGTTTACTGGAACCAGCTTCATTGAATGTTTCCACGGTAACATGAAGCATGAAAATGTCTTCCCTAAGTGTGACCAGCAGTTGATCTCCTGTCTCAAACTTAACATCTTCTTCATATTCAAAGATTTGATAGACGTATACCTGTGTGTGCTTCACTCGGTATCCTTCCACAGCGTTTCCAGAAAGCTCTGGAGATGGGTCCCATGTGATGAGGGCATGATTGCGAGTTGTGACAATTACTGAAACATTTTGTGGGGATTGGGGGACTGAAGAAGAGAAATTCAATACTTACAAATGTTAACACACACACACACACACACACACACACACACACAAACTCACACATACACACACAAACTCACACAAACTCACACAAACTCACCTTCATAGCTGGTCTGTGTGGTGAACCAGTCAGTGAAAGGTCCTGTTCCATTGATATTTCTGGCAGCAATTCTCACTCGATACCTTCTCCCAACCTCAATCATGTGGCCCTTGTCTGTTAGCACCAGTTGATGGGTCTCACGATCCGGAAATGTGACATTGTTGACGTTAACAATCACTGATTGTGTGTTGCCATAGTGACTGTTCACCATACTCTGCACCTGTACCACGTATTGTGTGATTGGTCCGTTTTGAAGTTCGTATGCCGAGAACTCCCAGCCCACAGTGATGCTACGAGATGAGGTGTTAATCCTCACATGATCCACCACACCACTAGGAGCTGTAGAGCAACAAATAACAACACATCATAAACTCTCCAACAGTTGTCAAGGCAACACTAACTGCCCACCCACTCACTGTTGGTGAACGTTGTTACATTTATTCTTGCTTGGTCTTCTTGGATGTGGACCACACCCCTCCTTGTTACCAAGGTGATAACACCCCACACCTCCACCTGATAACTCCTCCCACTCTGCAACCCACCAATGATGCTAGTCCTAACATTGTCACTGAACACCTGCAACTGTTGAATTGACGATGAGAAAGGTTCACGATAGCCTGTTCTTCTCACAACCACGAAAATGGTATTAGTACGATCGGTCGTCGTGAGGAATTCAGTCCAGTCTACGGCAATTGCAGTTGAGTTGACTGGTACAGCCGTCACACCTGCAACCATCGACAAGAGCACATAACTGCTAAAGTCCAATGATGGGGAGATCTCAACATGTGGGTAGGTTATAGAGGTTCACTTGTACAGTCTACGAAGATGGGGAGATCTCAACATGTGGGTAGATTATAGAGGTTCACTCAGTACAGTCTACGATGATGGGGAGATCTCAACATGTGGGTAGATTATAGAGGTTCACTCAATACAGTCTACAGTAATGGGGAGATCTCAACATGTGGGTAGATTATAGAGGTTCACTCAATACAGTCTACAGTAATGGGGAGATCTCAACATGTGGGTAGATTATAGAGATCCACTCAGTACAGTCTACGATGATGGGGAGATCTCAACATGTGGGTAGATTATAGAGGTTCACTCAATACAGTCTACAGTAATGGGGAGATCTCAACATGTGGGTAGATCATAGAGGTCCACTTGCTATGGTCTGGAGCTCACCTTGGCTTCTTGCTTCACGAGTGACCAAACAGATTAACAACACTACAGCGAACATCCTAGTTCCAATGATTGCCATGATAACCACACAATCCCGTAGACGTATAAACCAACAAAAGTCACCACCCTGGATAAACGTCCGATAACACACAGCACCGATGTCTCCTAAATCTACCGGTTTAAAGAGCTGGTATTCACTGAGTCTCCAAATCCAGTTCAGTATAAAACCACTCCAGCTAGCACTAGCACAGAATCAGCAATCTCCTTCAGTACAAAAATGACCAGACCTCACTCTGTACTGGGAGAAATATGGGTGTACTGGCCACTTGTATGGGTGCGTGACCCTAATGGAGAAGCACAGAGAATAGGATAAGGTCTCCAGAATACCCACACCCCAAGGTGTATATGTACACACAGTCCATACACCTGCTCAATTGGCATTGGCTGAGGTATTGACAGTAGTTTATCAACAATAACCCTGATAATATTTGAAAGGGGGCAGCTGGACAAAGGATTGGTCAGGAGACAGATAATGGTAACCATGGCAACAAACACAATTAGCACCAACAGTAAATGTCTCTATATAGACATTAGCTAAATGTGCATGGTGAGGTGATTGTGAGTGTGGGTGTGGGTGTGGGTGTGAGTGTGAGTGTGAGTGTGGGTGTGGGTGAGGAGATGGGGACAGTTTGGATGTGTGTGAATACTTGCATGGATTATCAGGAAATACAACTGAGCACGTTATGTGACACTTTCACCTAATATACATGCACTTGTACATGAAAACACACAAAAACACACGCACGCACACGCAGACAGACAGACAGACACACACACACAAACACACACACACACACACACACACACACACACACACAGACACACACACACACACACACACACACACACACACACACACACACAGACACACACACACACACACACACACACACACACACACACAGACACACACACACAGACAGACACACACACAGACACACACACACAAACACATAACATAGACACACATACTTTTATCACAATTAATCACTAAATCTGCATAATGCAGTGTGGTTGTCATGGCAATGAATGTACTGTGACACTCACTACAATAACACAGGCCACTCGTGACCACCAAGTGCTGAACTACTGTAGTTGGAGAGGTTGTGTCTTCTCTGTGGAGTCTTCCAGCCCAGTATCTCTATCTCCCTCTCAAACTCACTGTCCTCCTTGTGATGATGATGAAGCTACCTCTCCTGGTGTGTGTGGGCTCCTTTCTCTCAGGATGTCTGCTGTTGTCTGCTGGTGCTGCCCCTGATGAAGCCTGTAGGCTGCAGGTATAGGGATACTTCTTGTTTGCTAGGAATATACTAGGATATTCCAGTATACTTGGATGTACTGTATTGCAATGCAATGTATACCAAGAATATACTGGTATACTGGAAATGGGTTGACTGTAGTCTTGTATACTAAGATTATACTGGGATAGTGGGACTATTGTAAGCATCTTGGTCTTGTATACTAAGAGTATACTAGAAGAGTCAGGTATACTGGGAATAGTGGTGTTGTTAGCCGTGTATGTCCAGTGAGTGCTGTATTGCAGTGTGTGTACAGTGTATACCGAGTGCCGTCCACTGGAGGTGGTGTGGTGTCATGGCTTGGTACTGATCCCTGGATTGCCCCTCCACAGAACAGCCACTTGTGGGTCCCCATCCCTCTGGTCTCAGGAAGCCCCTTCGCTCACATCAACATGGACAGGGGAGGAGTACAGGCCTTCCAGCTACCCTACTCTGTCCCTCAGTACAACGTCAGTGAGGTCCTCCTCTACATCAAGCTCTTCACCAATGGAAACCCCGAGAATGTTGACGATATTCGCATATTCACACAAATCAAAGGAGTGGAGTATTCCAAGTACCTCTATCTCTATCTCTCCTCACTCAACTCGGACAACATCTGGCTGCCACTGGGGGAGGACAGGAACGTGTACGTTGAGCTGGAGGCTTACCACACCCAGTCCGACGCTATGTACATGTACGCCATTGGGTACCGCTAACGTCCATATGGATACTCGTCACTAGTATACCATTAGTATACTAACATTGCACCACTAGTATGCCAAGGTTTTTGGAGTTATACTGATTGTATCTATAGTATACTGAGATTTACTAC
The DNA here is from genome assembly GCA_964020155.1 of Chondrilla cf. caribensis. NCBI lineage: Eukaryota > Metazoa > Porifera > Demospongiae > Chondrillida > Chondrillidae > Chondrilla > Chondrilla cf. caribensis. The sequence continues at coordinate 5,982,591 of OZ026550.1, read as the reverse complement.
ATGTGATATGCAAAAATACTACCATATACTACGATATATTGAGGTTAGCAAGTAGCATGCAAGCATTGGTTGAATAATGTATAACATTGACCACATACAGCACACAAAATATGTAATAGCACAGATATGTATTGATCATTCATTTTATATGGCAGGTACTTGCAAAAATTATATAAATTGATGAATTTATACTACTATTGATACTAAATAATGGACCCTTTGATGGTATTCACGATGCAGACATGTGACCATCCTTTGCATTGTCTAGACATTGTTAAAGAACATATCAAAAGCGGAGTACATCTTGGAGGTGTACGACACATACTTCTCCTGGTAGCTAACTTGGTCGAAGTTCCACACGGCCAACCCCCTCAGCTTAGCCTTGGCTGCGTAGTAGAACTTGATACCAAGGCTCTCTGGATCGTCGTACCACACCTGGTGGTAGGTGCCATTGCCGTCCTTGTAATTGAACATGGGGGTCTTAAGGGTGCTGTTCCATACACGGCCGGTGAGAGAGCTCCTCACCATATCAGGGTCGATATCGCTGTAGGCTACCTGCTTACCGGCGGCATCGCTGCAGGGGATTCCCCTAAAAGGGACCTCCTTGATTTCACACTCTCCGTGAGAATTCAAGTTCTCACACGGGTAGTCGTAGCCGTACCACGGGACACCCATGACCAGCTTATCTCGTGGTATCCCATTGTTGATGTACTCCAGTAGGCCTTGAAACGTCTTGATTGGTGGAGAGTTAGCCAACGCTATACAAGGTCCGATGATTTGACTGGATTCATCGTAAGACATCACTACCATCAGATCAACGTATTTGGCTATGTTGTGGACGTCGAAGCAACGACCATCAATGCAAGCAGGTCCCCACCCAACGTCAATACTCAACTGGGACCCAGGCACCTCGCTCTTCATACGAGTGCTGAGATCCTTGATGACCTGAGTGAAGTATCCCTTGGTGTCGGTGTCCTGAGCGATGGGACCCTCGAAGTCCACATTCAGCCCGTCCGCATAGTTGTCCTTCATCATCTGCACCTGCTCTGATATCCACTGCTCGCGATACTGGCTGCTGCCCAACTTGGAGGAGTCAAGATCCGCAGTCTTGTAAACAACCCGAACACTCTTCTCGTGGGCATAGCATATGATCTGTAAATAGTAAACAAAACATAAACAACAACACGATGCTCAATGTGACGCAACACTGTCCACAGTGCACGCACTTGAGGGTCGTTCGGTCCGAACACGGCGATTGTTGTCAGGTGAGTGTAGTTGTAGCTCTTCCATGAATCTTTAACGACTGAAAATGCCAACAGCTCTTCGCGAGGGTCAATTTCCAAAGGCTTGCAAAGTGACTCGTCTGCACAAGGGCACTTCGCCTCAGCTACCAGTGCTTCAGATAATATAAGGCACACAATATTGATCCAAAACAGATACCCAACCGCCATTTTGATCAGCACGTGACGATGTAACGAGAATAATATTATACGTACTATCTGTTTTTTACGGTCTGATATAGAAGATAATACTAAATGAAATACAGTAGAACCTCTCTATAAAGGACACATCGGGACCAGGTAATATGTCCACTGTAGAGAGGTTGTCCACTCTTCAGAGGTGAAGAATGTATTAGCACTATAGGAAAATATATCTTTGGTGCCTTACAGAGTGTCCTTTGTAGGAAGGTAATTTCTATGGTGTCCTTTATTGGGAGAGTCCTGTAATGGAGGTTCCACTGTATATGCAATATACAGTGCATATAAGAGGCATGAATGTTTAAATTAGTTACAATGTCCAGGCTACATCCACACAAGTCCAGCTCTGGGTCACCCTCAAGGCCTTAGCTCCCATCCTACTGATAGCATTGACAGAACTACCTAGTAGCGAGAAAGATGGTCTACTCCTCATCCAGCTTGTGGTTATGCTGAACTCCAAGCCCCTCCGGTCAGCGATCAAGGCAGCAGGTCTTTTCACCATATGAGTGACAGCAGGACTAGCTCCACCAGTTGTGGTGAAGATCAGTGGTGCGCATGAACTCAACTCCACATCTCGGACCGATTAGATGCATGATTCTTACCCCACTAACGAATGGTCACAATCGATCATCGCTAGATAATTATTATCTGTCATCAGATCAAGTTGAACATAACCACTTATTGTACTATAGAGTGGGTCACATTGTTCAAAATATTATACAAAGTGAACACAAAATATGAGTAAACCGCAATAAATAATACCATATGTGAATGACATTACTCTAAGCAAGTGGACGGCTAAACAAGCTGACACAAAAATAAAGAAATCCACCTTTAGACAAAACTAAATGTCTCCAGCAACCTGTGGTGCTATGCACTGACTGCTCACTGTGGGGGAAGAGTGTTGTACACCACAAGGTCCCATAAATTGTGCCAAACATGTGAGTCTTCGAATATATATGTCATTGATGACTGTAGACTGGGCTGTAGTGAGGCCTTCTCGTACTCAAACAACCAGAGGTTACAGGCCCACATGAGACCGGCAAACCAAGGGAAGGTGTTGAAGGTAGGGGTGGGGAGAATCCCTTTCCGCATAGCAACCCTTGTGAATCCAAATGTGATCCTCGATAAAATGTACAAACACACCTGTTGATGGAGGGAAGACACAGCACGAGTCAATAACTGCAAGTGTGTGGGTGTATGTACACCATGTTCCTATATTATATGTGTGTGAATTCATATAATCATTTGATATTCACATTTCTCATATGTGCGTGAAAACAAGCTGTGTGTGAAGGCATGTTATGTGTGAATGCATGTTTTGTGTGAATGCATGTTGTGCGTGAATGCATGTTGTGCGTGAATGCATGTTGTGTATGAATGCATGTTGTGTGTGAATGCATGCTGTGTGTAAAGGCATGTTGTGTGTGAATGCATGTTTTGTGTGAATGCATGTTGTGCGTGAATGCATGTTGTGCGTGAATGCATGTTGTGTATGAATGCATGTTGTGTGTGAATGCATGCTGTGTGTAAAGGCATGTTGTGTGTGAATGCATGTTGTGCGTGAATGCATGTTGTGCGTGAATGCATGCTGTGTGTAAAGGCATGTTGTGTGTGAATGCATGTTGTGTGTGAATGCATGTTGTGTGTGAATTCATGTCGTATGTGTACATGATGTAATATATTAAATGCAAAATAAAGTGTGTGTATCAGAAACTGCTAACACCAGAGGTGCAATCACTCATGGCTATCACTCACCTGAGTGTTGACTTTATTCTCCTCTCCAAACACGACGTAGCCGCTGATGAAGGCACACAATAGAGTGTGCCAGCCCCTCTTCCCTCCCTGCACCTTGCAGAGGACGGTCATCAGGATGCGATACAGGGCTGTGAGTAGGGCCAGGTTCTTGGCATGTTGGTAGGTGGCTTGGAGTATGAACATGACCTTCTCCTTCAAGCTGCACACGTCAATGGGATGTTGTCAACATGATACCTTATGAGCAACACTGTGTCACCATACACATGAGCTAACATACTCTTGTAACTATGTTACAGGCATACACAACCAACATTGAACACACACACACATACATTTCACACATTGTTGGTGTGTAAAATCTCAAAAAGCACCATTCGAACAAGTAACTACACAGTGCATGGCAGCATCTCTGCACTCACCTTCCTTTGTGGAACAGAAATGTCATTACAATCGAATGTGGGAAGCGCACTTTAGCACCGTATCTAAAGGTCATCGAAAGGTCAGTCAGGAATTTGCCTAAAAATGCACTCATAAAAAGTAAATATTGCTATGCACCAAAAATTTACTTACGCTAATCCATTTCTGAATCCCTTGACTATTGAAAATAGAGCGTGGTATCTTGGATCTTGCAAAATCGAGGTTAACATATTTTGCCCGGTGATTTTGGTGGCCATTTTGTCACGTTTTGTCACGTGACAATCAGACTTAGTAAGCAAAAAATGGCAGCCAAAGTAGACGAAGAGGATATCATCCCAAAAATGACTACCAAAGAAGAAGAAGAAGAGATAGAACTGGAAAACGGTGTTGAGGAGACGGAAGAAAAAAAGAAGAAGAAGAAAAAGAAAAAGAAAAAGAAGGTAGTTTCAGAAAGTGAGGTTGTCGAAGACTCCCCTGTGCATGATGTGGTGGTGGATGGTGATGATAAGCCTTCTGAGGTTCAGCAAGATGTCCAGGGTGATGATGAAGAACAGCAGTCTTCGGAGAAGAAGAAGAAGAAGAAAAAGAAGAAGAAAGCTGGTGGTCAGCAGCAGCCGGAGGACCCTTCTCCAGTCGATCGCAATCCAAACAACATACTCCTCTTATACAATGTATCGTATGTGGAGCCAACTGACATCAAACCAGCCAAGAAGCAGTCCTACCCCCCCACCATCCCCATAGACGAGCTGTATAATGGTGGTCCCTACCCACGAGGAGAGGAGGTGTCCTATGCTGTGTCAGACACTACTGCTGCCAACCGGTTCTCCAGCGAGGAGAAGAGAGCACTGGATCGCATCCACAGTGACGACTACAATGATGTACGGAGAGCGGCAGAAGCTCATCGCACGGTTCGTAAGTACATGCAGACGGTGATCAAACCGGGGATGAAGATGTTCGACATATGTGAGACCTTGGAAGGATTCTCCAGGAAGATGATCAGTGAGAAAGGATTAGAAGCAGGTGAGTATGTTTGAGTGGATGGACTTTCTGCAATGTCAAGCTGGGATACCATGAGTTAGTATACTGAGTTGGGGTACCATGAGTTAGTGTACCAAGTTTGGATACCATGAGTTAGTATACTGAGTTTGGATATTGTGAGGTAATATACTGAGTTGGGATGCCTTGAGTTAGTATACTGAGTTTGGATATTGTGAGGTAGTGTACTGAGTCTCAATCCCCTCCCCTCTCACCCCCTCCCCCTCTCATCCCCTCCCTTCTCATCCCCTCCCCCTCTCATCCCCTCCCCTCTCATCCCCTCCCCTCTCAACCCCTCACCCTCTCACCCCCTCCCCTCCACCACCTGCCCCTCTCATCCCCTCCCCTCTCATTCTCTCCAGGTCTAGCCTTCCCCACCGGGTGCAGTCTCAACAACTGTGCTGCTCACTACACGCCCAATGCTGGAGACAACACTGTCCTTCAATATGACGATGTTTGCAAGATTGACTTTGGGACACATGTCAACGGAAGGATCATTGACTGTGCCTTCACTGTAGCCTTCAACCCAAAGTACCAGGAACTGCTCAAGGCAGTGAAGGATGCCACAAACACCGGCATCAAGACGGCCGGGATTGATGTACGACTCTGTGATGTGGGGGAAGCCATACAGGAGGTGGGTGTGTCAGGCGTATTATAACTACATGTATGATATTGTGTAATTCCGTGATTCTCTGTGACAGTCAGGCAAACAGTGTAACAGACATTGTATGTATGTGTGCATCAACTGATCCATGCATTGCCCTGAATGTACCCTCTGTTTCTGCACTCCTCCCACTAACTCCACCTCCCACTAACACCACCTTCTTTCACTGACATCAGGTGATGGAGTCTTATGAGGTGGAATTAGACGGCAAGACCTATCAAGTCAAGCCCATAAGAAACCTGAATGGACATTCCATTGGTGAGTGGTGTGGTCCTGTCTTGGTGAGTGGTGGGGTCCTGTCTGGGTGGGTGTGGTCCTGTCTTGGTGAGTGGTGTGGTCCTGTCTGGGTGGGTGTGGTCCTGTCTTGGTGAGCGGTGGGGTCCTGTCTGGGTGGGTGCGGTCCTGTCTTGGTGGGTGTGGTCCTGTCTTGATGGGTGTGGTCCTGTCTGGGTGGGTGTGGTCCTGTCTGGGTGGGTGTGGTCCTGTCTTGATGGGTGCGGTCCTGTCTTGGTGGGTGTGGTCCTGTCTTGATGGGTGTGGTCCTGTCTTGGTGGGTGTGGTCCTGTCTTGATGGGTGCAGTCCTGACTTGAGATCCACACACACACTTTGTTGGTTTGTGACGAAGCCTCCGCTATCACATATTGTTGCTAATATCCACAGGTCCCTACCACATCCATGCCGGGAAGACGGTCCCCATTGTGAAGGGCGGTGATGGGACCAGGATGGATGAGGGGGAGTGCTTTGCAATTGAGACCTTCGGCAGCACGGGGCGAGGAGTGGTCCATGACGACATGGACTGCTCCCATTATATGAAGGTATATGATGTCGGCCATGTTCCACTGCGACTTCAGAGGTCCAAGCAACTCCTGCAAGTCATAAACAAGAACTTTGGGACTCTTGCCTTCTGCAAGCGCTGGCTGGACAGGTTTGTTGTTGTCCATGTTTGTTTTCATTGCTATAGCCAGGAGACAACAGCCATGCTTCTGACATTGTGTGAGACGTGTGTGTAGTGTTGTCATGACGATCGTAATCCCAAGAGTTGCTCTTGAGGGGGTCACTCCCCTCGTGCCAACACCACATACATCAGGAGTGACATTTCCTGAAACTTGCATTCCCCTGGGGCTACATTCTCTAAATCTCAAGGCCCCTGACCCAGTGGGACCGTAGTTCTGTACTACATAACTAAGACCTTGCAAGGCTTCTCAATTTACAGTTGAATGATGAGTTTGATGATCGTATCAGTTCACGCAGCATTTCATCCAAATTACCGACTACAGTTGAATGTGTATTTCAATTGTTGATTTGACTACTACATTTGATCATTCTTACAATTATTATGGTGGGCGCCTAGTATAGTAGCCCCCAGGGCTAAAGGCTCACCCACGTTAAATAAGATTCCATATCCATATCCATATCCATATCTATCAATTCACGTTGATTTTAATGTCTGTATTTCATGGCTAATTCTTATGCTCCAGGCTAGGTGAGACCAAGTACTTGATGGCATTGAAGAACCTCTGCGACAACGGGATCATTGATGCTCACCCCCCGCTCTGTGACGTTAAGGGGTCGTACACCGCTCAGTACGAGCACACCATACTGCTGAGGCCGACCTGCAAGGAGGTTGTGAGCAGGGGAGACGACTACTAGGATCAATGTAGAGAGCGATGGCGCTTGATTCAGAGATATATCACTGTTAATTTTTGATCTATTGTAATTACACACTATCAGCTGTAATATTTACCATTCGTTATTCCTTGACTGCGTATGAGATGAGAGATTTGCATGGATTTTTTGATGTTGTAATTGACACAGAAATTCATAACATTTGAATGGTTTGTACACGAGTACCTTGTATGTATGGGTTGGTACAGCCTTGAGCCTGGCAGCCGCAAGGGATGTCATATTAAAATTCGCTTCACTTTGCCCTCATAATCAACCAGGTGGAGTGTGTCCATATCCACTGTGTAGAGCATACCCAGGGAGGCTACAACTATTATGTGGCATGTATTGTGTATAAAACTATATAAATTCTGAGGTGATAACTAGACAATGATCAAAAGGTCAACAGATGATCATAAACATAAACAATCAACACCGTGTGTGTACATCAACAAGAAGAGTGGTACATCACGGATGTATGCATACTTTTCCCTTTGATATATGCCTACATAACATGCTACATATTATTGGAATGTACATACAAATATAATATATGTATTTATATAATATGTATTATATGGACACTAGGGAGATTTTGTGACCGGCGAGAAAACACATCTTTTGATCACCACCAGGTACGCACCACCTCCAGGAGGGTGTACATGTATCAGTATTTGTGCTATGATCCATCACATGGACACCAGGGTGACCGTGGTGACCCGCAATAAAATTTGCCATTTATTGGCTGGTCACCATGGGAGGGTGTGTCAGCTTGATATTTTACCAGACCTAGCTGGAGGCATGAACTAACTTATGAAACTTTTCCTGTCCTGCCCGCAACTCCAGCTACATTCGGAGGTGCTTAATATTTTTTGAATGTATGTATGGGAAAGTATAGGAGAAATAATGCTAAGCACCTTTTTTGTATAGCTTATGGGAGAGGGAGTGTGTCAACTTGATATTTTCACCAGATCTAGCTAAGGAGATAAACTAACATATAAAACAATTCCCATTACCGTAGCTAACCTGTAACCATTTCTACATTTGCAGGTGCTTAATATTCTTTCAATGTACGTATGGGAGAGTATAGGAGAAAAACGTTAAGCACCTTTTTGTATAGCATAGCTATGTTTGGAAGTATATCTTCTCAATGTATAGGGGAGTATAGGAGATACATACTAAGCACCTTTTGTGTCATATGGACATGAGGGAGAATTCTTGATTGGCAAACAAACGTATCTTGTTTGATATCAGAAGGACTAACACTTATCTAACACTAATCCTACATGAATGTTTGATCAGTGACCAAACGTATCTTGTTTGATATCACAAGGATTGCACTGCTATTAGGAGTGTGTCCATACATTTGTATTAGAGCTATGATGCATCACGTGGACACAGGAGAGGCCGCAGTGACAAGCGACAAAATTTGACATTTTTTTCCTTGTCACCACGAGGCCTATAGCACACTCAGGACAATCTGTATGCATCCCAAATTGTATTGGTGAGTTTGGCATGGACACTGGGTAGCTCTTGGTGACCAGCAATGGAATGTGAAACTGTCTGCGTGATCACCACAAGACGTATTACACTTATATTTGAATGTACATACGAAAGTATATGCGTTATTATATGTGGCATATGGGCACTGGGGAGAATCTTTGTTTGACGATAAAATGCATCTTTTTTGTTATCAGAAAGACCATACTAAGCACCTTTTTGCAATGGGAGAGAGAGCACGTCAATGTGATATTTTAGACACGTTAGCGTTTTCTCACATCCCCAGCTAGGTCTGTCTGAAATATCAAGTTGATACACCCCCTCCCTCATGAGCTATGTAAAAAGGTGCTTAGCATTTGCTCTCCTATACATTGAAAAAATATTAAGCACCTTCTAATGTAGCTGGGGTTACAGGTCACCTATTGAGATGGGAATTGTTTCAGAAGTTAGTTCACGTCCCCAGCTAGATCTGTCTGAAATATCAAGTTGACACGCCTCCTCTCCCATGAGCTATGCAAAAAGGTGCTTAGCATTTTCTCTACTATACGTACTCTCACATACATTGAAAATATATTAAGCACCTTCGAATGTAGCTGGGGTTACAGGTCACCTATTGAGATGGGAATTGTTTCAGAAGTTAGTTCACATCCCCAGCTAGATCTGTCTAGAATACCAAGTTGACACGCCTCCTCTCCCATGAGCTATATGCTAAAAGGTGCTTAGCTTTTTCTCTCCAATACTCTCCCATACATTGAAAATATATTAAGCACCTTCCAACGTAGCTGGGGTTACGGGTCACCTATTGAGATGGAAATAGTTTCAGAAGTTAGTTCACATCCCCAACTAGGTCTGTCTAGAATATCAAGTTGACACGCCTTCTCTCCCATGAGCTATGCTGAAAGGTGCTTAGCGTTTTCTCTACTATACTCTCCCATACATTGAAAATATATTAAGCACCTTCCAACGTAGCTGGGGTTACGGGTCACCTATTGAGATGGAAATAGTTTCAGAAGTTAGTTCACATCCCCAACTAGGTCTGTCTAGAATATCAAGTTGACACGCCTTCTCTCCCATGAGCTATGCTGAAAGGTGCTTAGCGTTTTCTCTACTATACTCTCCCATACATTGAAAATATATTAAACACCTTCCAATGTAGCTGGAGTTACAGGTCACCTATTGAGATGGGAATTGTTTCAGAAATTAGTTCACATCCCCAGCTAGGTCTGTCTAGAATACCAAGTTGACACGCCTCCTCTCCCATGAGCTATATGCTAAAAGGTGCTTAGCTTTTTCTCTCCTATACTCTCCCATACATTGAAAATATATTAAGCACCTTCCAATGTAGCTGGAGTTACAGGTCACCTATTGAGATGGGAATTGTTTCAGAAGTTAGTTCATGTCCCCAGCTAGGTCTGTCTAAAATATCAAGTTGACACGCCCCCTCTCCCATGAGCTATGCAAAAAGGTGCTTAGCGATTTCTCTACTATACTCTCCCATACATTGAAAAAATATTAAGCACCTTCCAATGTAGCTGGAGTTACAGGTCACCTATTGAGATGGGAATTGTTTCAGAAGTTAGTTCATGTCCCCAGCTAGGTCTGTCTAAAATATTAAGTTGATATCCCCGCTCTCCCATGAGCTATGCAAAACGGTGCTTAGCATTTTCTCTCCTATACTCTCTCATACATTGAAAATATATTAAGCACCTTCCAACGTAGCTGGGGTTACAGGTCACCTATTGAGATGGAAATAGTTTCAGATGTTAGTTCACATCCCCAACTAGGTCTGTTTAAAATATTAAGTTGATATGCCCCCTCTCCCATGAGCTATGCAAAAAGGTGCTTAGAGTTTTCTCTACTATACGTACTCTCCCATACATTGAAAAAATATTAAGCACCTTCCAATGTAGCTGGAGTTACAGGTCACCTATTGAGGTGGGAATTATTTCAGAAGTTAGTTCACGTCCCCAGCTAGGTCTGTCTGAAATATCAAGTTGACACGCCCTCTCTCATATGAGCTATGCAAAAAGGTGCTTAGCGTTTTCTCTCCTATGTATACTCTCCCATACATTGAAAAAATATTAAGCACCTTCCAATGTAGCTGGAGTTACGGGTCACCTATTGAGATGGGAATTATTTCAGAAGTTAGTTCACATCCCCAGCTAGGTCTGTCTAAAATATTAAGTTGATATCCCCGCTCTCCCATGAGCTATGCTAAAAGGTGCTTAGAGTTTTCTCTCCAATACTCTCCCATACATTGAAAATATATTAAGCACCTTCCAACGTAGCTGGGGTTACGGGTCACCTATTGAGATGGAAATAGTTTCAGAAGTTAGTTCACATCCCCAACTAGGTCTGTCTAGAATATCAAGTTGACACGCCTTCTCTCCCATGAGCTATGCTGAAAGGTGCTTAGCGTTTTCTCTCCAATACTCTCCCATACATTGAAAATATATTAAGCACCTTCCAACATAGCTGGGGTTACGGGTCACCTATTGAGATGGGAATAGTTCCAGATGTTAGTTCATGTCCCCAGCTAGGTCTGTCTAAAATATCACGTTGACACGCCCCCTCTCCCATGAGCTATGCAAAAAGGTGCTTAGCGTTTTCTCTACTATACTCTCCCATACATTGAAAATATATTAAGCACCTTCCAATGTAGCTGGGGTTACAGGTCACCTATTGAGATGGGAATTGTTTCAGAAGTTAGTTCACATCCCCAGCTAGGTCTGTTTAAACTATTAAGTTGATATGCCCCCTCTCCCATGAGCTATGCTAAAAGGTGCTTAGCATTTTCTCTACTATACGTACTCTCACATACATTGAAAAAATATTAAGCACCTTCCAATGTAGCTGGAGTTACAGGTCACCTATTGAGATGGGAATTGTTTCAGAAGTTAGTTTATGTCCCCAGCTAGATCTGTCTAGAATACCAAGTTGACACGCCTCCTCTCCCATGAGCTATGCTAAAAGGTGCTTAGCATTTTCTCTCCTATACTCTCCCATACATTGAAAATATATTAAGCACCTTCCAATGTAGCTGGGGTTACGGGTCACATATTGAGATGGAAATAGTTTCAGAAGTTAGTTCATGTCCCCAGCTAGGTCTGTCTAGAATATCAAGTTGACACGCCTCCTCTCCCATGAGCTATGCTGAAAGGTGCTTAGAGTTTTCTCTACTATACGTACTCTCCCACACATTGAAAATATATTAAGCACCTTCCAATGTAGCTGGAGTTACAGGTCACCTATTGAGATGGGAATAGTTCCAGATGTTAGTTCATGTCCCCAGCTAGGTCTGTCTAGAATATCAAGTTGACACGCCTCCTCTCCCATGAGCTATGCTGAAAGGTGCTTAGAGTTTTCTCTACTATACGTACTCTCCCACACATTGAAAATATATTAAGCACCTTCCAATGTAGCTGGAGTTACAGGTCACCTATTGAGATGGGAATAGTTCCAGATGTTAGTTCACATCCCCAGCTAGGTCTGTCTAAAATATTAAGTTGATATCCCCGCTCTCCCATGAGCTATGCAAAACGGTGCTTAGCATTTTCTCTCCTATACTCTCTCATACATTGAAAATATATTAAGCACCTTCCAACGTAGCTGGGGTTACAGGTCACCTATTGAGATGAAAATAGTTTCAGATGTTAGTTCACATCCCCAACTAGGTCTGTTTAAAATATTAAGTTGATATGCCCCCTCTCCCATGAGCTATGCAAAAAGGTGCTTAGCGTTTTCTCTACTATATGTACTATCCCATACATTGAAAAAATATTAAGCACCTTCCAATGTAGCTGGAGTTACGGGTCACCTATTGAGATGGGAATTGTTTCAGAAGTTAGTTCACATCCCCAGCTAGGTCTGTCTATAATATTAAGTTGACACGCCCCGTCTCCCATGAGCTATGCATAAAGGTGCTTAGAGTTTTCTCTCCTATACTCTCCCATATGTACATTGAAAAATATTAAGCACCTTCCAATGTAGCTGGAGTTACAGGTCACCTATTGAGATGGGAATAGTTTCAGAAGTTAGTTCATGTCCCCAGCTAGGTCTGTCTAGATTATCAAGTTGACACACCTCCTCTCCCATGAGCTATGCAAAAAGGTGCTTAGCATTTTCTCTCCTATACTCTCCCATACCTACATTGAAAATATATTAAGCATTTTCCAATGTAGCTGAGGTAACGGGTCACCTATTGAGATGGGAATTGTTTCAGAAGTTAGCTGACGTCCCCAGCTAGGTCTGTCTAAAATATCAAGTTGACACGTCCTCTCTCATATGAGCTATGCAAGAGGTGTGTGTCTGTGCATCCGTATTTGAGCTATGATGCGTCACATGCATGCAGGTGAGGCTGTGGTGACAAGCGATTAAATTTGACATTTTTTGCATGTCACCGCGAGACCTATAGCACCTCCGAATGTTGTAGCTAGAGTTACGGTTAACCTACGGAGATGGGGATTGTTCTAAAATTTAGTTCACATCCTTAGCTAGATTCAGTGGAAATATCAGGTTAACACGCCTTCTTTCCCGTGAACTATTAGAGAAGGTCCCAAGCATTTTTTCCTTCTATTCTCTCTCATACGTACATTGAAATAACATTATGTACCTCTGAATGTAACTACAGTTACTAGTAACCTATGGAAGTGGGATTGTTCATAACTCAGCTCCAGCTATGTCCAGTTAAGTTATCACGTTGACACCCCCCTCTCCCATGAGCTATACAAAAAGGTGCTTAGCGCCTTTTTCTCCTATTCTCTCCCATACATTGATATAATATTAAGCATCTCCGAATGCAGTTAGAGTTACAGTTAACCTACTGAGGCAGGAATTATTTCAGCATTTACTTCATGCCATCAGCTAGGTCTGGTGGAATTGTCATGTTGACACGCCTCCTCTCCCATGAGCTATTCAAGAAGGTGCTTAGTATTTTAGACTCAGATTCCCTCATGACATTGTACTATATTGATTTACTGTATAATAATGATAATAATGACATTCACGATTCCATAGCAAATCCAAATGCACACACTTTAATTTCATTAACTTTATACAATTTTTATAATGTACAAAAATTACATAATTGACTGAGATTGGAGGCTATTTACAACCAAATAATTTGGATGGGTTAAAACGCCAAATCTGTGAATATTGTAGAGTACCAGTCTCAAAACTATGGTCTAACATGTAAATTGTGAGTTAACCTGCGTAATTTGAGAAAATAATTGTCTGTTTATGTGAATAGTGACAAAATGGAGTAATACAGTCGATGCTGTAATTAGTACAGGATACCTGGGCAGTCTTTGAGTACAAAATGTATACAATAAATGAGTATTGGTGAGTGTACATGTGTAGCTGTCTAATGAGATTCATTGGTCAAGTAAAATTGGCTGGTAAAATTGATTGGATTGGTAGAGTCATGTGATGATCACATGAGTGCTATGGGGATGTTGGTAGATGGGGGAGAGAAGAAGCCATATGCATCCAGTGGCTCTGATTCGGGTGTTATGGCCGTGAGCCACTCCAGGTCTGTCCCGTGATAGGGTTGGTGGACACTGGAGTAGGGGCTGAAATCAAAGAGGTGGCTGATGTCGTTGTTGGCAACAGTTTCCAGCGGCGATGGAGTGAGCTGCTCCATCCGACCCCCAAAGGAGGGGCTCATCAGAGGTTGTGTGTCGCTATAGAAACTGCATCGGCTCGACCCAGTGACCGAGGTCATGGTATCAACGCATTCATACCTAAGAAGAGCCAGGGAGTGAGGTTACGTGTGTGTGTGTGTGTGTGTGTGTGTGTGTGTGTGTGTGTGTGTGTGTGTGTTTGTGTGTGTGTGTGTGTGTGTGTGTGTGTGTGTGTGTGTGTGTGTGTGCATGTGTGCGAGCGTGTGTGTTTGTGCACGTGCGTGTGTGCATGTGTGTGCATGTGTGTGTTTGTGTGTGTGCGTGTGCACATGTGTTTGTGTATTTGCACATATATACCTTGTGGTTGCCATGGTAAAGTCACAGTGTGGGGAATTCCCTCCGAATAATGGGGTGATTTCTTCATAAGAACTATCGGAGGAAAACCCTAGGGTATCGAAAGGGGTTGGTTCAGGAGAAGAGGAAAGTGAAGAAGAAGCATGGGAGGGGGAAGGGGTGAGGGGGAAAGAGTTGTAGGAGAGAGTGGACCCGCCTTCGTAGGAATGAAGACAGCACGAAGACTTGTAGCTATTCTCGTTTTTTGGAAGCCCAGAAGAGGAAGGATAGCTGGTTCCCATGGAGTTTCCGCTCTTCTGGAACATAACCGAGCTGGTGGAGGGGATGGGGTATTGGGCAGCGGTGTTGGCTATGACACTGACATTGTGAGGCCTACACTGCCCAATGGAAGGCTTCATGGGGTAGGTCGGAGGGAAGTCCACTGCTGAAGGGACCACAGTGCTCTCTGCAAGAATATGTAGCGTGTGGTAAAGTGTGTGTGTGTGCGTGTGTTTGTGTGTGTGTGTGTGTGTGTGTGTGTGTGTGTGTGTGTGTGTGTGTGTGTGTGTGTGTGTGTGTGTATGTGTGCATGTGTGCATGCGTGAGTGTGGGTAAAGCTTCAGTTCTGTACACATACCTCGGGCTCCAGAAAGCATAGCTTTGTATTGGTTCTCGATAGTCAGGAACTGCAGGTACTCCAGCACCATGGCAACATACTCATCCAGGGAGGAAATCAGATCGTGGAATGAACCTGAAACATACCAACACAGTGAGGTCAACCTGGGGTCATACATAGGTTGCGTGCACCCATTCGGATTTCCGTTTCAAATTGTGATATCAACCAAGGGCAAATTGGAATGGGAATGTATGTACTCACCATAGCTTTTAGCCTGCTCCAGGGTGAGGTCACGCTCGACACTCGATCCGAAGTAGTTCCACACCAGCAAGAACTGCTGGGAGAGCTTCAACAGCTCAGAGCGATTGTCGCGATTGATCTAAAGAGAGGAAGAGACACAAAATATGTTATGTCTGCGTTCAGTGATCCTAGCAGTGTGTTAGTGTGTGTAGTAGTGGTACATAATGGTAGTGTAGTGGTAGTGTGTAGTAGAGGTACATAATGGTAGTGAAGTGGTAGTGTGTAGTAGAGGTACATAATGGTAGTGCGTAGTAGAGGTACATAATGGTAGTGCGTAGTAGAGGTATATAGTGGTAGTGGAGTGGTGGTGTAGTGCTTGTGTGTAGTAGTGGTACATAATGGTAGTGTAGTGGTTGTGTGTAGTAGTGGTGTGTAGTAGTGGTAGTGAAGTGGTAGTGAAGTGGTAGTGAAGTGGTAGTGTGTAGTAGAGGTACATAGTGGTAGTGAAGTGGTAGTGTGTAGTAGTGGTGCAATCAAAGGAAGGCTATTACAATATTCATAGCAGTTTGGTTACCTTGGCAACCTCTTTCTCAATGATGCTGTCCAACCACTCAAAGAGCACATCGAGTGTCGGCTGCTTCAGGAGCAGTGCTTCCAGTTCGGTGGCAACTAACGGG